>JAHDVF020000079.1:1800000-2349191 GCA_022606425.2 Lepidostoma basale | reverse complement strand
TGCTGAACGCGGTGTCCTCGGAGATCGACGTCTTTCATGTTAGTGAAAGTACGTTCAGGGGGCAAATACTATTGACTTTAGAAAGTATCTTGTCTTCCTAATGTCGAACCATCTCTAATGCGTTCCTGGTACTTTATTGTAATATTTTTATGATATTTTACCTGTACTTAATAGATGCCTTAAACATTTTCCTGTTTGTAATGTCTATTAATTTAATAAACTGATTTGATTTGATTGATTTGATAATTACTGGGTGATTATGGGAAATTGGAAACATATTTAATATGGGACTGTAGGATAAATTTATTTGATTATTAAAGATTTGGGCATTGTAATTTAAGGATTTTTTATATATTTATGATGCTTCTAAGTTGTTAAATCTGATACCTGTTATATTTTGGAGAAACTGGACTTCTGATTCCTAGTTAAAATGGTATTTTTTGATTAAGTGATTACGGATTCGGAATTTCAAAAATTATCATAACACTTAACCTCCCTTTTCGGCACATAATAATTATCTAGTTTAATTATATATAACCTTCTCTTTCTAACATGGACACCCCCCTCTTCACACTCTACTTTGTAACTCTCTATTTAATTTTAGTTTATTTGATGTATAGCCCTCGGGAAGTTCACTACAATGTGAAACCGGCGGTTATATACTCGTACCTTATTAAAAAAAGTGTTTGATTTTATTTTTAAATATGTACCACCAAGTAATACCATCGAATCAAAGTTTAAATTTAATACATTTATATGAATAATACTATAGTAGATGAATATTAACTGTAGAAATCTTTTTCAGAGCGACTCAATACCCTTTGCAATCTATACTTCCCATTGGTACTTAAATAACATCAAAATTCAAAGAAGCTTTCAGCTCATGATGCTCAGGTCCCAGAGGTCTATACGTCTATCTGCGATGGGTTACGTCGACATGGACTGTATTACACTTACAAATGTTAGTATAAAGAAATACGTTATTTTATCATCTCCATAACCCATGATGTTAAAACCATGATTTTACTCCCAGTTTGGTAGTTTAAACTTTCTTCCTTCGTTCTTATAAAGCTCAAATATTTTAATAAACTAATTATATTTATTGTATTCTACATTCGCTATCATATTTGAATAACACTATATTATCAGAAAACTTAACTTCACATTTCTTTTGTTTTGGGTTTCAAACGTCCTTCTTCAGTGTAAAAATTAAAAAAAAAAATTTACACCCTTTAAATTAATTCAACTTACACGTATAAGAAGAGTGTAAACAAGTGTTGTTAAAATAACATGTTTTTCAAACACTATTATTCATTGCTTATCGACAAAATAAATAAAATTATATATTACGTATTAAGTATCGATAAAAACGTTGGTTTTCAATATTAAAAAAATACTTTAAAAACGCAAAATATGTAACCACAATAAAACACTAGAAAATGAACGTTTTCATCAATATCCAATATTTAATGTGAAGTTTTACATCATTGTCTTAGAAAGAATAAATAGAATTCAAAGTTTAGGCGCTGTTACATTATGAACGCCTCATTGGTTTAACGTTCTCTATTTTCGAATTTCAGCTCGTCAGTTCGACGTGGTCATATTTTACTCTACTAAGGCAATCATACAAAGATTAAAAAGGATGAACCATCCAATATCAACAGAATTCTCCAACAGTTCAATTGTAGCATTTGTATGTGTTATATTACGTATAGTAAGTTTTAAGAGACCCTTGGTAATACTATTCTTCTGGTTTATGGTAAATGGTTAAAATGTTACATACAAGCAGTGTGGGTTGGAAGAGAAGCAGCAAACACCAAAAACATAGTATGACCAAATAAATAAAATACTATGAGCCACTTTTGAAATCCGATTAATCGACGAGCGTGCATGTAGAGGAAGTTCTAGAGGTATGTCAGGACAGAGCTGTTTGGCGGTCCATCCTCTCTGCCTACCCCTACAGACGGCGTGATGGTTTGTTAGTTAGTTCTGATACTAAGGCGATCAAAAATTATTTGAATGATGATATAAAATATTTAATCTCTTTTTTTTAGTTTTTCTTCTTCTTATTTCTATGGACCTTACGATCTGGTCGGACAGGGTATCAATCTTGGTCATGTGATAAAGACGTCCAATATACTCTCCATCTCTTTGGTGATAGTCCGACGCATTATGACCTTGGGAACCCTTTGCATATACTCTCAACGTGATCTCTTCAGAATCATTTCTCTGTCTAAACTATGTCACAATATCCTCTATATTGCAGGTTCTGTATTTTATCAGATATATCAATTAGATAATTTTGACTTTGATTTTTTCTCCGTTACGTGTGATTTAGTAGTATTAATAACTATAATATTTTATTTAAAAAACACATTTCCTAATAACATATCCTATGCTGGTATTTTGGAATACTAGCCAGCTGGAGAGAAAGATGCACATTATTTTGTTTTTTAACACTATCAACCGGTGATGTTTCAAACGGAGCATCTTCACCCTGATTTTATAAAATACATTAATAAATCGGTGTTCAAAAATATACACGTGTATAAGTGCTTTCATTTTTTTTAAATGTCACTTCCCATATTAATTTCTCATAAATACGATGGCATTTTTCATCGGCTTCACCTCGCATCAATGGAAGCTCGTCCTTCATGGACTTCGATAGCGTATGCTATAAAACACATTATTTATTCATGTTTATTTTTTTTACTTTGTACCCAACACACACATTAAAACAAAAATTTAAATTAAAAAACAAACATGTTTCGGATACAGAAGCCCTTCATCAGTGATATATCACTGATGAAGAGCATTTGTGTATGTAATTTTTATTTTTGTATTAAATTGTGTGTTGTGTACGAAGTAAAAAAAGAAACATTAATATAATAGAATACAAAACTTTTTATTGCATTTAAAATCTATACATAAGCATTTTAGTTAGATGATGAAAATTAATTGGAAATTAATATGTTCTGAATCGACTATAATTTATTAAATCTTTGAAGTTGTGACATTTGTATAAAAAATATTTTAATTTGAAATAAATTTGACTACAACTTGTTGATAAAAATTCACTTAAATTGTGAAAACAGATTTCACGTCAAATGATAACAAAGTAAACTTCAGAACTCAGAGCCGAAGAGACATAAAGCTAACTCCGCATTATAAGTTATACGAGTTTGTGACTGGATCTGGTTAGGAGTGTATTTTGACAAATAATATCACCCGACGAATAAAATAAACGAACATTTCATTGTAAAAGTTTTCTTGTTATTTTTATGCGTAAAAAGTTATTTTTCCCACGTATTACCCTCAACAATATATCTCCTTGGTTCACTTGCTAAATTTTCTTTACCACACATCGAAAATCTTTTCAAAGTCACAACTATATTGCATATTTCTATTTATTGATTTTTTGCAAATTCACCGATTAATTTTTAACTTTTTTTTCTGTACTTATAAAAGATTTACAATGTTATTTGTTGTTTCGGCATTCACTTTGTGGTAGGACATGATTAAATTATAAATAAAACAGTTGTTTTTTTACCACTTGCGTATTATATTTTACACGACTAGTTTCGAAAGCTACAGATGCTTCCATCTACAGGTTTCAATATAATCTGAAGTGGTAAAAAAACAAGTGTTTTATTTATAATTTAAAGATATACAATAAATATGTTGTATTTAAACGGCACAACAAATTCGTTAACATAATATGCTTAATACTCGCAAAGAGGTTAATTTTTTTATTATTAGGTATATTGATCTTTTCATCCGTAAATATTAACTTTTACTTTATTTTGACCACTATTTTGAATAAACTACGATATTTTATCTAAAGTATTTAAATCTTGATCATAGACACAAGGTATTATTTTCGGAAACCATCGTAATAATTTTATTTAATACATGTATTTACTTCATTAATGTGTAATGTTTTATAAATGAATGCATCTGTATGTACGAGTATATACTTTACGATGTAATAACCAACATTGCATTATTTCGTATAAAATATAAATATTTTTAAGTATATTGAAATAAATTATAGTTTTAAAACAATCTTCTTCTTCTTCTTCTTCCTCAGCCTATTCCCGTCCACTCCTGGACAAAGGCCTCCTCCATTTGCTTCCATGTCACTCTATCCTGTGCAGACTGCATTCAGGTTATTCCGACGTGTCCATCCTTTCACCGTAGTTGCGGTCGACCTGCACTTCTCTTTGCTGTCCACGGTCTCCAAGTCAGCAGTCTTCTAGTCCACGTTTTATCTGAGCTTCTGGCTACGTGACCTGCCCATTGCCATTTTAGAGTCGCCACCCGGTGGATGATGTCAGTGACCCTTGTTTTTTCTCTCACCGTATCGTTTCTGACTCTGTCTCTTAGGCTTATTCCTAACATGGCTCTTTCCATGGCTCTTTGGGTCACTCGTAGTTTCTCGGCACTACAATACGAGTATTTAATTTTTCACAAGAAGCACTCACTCGCTTCATGGTTAAACATTTTTAATTTATAATATAAAAGACAAGCTGTGTATTTTAACCATGGAATGGCTATTCTAATTGTTTGTACACAAGCTACATCAGGGCAATATTCAAACATTTTTTTTATAATTTATTTAGTATAAATATATGCGGTGTGTAGTGGCGGTACTCCCATAGAAGCCTAGAAGCCCGGCTTGCGTAAGAAATTTTGAATCAAAGCCCCCAAATCTGAGTAATCATGCCCCCGCATAAACCAACAATCCACCAAATCACCTTCCAACAATGTTCCTATCAAACCAAGAGGAATAGCCAAAAGAGCTGAACCTCTGTAAGCCAAAAGAGGTTTTGATTCAAAATTTCTTACCCAAGCCGGGCTTCTGGGCTTCTATGGGAGTACCGCCACTGCGTGGTGTGTATATGATTGCAACAATAACTTACGAGTATGATTTTTATATCCTCTACGTGTTGGGTGTGTCCTGTAAGAAATGCGAAATTGACATGTTCAAAACATCGTTAACGAGTAGACAAAATTTGATGTAAAGGCGCTTTTCTTGTGTGCGAATTCTCCCGGCCAATTTCTTTGTTGCCGCACTTTTATAATTTTAAGTTATGGTACTAAATACTTTGTGTTGTTATAATATAAAAGTTATTTGTTTATGTGGAGAGTTTTGACAGCTGTTAAAATTATTTTTCGTGATTTTTTATGAAAAAGGTTCGAAAAAAAAATTTACAATGTCAATTTGAATAATTTCTTTGACAACATTTTGAAGTTCTTGCTGGAGTTGGATTGTTTTAAGTGCCTTATAACAGTTAATTTAAAAAACGGTAGAGGCGTGGAGTATAAATTAAATAAACACAAAAGTCCGGATCGTCTAGCTGACACGTGCACCATAAAAAAGAATATAAAAGTACCTTAAACGAAACAATAACCTTACTATACTCCGGCCGTTTTAAACTGAGTCTTGGGGCCATAAATGTCAATAGAGATAGGGATGGGAAGCGACCGTTATCGATTTTTTCGTCGATCGATATACGATACGATCGACTATAATGATTTTATATGATCTGTACGTTATGATATGTATGATGGGTCACTAATGATTGGTCTTTACCAATTGCAGTGCGTGTTTTTTTTGTTGTTGCTATAAATGTGTTTACAGCAATTAAATAAATACATTCGTGTGTCACCACTCGTTGCGCACTATGGATAGTTTATTTTCTAACGTTGATTTGAATAAATTACATGGCGATATTAGCCCTCAAACTACAACAGTGATTCACAACGTATGCACTGCCGCGTTTATTTGTGGTGTGAGTAGAGCGACAGTGGACCGAATAAAGACTGAATTATTGCAATCAGGCAGCCCCTGTACACCAAGAGCAAATTTTAAGAAACCAGAAACTGTCACCAATATTGACGATTTTGATAAAAGTGTGTTGAAGCGGACCGTTGGTTCATTTTATGATAGTGGAGAGTATCCGTCCGTGAGAACAATTACCTGATTTTAAATGCGGAAAAACTTCGATGAGAACACTCATGAAGGAGATTGGGTTCAAGTTTAAGAAAAATGCCGAAGGACGTAAATATTTAATGGAAAGAACAGATATTGTTTGTGCCAGAATGGACTTTCTAAGGAAATTGGATTTACTTAGAAGAACTAACGATCAGCGGCCGCGTTTCTATCTGGATGAAACATGGATTAATCAAAACCATTCAAGAAAACGTATGTGGCTTGGAAGCAACGATGGAGGAGGTTTCAAGAATCAGCCTGTAGGAAAAGGTCAACGATTGATAATTTGCCATACGGGTTCCACAAGGACTGGCTTTGTTCCAGAAGCGAAGCTAATATTTAAAGCGGTAAAATCGAAGGATGCTGATTATCACACAGAAATGAATGGCGATACATATATGGCACGGTTTTCCGCATTCCTAAATGTACTTGAATGGCCCTCTGTTAAAATCGTCGATAACGCAAGCCATCATTTGATGCAATTGGAAAAGATACCCACAAGAAACACAAGAAAAGCTGAGATTCAAGAATGGTTAACAAAGAAAAACATTCCATATTCCAGCAGAGAAATTATAGAAGAGTTAATAAGAAAAGTAAAAGCCAGTAACCCCCAGAAGGTCTACGCTTTAGACAATCTGGCAAATGAACGAGGCCACGAAGTAATACGGCTGCCTCCATATCACTGTCAATATAACCCAATAGAATTAATTTGGGCACAAGTAAAGGGAGAGTTGCAAATAATAATAATACATTCAAGATAGCAGATGTTGAAAATCACCTCCACCGAGCCATCGATAATGTCACACAAGAAGACTGGGCCAAATGTGTGAGACATGCCGAGGAACTTCAAAACAGTGACCTACAGAAAGCTCGCTCAGAAAGCGAGATCACGCGCCAATATCAAAACTTTGTTAATTCGTTAAAGTTTATGAACAAGATACGATAATAAACGTTACTTATCGATATATTTATTTTATTGTTACGCCCAACCCTAAACCGCTCCATAAGGCCCGTAAGTGCAAGCGAGATAGACATAGGGAAATGATTTATGGCTCCAAGACTCAGTTCATTCCGATTTTACCATACAAATAATTATTTTTCAAATGTTAACGGATAAATTTAACTGACGTTTTGTGGATTCACACTTGAATAAATATAACGGAACATCGTATTTTTACAACACTTTTCACAGACACGTTTCGGTTACGACATAACCTTTTTTCAATGTACTATAATGTACATTGAAAAAGGTTATGTTATATAACTGGCGTTCGTTTACAAGTTATTTTTCTTTCGTTCAATATCCGCTAGCATAAACAAAGCTCTCTTTACGATACTTAATCGTATGTAAAGGGGTGATTCCATTAATAATTTAAAGAACACTCTTAAATAATCGGAATCCAAAACCAACACACAGAAGGCCAGGTGGAATTAAGTTGGTAGACAAATATAAATATTTCTCTGTGTTTTTAATGGCTACATTTTACAAAGGGTTGTTGTGAATAAATTATTCATTACACCGAATTAAAATCCTCTTGCAGTCAGCTATGCGGACAATAATTGTGCGGCTCCGACATTCTAACAAGGATTTAATTAATTTCAACTCTTTAATAAATCTGCGGTTCGTTATAATTGTTTTAATTTTGAATCCAAAATTTACACGGGTATTAAATCCTAAAATATGTTGGAAAAGCATAGAACTTTCCCTTGTTACCTTGAGCGATAAATCAAATAAATATTTTTTTTTTAAATACGAAAAAAGATTTTAAGTAAATATATTATTATTTTTAAGATAGATTAGACCGATAGATTAGCTACCTATCACAAGTCACGAGAATCACTATGGTACCCTTTACATCGATTTGGCTCATGGTGTCATGATGAAAAGAGCGATTCAACAAAATAATAAATAATAATAATATATTATTATTTTGAAAGTAAAAATATACAAGGCATGCGTTCGCCCCATCATGACGTCCGGAAAATGGCTTAGAAGGGTGAAACATGTCATTCCCATAAAATATATTAAAACTTTTATAAAACTGACGTTTTCATTCGTTTTAATTATTTAATATGGAGTTGTACATCATTATTCAAGAAACAATAAATAAGAACTTTAACAATTGATAATTTTCCTCCGGTTAAAATACCACTTTCCCCCTGGTTCTTTCTTTGTTTAATCGACAACTTTTGTGGAATATGGTACTCATACAAATTTAAATGAATAAATTTATAATGCATAACCATACAGTAATAACTGATAATACGAGTATTAAAAAAAATGTAACACAATAATTAAATATTTATTAACGATAAAAAAATATATTTTGAAGAAATTTCCTGGTAGCCGAAATGAACATTTCAGCCAATCTTAAACATTTAATATTGAGGTATTCATTCTACCAGTGTTCTTCATCTTTTTCTTCCTCCTCGCCTCCTCCCGTAAATCGAAGAAGGGTTTTTACTTCCTCCTTAAGACCTAGGGCCTTCATGTCTCTCTACACACTCGTCAGCCAGTTGGCTCAAGGTCTTCCACTTCTTCTCTTCTCAGTAGCCACAGATATACACCACGACATGGTCAAATAATGAGAAGTTAAACAGAGTTGCCGAGGACCGAGCGGAGTGGAAGAGAAGATGCGTCGCCTTGCTGAAGACCAATCATTGGATTGAGACCGGAGAAGATGGTCAAAAAATTAATGAAATGAAAATTATTACACATATTCTTTGTGCATATCGACTTGTTAAGTAACATAATTTTGCGTTTTCATCAATATGAAATATTTTATATTAAATATGTTAGTATTTTAATGTAAGTACCTAAGAGCATTTGGTTCTAGCGTAGCCTTTAATACATTTTTGTGAGTAAAATCTCTCTTCCCACTCCTTGAATTCATCTCTTGTATTTCACTTCAAACACTTGTAAATGTGGGCAAACGAATTCAGGGACTCTCTCATATTTGGGGTAATATCTTAGAAACAGGAGCCATTATTGACTCCCACTGGGGTGACAATTTTATTAGACGTCGTCTGAATGGCTTTTATTCAATGACACCCGGAAATATTCCATGAAACTTATGCATTGTCAGCTTTTTAGGTTATATTATCCCGACTTACTGAGGGTGATATGCACAATGAAATGAAATCTTCAATACGTCATAGTTATCACTAAATATTCTTCTTCATATATTTTTGTTACATGTTAAATAAAGTTAGTACGTCTCTTATACCCCATTGCATTGAAACAGTTCGAATTTTAAACGAGTTAATAAAAAATAGTGTTTTGTATAATTTGGTACAATTAACAATAACTTTACGGTTACCCATTACGACGATTCGTTTGATTGATTAAAATTATAGTGACTAAGAAGGGGACAAGAAGAAGTGGTAAATAAATAAAGAAAAAATAATTCGAGTTGTTAAAGAGTATTATTTTATTATCACATACTTACAATAAATATACAAACATGACCAACAAACATTTATATCACAATTGACCTAATTATTATATATTGACATGGAAAATGCTTTTATTTAAACATAAAAAATATATAATACTTTTTGTTTTAAGCATCTAATCATAAATTTTCATTGAATATGCTTTTTCAGATAGTACAGTTTATATTCTACCATAAATTCGTCATCACTTTGTGTTGAAGAATAAATTTGATTAACTTTTGAAAAATATGAATCAAAATAATAACTTTTTACGAAAAATGCAAATGAGCGTTGTGAAAATACAAGGTTTTTAAAAGAATAGTCATAACTTAAGAGTTAAACTGGTAGTTTTTCTTGATATCTTTATCCTTTAGTTAATCCTTTGATGTCAGTAAGGACAGCTATTGCAGGTCCTGCCTTGATAAGCCCATCTCGGACGTTTTGTCCAACTCTTTCCTGCAAAATAAATTAGTTATTATGTATAGTTATGTGATGAACTGAATATATTTCGAGGGGTGTTTTTATATACTTTATCATGTTATAAAAAATATGAAAATTCGGACAACAAATCTAATTGAGCATAATGAATTATATAATTGTATACTCTAGAACAAATAAAAAAATTATTTAAAAAAATATATACAACCCGAATTAGGTTTACATCTTTCTTATTATTTTCATTTATTAACTGATGTAGATTATTGGTCAACACATTTATTTTTTAAACTTGATAATTGATTATTCAAAATGTAATGTTTTATTTTGTATAGTGTTTAAATTAATATTTTTCTTTTTCTTTTTTATATACTTTGTTTACAACACTAACTTTTTAAACAAATTAAAATTAAATATCAAACATGTTTCGGACCACCCGGTCCTTCCTCAGTGGTATTATATAGATATTTAAAATATCATAAAATTGTTAACAAATATGGTCAGTTTTGACAGATGTTATAAAAATGTATTTTTGGAACATTTTGTTATAACAAATATTATGAATAAATTTAAAATTATAATTTAAAGTTCTTATTATTACCCAATAAGAACTTTAAATTGTTTTTTTTAATTTAAAATTTATTCATAATATTTGTTATAGCAAAAGCATAAACATCTGTTTAAACTGATCATATTTGTAAACAATTTTATAATATTTTAAATATCTATATAATATCACTGAGGAAGGACCGGGTGGTCCAAAACATGTTTGATAATTAATTTTAATTTGTTTAAAAAGTTAATGTCGTCTACAAAGTATATAAAAAAGAAAAAGAAAAATACAAAACATCTACCACACAAAATATGGCGAACATAGGTGAAATTTAAATAAATCCTTTGACTTACAGGACTATGCTAAATCGATTTTAATACAAGACATGTGAAATGAAGATAAAAACATTTGTTTGAAATAATATGAAAATGTGTATAAAAAAGTCTTACAAGTCTCTTGAAGAATTTCCACTTCGGTGCAGGCATGGGTGAAGATGAAATCTGCGATACCATCATGACAACCACAAAAAGAACAAAGCAAACTGAGAAGAACTTCATTTTCAAAGATTTATTTAAACTGCAGAGAGTTTTAAAAATATTTTAAATTAATGTTTATCTTATGGTGAACCAAAGGAAACTGATGTGATCCAGAATGGGTCCAGCCGTTTATATACAGAATATACCGGGTTTCTTTAGAGAGTGGTTAATCAGACGGGTTTTGTGATGTGGGAAGAACCTCGTACATCTGCGAGGGGTTCCCCGGAAATATAATAATTCCCGCTCTGCGCGCTGCCGATGTAGTGACGCAACACTTTCTTAGAATATCGGTTACTGTTTTTTGCTTCTTGTCCGGTAGACACGATTGAGAATGATCTGTTATTATTACTAGTGATTTGCATATACGGTAAACATTGACCGATAATGTTCTAACGACTAACGAATGATGAATTATTTTGTTTCTCGTTTATTGTTAATTATTTTATAAGTATAACACAATATATTAAATAAATGTTTATATAAAAGGGATATAACCCAATTGTTTACACTGATAAGTGATTCCTAACAATTGTACTGCTAGGTATCGTGAACTTGGTAAACAAATTTAATTTTAATGACATATATTATTATTCATATGTCATATTAATAATTGTTATATAGGATTATGTGATTTTTTTGTACCAAAAAATGTTAAGGCTATAAATACGTGTATTTGGCAATTAATAAAAAATAAAAAATCCTCGATAATAATAAAACTCTAAAGAAAATATTTGATTATGTATATATGAGTATTGACCAACGGCATTTCTCTTGGATATACTAGGGAATAACTCCCTTGAACGAGGAGGGCAGGGTTTACAGCGATACATTTTTTCAAGCTGATTTGCGGTTCTAATGAAAACCTCTATGTTCTGGAGCAAAGAGGTCTATTTGTTCCTGATATGAAACAATTTCAATTTTCAAACAATTTATATTTGACTCCTATTTGACCTGCGTTCCTCTATTTGACCTTACGGCAACGCCGGCATCAATTGTTCTTTATTCCGTCACGCAGAACCAACCCGCCTTTGATGATGCCAGTAGGAAAAGCATTTCGAATGTTGAATTTAATCGTCTCGGATTTGAATATTTTTATGTGTCAGTGAATCAGTGTTCATAAAAAATATGTTATCAATTCTGAAAGGAGTACTGCCTCACTGACGTCGAGATATGTTGTTTCTTAGCATACAAATGTGCTTTGTATATTTTATATTGTTATTATAATTTTTGTTTAACTGTTTTGTATCAAAATGCGACGCTTAAATGATAAAAAAAAAGAAAATCAATAAAAAAGAACAACTCCTCAATAAATAGCATCAATTCCTAAAAGTATCAAACAGAAATTAAAATAAAACGACGAGCTAATTAAGGCAGCGCTCTTTGTGGTAGCTATAAAGCCCCCACTGGACCAAAGAAGTCCATATCCGAAGTAATGGAATTCAACATCCGAATTACTCTTTCTAAAAGCAAGTAAGCTCTTCGTTGTACTCTAAGAATGGAGAATAGTCGATACCGGCTTTACCATAGGTAAACACTTTGATTTCTCATATTATACATTTGGTTCATTTCGAACTATGATGGCTTCATATCTCATATGATACAAATAATTTTATACACTTTGTTTTTTTGAATGTATACAAATCATCATCCTAAGCTCGACAGCCCTGGGTGGGCCTTGGCTGAATCCAGGAGTTTCCTCCATTCTTGTCTGTTTGATGCCCTTATTCTCCAATTTCTCACTTACAACACCGATGCATCCGTGTTGACACTGTCCATCCATCGCATTTTGGGCCTTCCTGGTCTTCTACGTCCCTGTGGTACTGAGAGCGTGAGGCGTTTTGTAGGGTTGTCGTCGTCCATTCTGATTATGTGACCAGCCCATCTCAAGCGCCCTACTTTGATGGATCTGATCACATCGGGCTCTTTATAGATATCATATAGCTCTCGGTTATATCGACGACGCCAACCATTGTGGTCTCTCACTGGGCCATATATTGTCCTAAGAACCATTCTTTCAAATGCTGCGATGGACCTTTCAGTGTGTTTTGTCATCACCCAGGTTTCAGAGGCATACGTGAGGACTGGTTTGATCGGGGTCTTGTACAATAGTGTTTTTGTGGTTCTTTGCAGTAATTTGGATCTTAACTGTTTTTGGAGAGCGTACTAACATCGGCTTGCTGCCATTATCCTTCTGTCAATTTCTTCTCGGGTGTTATTATCACTGGTAACTGTTGAGCCTAAGTATGTAAATGAATTAATTATTTCAAAGTTGTAATTTGCAGCTGAGAAAGCCTGGGGGTATGGATATGTGGTATTAGAAGCAAGAATGTATACAAATACTTGTAGACAAATAATGGATTTACCCATTGCGGGTTAATCATTTTTGAGGATTAATTTATCTCATAATAGATGAGATAATCAATAATCTTAATAGATGGCGCTAGTGTAGATTGACATAAAAATGTCAAGTTATTTAAAATAGTAACATTTATACAAGTTCCGAAAATTTGTCAGACGCGGTGGTCGTAAGAAGGTCGGAATGGGGTATATTGTTAACATAAAGTGATCGCTTAACCCAACCAATGACAGGTCATAAGTCCTGTAAACGCCTCGACTACCATATTCTGTCTCCAAAAAAATTTACATCTTCGTCTCTATTGAGATACAATTAATCCTTAACAAATAATTTTGCTCACTAAAGGACTTTCATATTTTCACAATGGCGCAAAATAATACTAAAATATAAAAATGTACTTGCTAGCACGTTCTCTGCGAAGTATGACATAAGACATAAAAGCTTACCAAAAAACGATACAGAACTTTCCCGCCCAATATCCCTGGCACCTATATCCCGGCGGATGTGGAAGGCAGCCATTTCCGCCAACTGACTTCCGGTGGAGAGGGAATAACTCCAGAACGTTTAACTGATTTACTGGAAACGTGGGAATTGATTAAAAATCCTGCACAAATCGGAAAGTACCGTAGAGTTGGATGCAATAGGCAGAAAAGTAAATATCCAATATACCTCTTTTCGGCATTTTGTAATTTAAATTTATCATTTTTAATATTTACGTTTGCTGTATTTGTTCCGTTATTCAAGAAAAGGGGTTAAATATATCCAAATATAGGTACCTAAAAGCATAATAAATTTGGTATTCAGTTGCATTTAAAGTTTATTAGGATATCTTAAACTATAATACGAGAGGGTCACTAGTGCCCAATTTTATATAGAATTTTTAGATCAAGGTAGACTCGAAATTCTATATAAACTCGTATTTGTTCAACTACAACATAATATTAGTGCCATATTTAACATTCTATTGTCGAATATCGATAGAGTTAAAGAGAGTACTTATTTTACTAGAGAAACTGAGTACTTACCTATAACAAAAAATAGTTACATCTTACTCCTTATAACAGATAAGATTGAAAATGGTTGGGCCACGTCATGCGCCGAGAAGATAATCACATTTTAAAGTCTGCTCAGTAAAGCTTAAGTGGACTCAACATGGAGCTAATCCAATACAGAGCGCCGAAACATGAGACAAGAAATCCGTGTATTTGGTAATTTATAAATACATGAAAAGTCCCTTAGAACAAAAAAATTATGAAGAAAATATGAGAAACACTCCAGGCCATACAAATCATGGCCCCACATAAACCAACAACCCACCAAATCACCTTCCAACAATATTTCCATCAGACATAAGAGGAATAGCCACATGAGCTGAACCAGCCAGAAGATTTAAGTCCAAGTCTAAGTAGATTAGTTACCTATCACATTTTATGATAATCAATATGATAACTACACACTTTAAATTGATTCGGCTCGCGCTGTGATCAAATCAAATCAGTTTATTTACTCAAAAGACATTACAAACAGCATAAATGTTTAAGGCATCTATTCAAGACAGGTAAAATATTATACACATCAATATAATACTAGGAACGCATTAGAGATCGTTCGACATTAGGAACAAAAGATGCTTTCTAAAGTCGAGAGTATTTGTATCCTGAACGTACTTTCACTAATATGAAATAAGTCGATCTCCGAGGAGACTGCGTTCAGCAGACTAATTATTCTTTCCACCAGTGTCACTAGAGGCAGATTGGTTCTGGCGGCCGGCAGGTAAAACAATCTGTGCTGTCGCTGTCGGAGATCTCTATCGGGCATATACAAAAAGACCAACATCCTCCAGCACGGTCGAGTTCTCGAAATATCCCCTGATTAATCTAAAGAAATGGATTATTAGATGCCCGTCTCTTCGAAGCTGTAGAGACATGGTTCCGAGCATCTTAAAAAGAAATGCCATGTGATAATGTAAAGAGCGAATTAACAAAATAATAATAACAATGTATTGACTGGGTTACCACATTCTATAAACAACTTACTAAAAATATATTGTATTTATACAATCGGTTATATAATATTATACATAACTTTTCAACTGTTTTAAAATAACTTGATAGCACTAGTCGTAGTAGTATTTTGTATGAATTAAAATTAAACTGTTAAATTAAATAACTTTGTTTTTATATCACAATTGTATTATAATATTATTTTTATTATTTTATTATTACATTTTCCACCTTTAATATTTTCTCCTATAAATAGTCACTAACCGTTCTTTTAATTAAAATATTAAGGTACCTCACTCAATTTCAGCAAGAACTTCAAAATTATATCAATGAAATTATTCAAATTAACATAGGAACAAATACACATAAAAATTCGAAAAATCACGAAAATTTGACATTTGATATATTATTGTAACACTTGATGATATAAACATAGGTTGATGAAACAGCTGTCGGGTAAAATAAAATAAAATTGTGATACAAAAACAAAGTTATTTATTTTAACAGTTTAAAATGTTAATGTATCATAGTGTTTTGGCCAAAACAACGGACTATTTAATTAAAATTAAGTCAATATTAAAAATGAAACTATTGGAGTGTCTAAATATGAGTGATATTTACAGTTCTAAGATTTCGCTTAGTGTCCACATTTTTCCCTGAGTATTCTCTAGGCAGCAGTTTTCTAAGAAGTGCTCTACAGGGCAATACTGAGGCAACTAATAAGCACCTCCCCCTCACATAAATGCAAGCTGTTAAATATCTCAATCCTGCGATTCTGGGGTAGGAACGGCGAGGGGCGCCCCTACCTCCGAATTCAATATTCCCTTCTATTGATAGGAAAATATTATCATTTTAAATTGCACAGGAAGAAATAACACCATCAAATATTATCGCCTCCTCAGGTATGATTAAACGAAAATTGTTTTCTTTTCTATTGGGAAAAGTTTTACGCCCTACGGCAGTTTTGAATGGTATAACGTAATAATATTTGAGTTTAAAAAATTGGGAGACCGAATTATACAATTGAATTGTAACGTCGCCGTCTTTACTTTGAAAAACGTTCCAAATTCAAATTTGAAAATTTGTTTTATTCAAGTTCAAGATTTATTCAAGATTGTTTAAATTGTATTCCTGTTGTACAATACGCAAAATTTACGTTGAAAGCGCCCTTGAGGTGAGTTACTCACAAAAACAGCGCTATACAAATTAGCCTAAATGTTTTGTTGTTGCTGTTTTGTTAATATTTATAATTAATATCTGTAAAACGCAATAGAATTCTTCAGCTAATTTTTGATATTACTTCTTAAATACCTCTACCAAAATAATTTCCACAAAAAAAACTTTTACCTTTCTTTCTCTGGAATGGCTTTGTGTTAACCGATTGTAATTCCTTTATAAAGACTAGAACACTATTAACTAAACCTTAAATAAATATTTCTCTTCTGTACTTGGAAAGTCACTTGGAAAAGGACCACTTTTTAAAAGTGGAAAAAACTGTATTTTTATTCTTAAAATATTCGTCATTTTGGAATTTCACAGTGTTAATTTATCTTAAATCTCTCTTCTTTATTTATGATTATTTAATGCACTTTGTTATAGCTATATTTGTTCGAATGATAAAATCAATCATTTCCAAAATGTCGGCAGAGTTTTAGTCGGTGTGGGACTTGGCCTCCTCCATAACGATCCTCCACTGACTTCTGTCTCTGGCCATCTCTCTCCATACTCCTTCCATTTTCTCCCAATCTTCTGCCACGCAATCCGCCCATCTTTTCCTCGGCCTGTCTCTTGGTCTCTTTTCGCGGGGCACCTATCTGGATATAATTTGTGGTGTTCTGCCCTCTGGCATTCTCTCCCCATGGCCAGCCTACCGTAGGCGTTGAGACATACAGAATCTCACTACTGTTTCCTGGGTAATCAGTACTTCAAGTTCAATGTTTCTTTTAATTCTGTCCCATCCTCCAACGTGGGTAAAAAAATCTTTCTCAGTATTTTCAACAAAATGTAGGAATTTAAAAATTCATGTTATTCTCATATAAAGAGAAACGAAATATTTATACATATTATTATATGATACAAATAAAGAATTGCTTCCCATGAAACCATGTGTATTAGCTTATAGACAGTAAGTTTTTCTTAATTGGCTGATAAAAGCTATTTGACATCGGCCATATAAGCCGAACGCATTGCCCAATAAAGGTAAAATAATACGGCCAATAAGTCTCGGGGACTGAGCAAGAATCATAATATCTCAAGTTAACTGTTCTAATATTTTACAAAACCCTTCGATAAATTAGTCCGAGATTCTCCATTAACTGTCCCTCCATAATAAAAGTCCTCAATGCAGTTATATCCATAATTAATGGTAGGAGATATCACGTCGAATACCGTCTATCGGACAACCTCAGGGGAATACAACCATTGATCAAGCTCGCTAAAAACGTGAAACACTAAATGATTTATTATTGTATGTTTTTCAAAAAAAATCTCTCTGATTGCATTTAATATACATGAGTAGATTTTCTTCTAATAGTGCCGTGTTAGATCCCCCCGATTTTGACGATTACTGTGGCAAATGCTTTCTTGGCGCAGTGCTTCCTAGAAGGGGTTAAACTAACTAACTAACCATCACGCCGTGTCCCCGAAAGGGGAGGCAGAATGAATGCACTGCTGCACTTTTCTTTCCTGACATACTCCTGATTCCTCAACATTGATACATCATGTCATGCACGCACGTCGATTGCTCCGACTCCTCACGTGGCCAACATTCAACATTTAATTTATTTTATGGTACCACGTTCGCCTCGATCTTTCTCTTTTTCTAGTTCCGTTTAAATCGTTAACATATACTTTTCAACCATTATTTTTTCATTCATCCTTTTCATGTGTCCAAACCATCTTAATGTTCCTTTCATTAATTAATACGAATGAAAAAGTCAGTTTTCTAGAAGTTTTATTATATTTTATGGGAATGACATGTTTCGCCCTTCTAAAACATTATCAAATTTAATGATGCCTTAGAAAGGCGAAACACGTCGCCTTTCACGAGTCGCCTAAATGTTTTTCGATTGTTATGTCTCATTTGTGTATTATGTATAAATAAATAAATAATTTAACATTTCATTTAAATTAGTTTTTATATCACTCAAAATCAAGATGCATTATCGTAAGACTAAGAGAATTGACTAGTCAAACAGAACACTTCATTCATAAGATTTACATTCAAAAAAATAGATCCATAATATGCCAATTATTATCCATTATCCTTTACCTGCGAATTGACACTTAATGAACCTATAGAGCAGGTCCAAAAATTCATATACTTGGGCATAGATCTCTCATGCCAAACGGATCTCTATAATGAAGTTCGCGAGCAAACCACCAAAGCGGCTGCAATATCTGGATGCTTAAAAGATTTTGTGTGGAAAAACAAGCATATGCGAGTGGAAAGCAAAGTGCGAATATATAAGACATGTGTCAGACCCATAATGACTTATGGTATAGAATCGAGGGCTGACACAAATACATATAACCAAAGCACTATTACGAACCGCTGAAATGAAGACACTCCGCGCTATTCTGGGCAAAACACAGAGGGACAGAATCAGAAACACAGTAATACGTGAAACCTGCGATACCGAAGATATTATCAGATGGGGCAGGAAAAGAAGACGCTTCTGGCGCGACCACGTAGAACGAATGAGCGACGATAGACTCCCCCAAGCAGCCGCAAACAACGTGCCAATGGGAACTCGCCAACGCGGAATACTTGCAAAGAGATGGCGAGACAGTTGGAGTTCCGTGTCCCAGGAGACCTCAACGCCATAAAAACAGATCCACATATCTATTAAAAGAGGAAGAAGAAGAAGAAGAAGATCCATTATCACTATTAACAGACGACTTAGAAGCCCAGACAAATCCAATGATATCTGTTTTTTTTATTCTTAGAACAGTCTGTTGTTTGTCTTTTTTAGCACAATCAAGAACTAATTTATTCCGTCTGTGTAGTTATGCACCCCTGCACCTTGGTCTTCAGTAAAGGATACTGAAATAGTGTCTGTGGGAGTTGCATAGGATTTAGTTGTGACCACCGATGCGCGTAATTGTGTTCGCTCTTCCTTACAGCGGGACCGATGCTGCAAAAATAACTATTTTATATCCATCCGAACGTAATTTATTTCTTTCTAGAACATAATCGTCTTCACATTTTTCCTTTTATAAAAGATATAAAACCTTTGTGTAAGTCAATGAAAATTATGACAAAAACATAGCTTAAATAATTCCAATTCTGTAAGGGTCATTAAGATGATTTGGACACATGGAAGAATGAATGAAGATAGAATGGTGAAAAAAGTATATGTAATCGACGTAAACGGAACTAGTAATTGAGAAAGGCTGAAGAAAATATTTCAAGATCAAAACAATCAAGTTGGATCACACAACTGCACCTAGAATCGGAAATCCCGATGATAGATGAATTCATTCTGAAACTTTTTTTTTTTTATAAAAAGACTAATACCAAGGATTTAAATCTATACTATTAGAATTTATTATTACAATCTTCTATATGAGCAGAAAATAGCTCATTATTATGAAGAAGGAATCTGGTCGTGTCCAGGCTTGAACCCACGTCCCCTGGATCAGGAGCCAAGCGTCCTATCCCCTAGACCACCAACTTCCCAAACGTGTTTACCAAGGACTCCCTTCACATCCTTACCCCACAATAAAAGACCTCTCAAATTACGACCCAAACACCTCCAGCAGCCACAAGAGCCCAAAATCGATCCTCCTTCTGAGGAACACTCCGGGCCACACAGATCATGACCCCGCATAAACTAACAACCCACCAAATCACCTTCCAACAATGTTCCCATCAGACGTAAGAGGAATAGCCACATGAGCTGAACCTCTGTAAGCCAGAAGATCCAAGTCACAAGTCCAAGTTAAATTAATGTATATATATTTTTTATCAGGTAAAAAACGTACAACCTTCTACCTTATTATTATATGATACAATAATATCATCAATGTAACAGTTTTGAAGTTAACACATTGTAATCTCTCTGAAAAACCAATAGTTTTAAAATTAAAATAAATAATTGTATTATATTTTAGTTTCTTGGGAGTGTGCATACTTCAGTTGGTTCTGAGAAGCAATTAAAACAAAGTCTTGCCAAGACGATAAAAATGTTGTAAAAAAACTTTACAGATAAGGAATTCACAGCGATTATTTTTAATACTTCGCAAGTACGCTGATAAACGAAACATGTTGAAAAAAACAATAACTTTGACTTTTATGACACTTGAAAAAATGTATTCGTAAATTGTGTTGCGCGTAGAAAAATATATCATACACATAAGAAACGTAGACATTTTTTATAGTATATTTTTTTATATTTCAATCCTAGGGATTCGTTTGCTTAAACTCTAATATCTTTCTTCATATAAAGCACACATATGGATAGACATTTTAAATAATTATATAAATAAAACAACTTTGTATTCAACCACGGTAGGGTTATTATATTGATGCCAACTAGTTTCGCTTGGACCCAAGCTTCATCAGGGCAGTTATTATATTGCCTAGTTATTACACTGCCCTGATGAAGCTTGGGTCCAAGCGAAACAAGTTGGCATCAATATAATAACCCTACCGTGGTTAAATACAAAGTTGTTTTATTTATATAATTATTCTAATAATTCTTGGGCCTTTAATATGGTTGTTTCCCGTTGCTTTCCGCATTTGTTGTTTGCAACAGAGTATTTAAACCCAATTATTTGGATATTGATTCTCATGACATGAGCTTATCTATCGCCATTTTAATTGTCACTTGGATTCTACCAGACCAAAGACAGCATGAGATTTTTTTTACGCTGTCATTGCCGGGAAACCGAAGAAGTTCGTAGTTTAAATGCCGACTAGTTTCGCTTGTGCCCTGAGGAAGCTTGAGCGCTTGAGCCCTGAGGAAGCTTGGGTAAAGCGAAACTAATCGGCAATTAAAATATCCGCATAGTGGTGAAAAACAAAGTACAGTGTTTTTATTTTATTTTATTTTAAATACAAATTATAATAAAAAAATTAAATGTCTAACCACAAAGTGTTCATACGAAAAAAAATATGTTTCAATTCTGCGAGGAAATAGTTATAACCAACAATCCAATAAGCTGAATTTTACAGAAAATGGCGAAAAATTGGTCTTAATATGAAAATAGTAAAAATTATATATTTGAATTGAATTAGAAGAAAATTATATATTTGAATTGAATTTGAATTAGAAGGTAAATAGTTACAAACGAAAACAAAAATATGCGTATTAATTATTTTTAATAAATGTTTTGTTGATCATTCCTTTAGCACCCAATGACATACGAAGAAAAAGACAGCAAAATAAATTTTAGGGGCTATTTTAAAACGTAAATGTTTAAGAAGGGTTTGACAGCTGCCATGGGTTCTTGAAGAAAACTTTTAATTCAACATCATTACCACCATTTGTTATAAATGTGTTTTTTTGTTTACTTCACATATCAACTACAATAATAACCAGTAAACACCTCTAATCTTGTGTTAACGAGCTAATTTAAATAAAATGATGACAGTTGACTTATATGATACCCTAGAACGGGTTACCCCAGTTGGGAGGTATTAAAACCATGTACTTGGTAAATGATCAATAAATAAATAAATAAATGATAAGGTTACAATACATATTTTTTTGGATCTTTTAGCGTCTTTATGACTGTGGGCCGTGCAATAATTCAACCGCTGTTGAGAAAAGTCCGAAAATTACTCAAAAGGAAAAATTCAGGCTATTCATATATCACCAGAAACGCAATAAATATTCGAGATATTGTCCGACAATATTGCAAGCGCACAAAGTCAAAGGGCGACGTCCGTTGTATTATTTGGAATGGAGAAAAAAACTATATTTCAATTACTTTTTCATAGAGAAATGTTCCCCTTTGGAGGGCCGGGGAAGAAAGCGAAGCCGCGCAAGGTGTGCGTGCCATTGAGAGGACACTCCTAGATTGGAGATCAAAAAATGCCGAGAATGTAGAAAATTCTCGAATAAGATGTATGAGATATGAGAAAAAGTAAGAGATTCTTGAAAATGGCTAAGAACGACTCTTGTAGGGGTGTTCTGTGTAACTATGGGTACCTACTTTTGTGTGCATTTTGTATTATATATAAGTAAAAATGTACTTTATATATGGTACATTTTTGGAAACTATTTACCTCGGTAAAATTACAAAGAGTATTGTAGTCAAATCAGAGTAATGAAAATTCATATAATATTTTTGTTAATCAGTACCTATAAGTTTTAATGTAATTTATAGGAATGAAATGTTTTGCCTTAAAAGGGCAAAACAAGTCATTTCCATCAAATATAATAAAACTTCTACAAAACAGACGATTTCTTTCGTATTAATTTTTTTAATATGGAGTTTTGAATAATTGTTCAAGAAACAATAAATCTGGTTTTGTTTTAACAATTAAGATAATTCGTTTTATTGAGGCATTATCAAAACATTATACTTATCTTAAGCCTTATGAATATTTTTTTATTTTTTTTAATATAAAAAAACTTTTGTTTTACTAAGGCAGAAATCAGAAAGTCGAAACATGTCATTCCCATTAAATATAATTAAACTTTTTGAAATCTGACGTTTTGTTTCGTTTTAACTAGGTATAAGTTTATTTATTTTTTCTAAATATTTTATCTTATTTTGTTATATTGAGGTGAATGTAGTTTATGAGTAAAATAATTTATTATAAATAAATAAATAATTAATCTTAAAGTATATAATTCTTGAATTTTAATTTTAAAATATTACGTCTTATGAAAATGTATTGTTCATAAAAAAAAAATTACATGATTCCTTCCATCTTGTAAAAGTGTTTTAGTATTTGAAATTTTACCGCTGTTTTTACGGTTTTCAGTTACTTTATTTGTGTTTTGTAAGTTATTTAAAAAATCCTCCTTAAAAATTGCATGATGTTAAAAATATAATATATAATATAATTTATAGGTGTATACAACACCATATAGGTATTTAAGAATTACATAAATGTATCTAAATTATAATATTATTTTCCAATTGATTTATATTAAATTACTCCTTGAACCATTAAAATAGGTTTAAAATCAATGCACAATAAAATAGTTGCTGTAACTATATAAAAATGATAAATAAAAAATACTTCAATTGTTGTGATTTTTATTGCGTATATTTATAAATTCTTAGTGATGGCCTTATGATATGAAATGTACATATGTTAGTATATTATGATTTAAATCATATTATGAAATAAAACTAAAATATATAAATTCATTGTATTGTCTTATGCTATGCAGGCAATATAGTTTTTTTGTTTCTCAGTTTAGTCCTTGCATAAGAAAAAGTGCTTCTTTCTTCATTTTCAGTCGTGTTTTGAAGTTATCCGAATAAATTAATACCAGTAAGATTCTAGAAGAAAAGACATATACAAATATTTTGGTAAGAAAATAAAAATTTATTATAAATGTTTTGTAAAAGAAAGTTTATAAATTGTTACACGAGCAATGTGTTATTTTGATGTTCACTAAATCATTAAAATATTTCTTACTTTGAATATTATCCAAAAGAATTTTCTTGGTTCCGCTTCATCTGATGAACAAGACATTTCGGATATCATCAACAAGAATGCTAAAGAAAGTATTATCGGTAACAGCGACTCCATTTTGAATTGAAAATTGTTTCTTGAATGCAGTAACTGGACGCTTAAAGCACTTTGATGATATATTTTACCATAGTATATTACATTTGGTTTTAAATAGTTTTGTGTCCCATAAATCAAAATTAAAACTAGGACATGTCAAAAACACCCATATTCTGAAAATTGGTGTGGTCATATTTAAAACAGAGGTGTCCTTTGTTGTTTTAATAAAAAATAACACCCGTTTTCTAGTTAATAAGATTTTTTGAGATTTTCACGAAAATCGTTTTTAAATTTTATCCGATTTATGACATTCATTTTCTTCAATTGATTTCTGTATGAAAGAAAAACAATAACAAATATAAATGCTAGTTAAGGAGACAGAAAGCTTAACTCCTGATCCAGATTACGATCAGGAGATCGACGTTTTTAATATTAGTGAAAGAACGTTCAGAAGACAAATACTCGTGGCGTTGGAAAGTAAGAAAGTTTAATACAAAGTTTTTTTTAATATTTTTTAAAATGTTTAACCACAAAGTGATTGCTTCATATGAAAATGTTAAAATATTTTCATATAAAAGTTTATGGCATGTATTTGAGAACAGGTTATATATTAGGAACGCTTGAGAGATGGTTCGACTTTAGGACAACAGGGTACTCTCTTAAGTCAAGAGTATTTGTCTTCTGAACGTACTTTCGCTAATATTAAAGACGCCGACTGCTGATCATAATTTGGATCAGTCCCTAAGCGTTCTGTCTCCTAAACCATCATTCTCGTGATTAATATTTGTTATTGTTTTTCTTTCATACAGAAATCAATTGAAGAAAATGAATTTCATAAGTCGAATAAAGTTTAAAAACGATTTTTAAGAAAATCTCAAATAATATTATTAACAAGAAAATGGGTGTTTTTTTTTTAAAACAAAATAGGACACCTCTGTTTTAAATAATACTTAACACCGGCTTGTCAGAAAATGAGTATATTTGACACGTTCTAGTTTTATTTTTGATTTATGAAATACAAAACGTATTTAAAACCAAATGTATTCTTCTATGAAAACATATCTCTGAAAGTGCATTAAACGTCCAGTTCTTAGATTTGTTACTGCATTCAAGAAAATTCTTTCAATTCAAAATGGAGTCGCTGCTACCGATAATACTTTCTTTAGTATTCTTGTTGATGATATCCAAAATCTCATGTTCATCAGATGAAGAGGAACTAAGAAAATTATTTTGGATAATTTGGAGAGTAAGAAATATTTAATGATTTAGTGAACAACAAAATAACAATATTTTTTGTGAATGTATACTTATACTTGTATACGAATACTGGATTTCACCCACCGTGGGTTATTATCAATTCATGATTTAATTGTATCTCAATTGAGACGAAGATGCAAATTGGAAACTGAATATGGTTGATCAAGGTGTTTACAGGACTTATGACCTGTCATTGGTTGGGTTTAGCGCACGCTTTATGTAATTTGTTTGGCATATAGATAGGAGTGTGACATCTCCAGGCAGCTTCTAACAATGCGCTAATGGCGGGGTAGCCATTCACATTGAGTTAAAAAGATGTTCTGCTTAATGCTTAATAAACATAAATCTCCATAGATGGCGTTAGTATGTAGATTATATATAAAGTGATCTTAAAAAGATTAACATATGTAATCAAAATCTTCATAGATGGCACATTGAAACTGACATGTGTAATCTGGCATAGGACTTTAATATATTTACAACTTCCAAAAATTTGTCATACATGGTCATATAGAAAGGTTGAATGGGGAATGTTGTAATTACATAAAGCGTGCGCTTAACGCAACCAATGACAGGTCATAAGTCCTGTAAACACCTTGATCAACCATATTCAGTTTCCAATTTGCATCTTCGTCTCTATTGAGATACAATTAAACAAAATAACACATTGCTCGTGTAACAATTTATAAACTTTTCTTTTACAAAACATTTGTAATTAAAATTAGATTTTCTTACCAATATATATGTATATGTCTTTTGTTCTAGAATTTTACTAGTATTCATTTATCTGGACAACCTCAAAACAGTACTAAAAATGAAGACTGAAGGATTTATTCTAATGCAAGAACTTAACTGAGAAACGAAAAAACTATATTGCCTGCATAGCATAAGACAATACAATGAATTTATATATTAAATCATAATATACTAACATACATTTCATATCATTAGGTCAACACTTAGAATATACAAATATACGCAATAAAAATCACAACACTTGAAGTATTTTTTATTTATCATTTTTATATAGTTACAACTGTTTTATTGTGTATTGATTTTAAATTTATTTTAATGATCCAAGGCAATATAAATCAATTGGAATTTAATAATATCCTTCAGATATCGAATGTATTTCTTAAGTATTTATACCATATAGGTATACCTATAAATTATATTATATGTTTTTCACATAATTACTTATAAAATACAAATAATGTAACACAAAATTATAAAAATATTTTACAGTGGTTCAAATTTCAAATACTAAAACACTTACAAAATGGAAGGAATCATTTTTTTATGAATTATAAAAAAATATTTTCATAATTGATAATATGATTTCAAAAATATGATTCCGATTTCTGCCTACCCCTCCGGAGAAACTGCGTGATGGTTAATTAGTTAGTTAGTTATTCATTATCTCCATTCACCTTAACAATAACAAAATAAAATAACATCCTTAGAAAAAAATAAATTATCATATATATAAAGTATAACAAAATACAGAAAATTCGTATATGACAATGTATACATATTACGGAGTCCATAAAAGTATGTCAAGAGGGCATAGTATGGCGGGCCTTCATTTCTGCCTACCCCTTCGGAGAAACGGCGTGATGGAAGTTAAGTATTAGTTGGTTATTTATATTGTTTAAATATATTGTTTTTATTAAGTATATTTTAAATAGAATTCAAAATTTATATTTTTTTAAAGCAATACAAATCCATGATTGGTGACAAATTAAAAATTTATTACATTTTTATTTTGGTGTTCAAAAATACGTAAATATAAATGAGGAATAGAAATTTCTCAGCTAATGCATTCACGCTGAAAAATGAAAATAGTCCAACAATTAATAATATGATGTTGCCTCATTAAATAATTCATTTTAAAATTGATAACTCCGAAATGATTTGCAAATTTTACACTCAACACCCCTATGTCTCGCACAAGACACACCGCGAGTCAAGTTTTCCACCTTCCACCATATCGCACTAAATACGCTCAGAGCGCGGCAACGTCCCGGACTACAAATAAGCATTTTGAAAATATCGATGTTTTACACCCCAACAAGCGAAATTTGAAAAAAAAATCTGAGACATTTGAATTACATTATTTATTTTGTATTTTTTCTTCTTCTTCTTCCTTGTTGTAGACCTATGTGGTCTGTTCTCCGGAGTATTGCTCCTCCTATGAGGTAGATTCCCAGCTGTCCTTCCATTTTTAAGAGGTCTTCCACGAGGGCGAGTCCCATAGGGGAGTCTGGTGGCGTCCGTTCTTTGAACATGCCCGTACCAGTCCCTTTTTCGCTGTCTGACATCCTCAACCTCACATATCTCTCTTATTCTGGTGTTCCCTACGCAATCTCTCTTACCTGCGACTTACCTCGACGATAGGTCTTGCCTGCTATCGTCGTTTTTCAATATGATTATTATTTTTAACTTCAATTTCGCTTCATATTGTCGTGTGTTAAAGAATCTATTTACGAGTATTTATATTTGTGGTAAAACATAATATAATTGGCTTTATGATACGAGTAGTATTTCTTTGCGTTTTTTTTTGTATTTTTGTATTAATATCGCTGTATGTAACCTTATACATAAATAAATAAGTTATATCTTATTAGCAGAGAGATCGAAAAGGACAGAGAAAGAAGTCGAAAAGTTTTTCACCTCTGCTTCTACTAAAATATAATACGAGTATATTATTATATAGCTGACAATTTTCCCCCATTTAACGTAGTAAGTACTTACTCTGAATGAACCGCGCCAAGACTACCGTAAGATTAGTGCGGTGTTTGGTCGACAGGGGACTAATTAACTATTAACGTATTCGCTAAGTAATGGGACCCATTTTTTGTGATATATTTTATTGAAATCCTTCCAACTAAGCCGACATAATCTCCACAGATGATGGAAGCCCGCTTACTTGGAAAGCTTTTATATTTCATCTATGAATTATTACTAGAGTGTTTCATAAATGGAACCTAAGAGCGATTTCATATAATGTTAATGCGTTTAGTAACTACACGCATTTTTAAAGGTAAGATAATGTGACTTTTCTGTATTTATGACAGGGACTGCTGGAAGCAAAAGTTGACTGGAGCTGATGCTCGATATGGGCTGTAGCGCCATCGGAAGAAGAAGGATAAAACTTTAAAAATAAAATCATTAAAAATAAAATAATTTTGTATATTCGGTGAGGATTTATTATCACATAATTACTAAAACTGTACAAACATTAGCAGATTTATATTTTCTAATTTATTTTTCTTCTATATTTGCCATACTTTGTGTTGTAGATGCTTTATTTCTCTTTTTATTTTTTTAAACACTTTGTTTATATTATATAACACTAACATTTTATTATTACATAGACATGTTTTGGACAAACAGTCCTTCTTCAGTGATACATATTAAAAATGTTACAAATTATTTATAACATTTTAAATATGTATCTTTATAATATGTATAACTGTAGAAGGGGTTGTCGGACACATGTCTATGTAATTTAAATTTTTTTAATTTAAGTGTTGTATAAACAAAGTGTATAAAAAAACGAAAAACATTTTTTCAATCTTTCAAACACAATTGGCCTACACATATTCTTCACTAATCACAAAATAACAGAGAGAGCATTTTATCAGATAATACTGTAATATCTAAGGTAAATAAAAAATACGTTTCATATGTACATAGTAGCTGTTTAACCGTGGTTTAAAACATTTTTATTTATCCTTTAGCTAATCCTCTGACGTCAGTTAGAACGGAAACCGCAGGTCCGGCCTTGATAAGCCCATCTCTGATGTTTTGTCCAACTCTTTCCTGTAAAACAAATGATAAAAAAAATATTATTAGAAGGTCTCATATTTAACAATGTTTTAAGCTAATGCCGAATTCTTACAGACTAATCTTTTTATCATGACGCTATCTTTGCATGAAGGTTGGCGACCCAGTTTAGTGCATGCTTTTCAGAAATTATACGTTATTAATAGCTCTACAAATATCCTATATTAAGCAGAGAATTTGGTGTCATCCATTTAATTTAATTAAAATAATAATAATAATAATAATAAATAAAATAAAATCATTTTTACTGACGATCAATTTTGATACTATTCAAATTACTAATATATAGTATATAGGTGGTCGCTTTCACAAAGATACGAATAGTATCGATACCAGATAGAAGTAAAATGGTGGTTTATAAATAAATATAATATGAGGCGTATAGAAACAAAGACGGCAATGTCAAGCAAAATACAAAAATGAGTTAAATATTCAGTTTGATAGAGAAAATTTATTACAATCTCAGTGTACATTTGGTTTGAAACAAATCCGCCATTAAAACATTAAAATTTCAGAACAAATGCGGCAGTTGCTAAATGAACCAATCAGAATGCGAGAAATGGCATTTTTTCAAGATGGCGTCCCATACAAATATCGTTCGTATGAAAAGCTGTTGATAACAAACATGGCAATGTCATGCTGTATTCAAAACAAAACCGGCAGTGACAGCAAATTTCTAACAAAAACGGCAATATCAATTATAAAATAACAATAGAATTGGATCTTAAATACCGATATTAAACTCAATATTGAATTTGAGTATTGATTAAATCACCCGTTTTCTAGAAATATTATTTTAGGGAGAATTATGTTTCGCCTTTTTGTGCCAGTGAACTGAAATTTAATCATGTTTTCGAAAATATATATATATTTTTAAATTCTTTGGTGCCAAAATTAAGTGATTTGCCGTACTTAATATGTGTACACATTTACTGACATATGATAAAGCACTACTAAGGCGTCATCCTCATAAAATATTGTAAGTCTTTTAAATTAAAAAATTTAATCAATTATTTAATATTGAGTTATATATAATTTTTCAAAATACCATTAATACACATAACTGTACTGTGAATAGTCATAAGGAGAGTATGAGAAATGAAAATAAAAATTTTAAATGTTCATTTATGTTTTGAAATGTAACTTAATATTAATTAATTTCGTAATATTAAAAAAAAAATAATAATATTTTTATAATACTCGTATTTAACAAAATATGTGTTAAAAATGGTACAAAATTTTCATAAAAAAAATTATGCTTACAATCCTTTTGAACACTTTCCATTTCGGCTCTGGTGCGGGAGAAGATGAAATTTGTGCCGTCATCATGGCGAACACAACAAGTATAAAGAAAACTGAGAAAAACTTCATCTTCAAATAAAAATCAACGTCAACTTTACTCTTAGAAATATTTTAAATCGATGATGATTTTGTTCTGAACCGAGAGGAACTGATGCTGCTCAGATCGAAATGCTGCGTTTATATACAATAACGAGTCTTAAGCTGTTAATTGGCTGAACGGGTTATGCGATACGGGAAGAACCTCTCACATCTGCGAGGGATTCCCCCTGATTTATTCCCGCTGCAGCCGACTGCAACGCGCGCCAAAGTTGATAGCGAATGACATAATCACTTTCTATGGAATTTTGACCGATATTTTTGCGTCTGATTTGTGTGTAAACAGTGCCGATATTAAGCACGTGTAACTATTTATGTTTTTGAAATATTGATGAATAATTTGTTCAAAAGTTTTTATCAATATTTATCGGATTTTTTTAAATAAGCATACATATACAATATACAACATGGTTGATGAAACAGCTGTCGTAAAAAATAAAATACAATTGTGATATAAAAACAAAGTTTTTTCATTAACAGTTATAAAATTTTAAAGTATCATAATGTGTCGGCTAAAATGATGGACTATTAAAAAAAAAACATGGTGTTGATTTTCTTGATTTTTTGTTTTCTCGATTTTTCTCGATTTTCTCATAACTAGCTCGACTTGCCCTATCATCCGTTTCCGGCTTGGTGTCGACTTCCGGGACATCCTGTATATAAACTAAAAATAAAATACAAATATACATTGTTAACATTTGAAGAAAACGATTGGAGAAATGATAAAAATTCCATTAAAACACGAACGAAAACTAACAAAATTATATAAAAAGTATCAGGCAGGAATCAGTAAGCATTAATAATTAAATTTTCTAGAGAATAAAATGAATTAACCAAATAATTTACAATAATAATTAAAGATTATTAAACTATGTTTTTGGCTGGCTGGCTTCGACAGATCGGTAAAACCGGTCGCTGCCGAAATAAACACAAAAATTAAAGTAGTTTTTAAAAAACACAATTTTATTTTTATGATTATTTTAAAGAAAATTCCATCAAGGAATTTCAGTAAAATCATTAGATAATCAGAAATAACTTTCATCAAAAATTTCATGCGATATGGTAATAGGTATTTTATCATATGTAAAATCATGGTACTAGATCGAATACCATTGTTTTTCACATTGATTATTGCAGAAATAAATCTGAATGAAGTGTAATGTTTTATAAAACAGATTTTTAACTAAATAATTAACGTAATCGTGCACATTTATTGAAAGATAACATAATTTACTTAGTGCGTTAAATTTTGAATGGTTTTGTAACAAAACAAATAAAGTTGTTCACGGTTCCGAATAATCCCATGGTATAAAAATTTTAAATTAACGACGTTTTTTAACATACAATTGGTCGAAGAACTCAACATTTAGAAACCACAAAGAAGATTTTTTTTAAAAACATTAAAAATAACATTATGATTTCCATATTGTTGTCAATTTGGTATTTTTCATTTGTATATGTATAAAAAGTTATTAATTTTAAAAATATTATTGTTGTTAAAAGAAATTTCTTGGTACAAGTTCAATAAAGAAAATGAAAAAAATGTTTTTTTTTTAGTCTGAAACCATAAAACCAGAAGATGGCAGCAAGCTGCCGAAACCGGTCGAAGCCATAAAATCAAGTGGAATTTAACTTAGTCCATTGTTTTGACCGAAACACTATGATACTTTAACATTATAAACTGTTAAATTAAAAAACTTTGTTTTATGTATAAATAATACACATAAAGGTTCGAAAAATCACGAAAGTTTGAAATTTGATATATTATTGTAACACCTGATGATATCAATATAGGTTGACGAAATAGCTATCGCGAAAAATAAAAATACAATTGTGATACATAAAACGTGTTTTTTTTATTTTATTTAACAGTTTATATTTAGAATTTAACTTAATTTATATTATAAACAAATTTTAAATATATACAAATATTTTTATTATTTACTTTTTAAAACAGCAATTTTCCATAATAATTGGATATTGTAAAGTTTTGGAATTAAAATAACGTATCAGCTATAGTAAATTTTTCCTATAAATAGCATAAATGTACTGCCGAAAACTTTTGGGATTTTTAATAGCGTAAAACATTATTATATAATTTAAATTTGTTGAAACATAAATAAACGTAACATACTCGTACAGTTTGATATTGAAAGACAAACAATTAGATACACGTTGTTTTTATTTACATACAAATAGTACCTAAGGAATCCCCTCGCGAGAGCACATGTCCGATTGCTTCGAAATCAACCGGTTTTCCCAGCTTGATATAATATGATACTAAGAGGTCATAAAAGTCGATACACTTTAACACAGCAAACAAAACAGAGTATGTACACATGTACGGGGTTCCCGTTATCAACGTAAGATATTCAAGTGCACCTAATTAGTTTACTTTCGCATATAAATAGTTTGCTGTCTTCAATCTGGCATCAAACACTTCTCTGCCTTCTCAACAAGCAGTCGTTTACAAGCAATTTTTGGGACTTATCAATTGTGAAGTCATAGTCTATCAAGATGTGTTCTAGCAAAGTTTTCGTTATCTTCCTGGTGGCTATGCTGGTGGCTTCTGAAGTCACGCAGTCTTCAGCTTCACCTGCTCCCGAACCGAGATGGAAGGTCTTCAAGAAGATCGTAAGTAATACAACTTCCTCATTCAATACAAACCTCGCTTATGAAATTTACCTACTCAAGTTAAATATTACATGTAAAATATCTTCTATATTCGCCATACTTTATGTTGTAGATGTTTTATTTCTCTTTTTCTTTTTTATATACTTTGTTTATACAACTAACTTAAATTAATTACAAACACATGTTTTGGACAACCATTCCTTCTTCAGTGATACATATTATAAAGATACATATTTAAAATATTATAAAATTGTTTACATACTCTGACCGATGTTATAAACATGTAAAATATATATATATATTTTTTAAATTATGAATGGTATAATTTTTTTGATATTGTTATATACTCAAATATTTTTGATAATTGTTATTTGAATCCACCTTAAATCAGATTTAATTTTTTTAAAGTAACTAATATATATATATATTTTTAATGTTCTACAAAACGCAATTTGTTAGATACACATTTTTTACATAATGATTGATTTGGTATAAAAAACCAATATTTAAACAAAACACAATCATATATTTGAATTTACATGATAAGTTCGTATAGAAATTTATTGTATAAGTAGGTAAATAACAGATATTGAATGTTAAGGCATTAACACTGTGGAATTGCATTGTAATACACTTTGGAAATTGAAAAATAACGTTGTTTATTATCCAAGAAAATATTAAATTTCATGTTTCGGAGGAGACCTCCATCTTCAGGTGTAAATATTTATGTTTATACATTGCATTTGTTGATATTCACTTGTAACATGTCATGATATTTAATATTTAAGTGGATAATAGACAACATTATTTTTCAATTTCCAAAGTGTAAATGACAGTAGGTTAATGAATTTAATAAAGCCAAATCTGTACATAAATCTATGTATAAAATAATCAAATGATTTTACTGAAATCTCATGATGGAAGTTCATTTTAAATAATAATAATTAAATAAAACTATGTTTTTTAACTACTTCCACTTTTGGCTTTATTTAGACAGCGACCGGTTTCGCCAGGCTCGCTGGCTTCGATAGACTGGTGACACTATTGTAAACTTAGTCCTTTATATACATACAGATCAAAGTGGCAAACATGATTCTATACAAAAATAATCTTCAAATATTTATGTAAAATTTACTGAATCTATGTATTAAACATTAAACTTTATTTCAACTTGTGTGATTTGATAATTTTTATTTGAATATAATAGTTAAAATATAGTTGTTGGTGTGTATGATTGATTGAGCGGGGATTACAATAGTCAAAGCGTGTTCATAAAAATAATAACTATATATCATTTTCTTGGACTATATATCCCTTATTGGATTTTAAATATGACTGTTTGTTTCCAGGAGAGAGTTGGCCAGCATATTCGTGATGGAATTATCAAGGCTGGACCGGCTGTTGCTGTAGTAGGATCTGCGGCTGCGCTGGGCTGATAACCCTCGTTTTGACCAAAACTAAATTATTCTGCGTGATAACGTATTTATTATCAACAAATGAAATGTATTAACCTGTATATAACATGTTCCTAAAATAAGATTTTTTAAATTATTAAGCTTTAAAATGTATAAAAATGTGTACTTTTTCTAAAAAAATAATAATAAATAAATTTACCTACTCAAACTGTTCTTAATTTTGCTACTCTAACTCTTTGCCCGTGCTGACTGACTTTGATCATATTAAGAATACGTGTTTTCTCTAGTGGAAAACCGTTAGTTCGATACTTCTTCTTCTTCTTCTTCTCCTTATATATACCTTTTGTCTGTTCCTGAAATCAGGCTGGCCTCTCTTGGGAGGTTGACTCCCAGCTATCTCTCCATCTCTTCGGCGGTCTTCCGGTGGGACGGCAGCCGGCAGGAATCTGATGCGCCACAGCGTGTGGGATTCTGGTAGGATCCATCCTCTGCACGTGCGCATTCCAGTATCTTCTGCGTTGTCTGCCACATCTCACGACATCCTCCACCTTGCAGATCTCGCGGATGGCCGTTTACCTCACCCTATCGCGAATAGTCTTTCCTGCTATCATCCTCAGCGTCCTCATCTCTGCCACCCGTACTTTAGCCTTCGTTCTTGTGGTATCCGCCCTGGTCTCAATGCTATATGTCAGTATAGGCCTTACGCAGGTTTTATATATTCTGACCTTACTGTCATTTCTCATATACTTGTTTTTCCATATTATATTCGATACAATAAAATAAAACGGTATAAAAACAAAGCACACAAGCGTTCAAAATTATTTTTAAAAGCAAATGTACAAAAAGTTTTTATTTCTTCCGAGAGAACTTTCCATTTTTAGGTAACCTGTCATCTAGTAAAAAAAACGGTGTTGACGTGGTGACAACGGGCATGTGCAGGCGGCAGTTCGCCAATGGCGGTCGGCGGGCAACAGGACGATAAAGAAGCGTCGGTACCTCCGTCGCACGTATCGGGCGTCCAAACGTGCAACAGCCATGAATTTAGATTGCATCATTTGCATACTGCACTCCCGAACCAATTCTGCCCACCGAGATTGACAATCCCGTGTATATGAAAGCTGTGATTGGAAAAGGAAAACTGAGTGATTCGATCGGATTTCGCGTCGGGGTGAATTTAAATTAAGGGGTTAAGGGCAGTCATAGGTGTGAAAAAATAAGTGTTTTCAATATTTTTTGTCAGTAATTGAATTTATTTTATAAAACTAGCATAATTAAATTTTTATATTATGTTTTAACTTGATATTTGATTAATTTGATCGTGCCACGTTTTCCTCGGTCTTCCTCTATTTCTAGCTCCGTTCAAGTCATTTACATATACCTACTTCACCATTCTGTCTTCACTCATTATTTCCATGTGTTCAAATCTAATCTAATCTAATCAGTTTATTTCATCAACAGACATTACAAAATTTATTTTTAAGGCATCTATTGAGAACAGGTAAAATAATATATTATATACTCGTATAGTATACTACCAGAAACGCATAAGAGATGGTTCAACATTAGGAAGACAGGATACTCTCCAGAATTAAGAGTATTTGCCTTCTGAACGTACTTTCACTAACATGAAAGACGTCGATCTCCGAGGAGACCGCGTTCAGCAGACTAATTGCTCTTCCCACCGGTGTCACCAGAGGCAGATTGGTTCTGGCGGCCGGTAGGTAAAACAATCTGTGCTGTCGCTGTCGGAGATATCTATCGGGGACAAAAAGCCGAACACCCTCCAGTACGGCCGAGTTCTCGAAGTATCCCCTAATTAATCTAAAGAAATGGATAATTAGATGTCCATCTCTTCGAAGCTGTTCGAAGCTGTGTTGAAACCATCTTAACGAACCTTTCATTATTTTTATCATAAACACTTTCATTTGCATTGCATTCATGTCTTATACTTGCATTTGACACTCTATAATATACAGAATTACCACACATTCGTCTTAGAGATGAAATATTTCGATCAGTCAATGACAAAGAGATTAAATGTCGGCCCCGTGAGGAATCAACGTGCGTGCATGACAAGATGTATGAATGTAGAGGAAGCGAGAGAAGTATGCCAGGACAGAAGAGTGTAGCGTTCCATTCTGTCTGCCTACCCCTCCGGGGAGACGGCGAGATGGTTAGTTGGTAAGTTAGTTAGTTAGTTTTAACTTGATTTGACCAAAATTTAAAAAAAAAAATATAAATTATAAATGAAGTTATCGCCATATTTGTTGGACCCTTTTCCACAATTGGTGCTTTGCGGTGATCATTATTACTTCTTATAGGTTCATCTAAAATCATTCAAATAAAAAATTTATAAAATTTTAATTCTTAATCTAGTGCCTTATCGAAGCTTTTTATTTTATTGTGAAAATAAACAAAATGCCGGCCTCTGATAATTTACCTACGGATTTTCAAGGAAAAATGCAACAGTTAATTGTTTGTAGAAAATATAAGTTTTTAAAAATAATCAAAATCCTTCATACAGGCACTAGATTAACTATTAAAAAAAATGTTTAATTTTTATTTGAACGATTTAAGATTAACCAGTAAGAAGTTGTAATAGTCACCGCATTGTGGAACAGGGTCCAACAGATAAGGCGATAACTTCATATATAATTTACATATTCATTTTTTTCAAAATTGGATCAATACAAGTTAAATTATAATGTAAAAATTGAATATTGTTTGTTTAATAAAATGCTTACATTTTATAAATTAAAACACTTATTTTTTCGTACCTCTGACTACCCCTAACCCCTTAAATGTATTGTGCTGATTCCGGTGTAACTTCTGCTTTTCATTTATTTGAAATATCAATTTATTTTTATGTAGTTAATAGTAAAATAATAATTTTGATTGGGATAATTATGAGATGCATTAGCCACCTGAATTTTCGTAGACTGGATGGAGCTGCAGCTTCTTGCTGCACTACTGCTCAACATATGAGCTACTCTTACAAGCAGCCCTACTGAAAAAGATGACGGCAGTAGGCATGGCCTCCATTGGGGTATTCTGGGTGCCCATCAGATACTGCCTGTCTGGCTATATATGCAGCCCACTTTAATTTAGCTTTACGATCTATAATGTCGGCAAATTTGGTCCATTTTTTTGTATTTAAAAATAAGGCATTAATACCATGGAATTCTATTGTTATACACGTTGGAATTGAAAAATAACTCAATTTTCCAAACTTACGAGTATTTTCCACTTAAATATTAAATATCACGAAATGTTTCGGAGGAGGCCTCCATCTTCAGGTGTAAATACTCGTATATAACAAAAAAGTAAACAAAGAAAGACATATTAAAACGCAGTTAAAAAAATCGATACTACACAAAGTAACAATACTATTTTTTGATTTATTTTATAGACATAATATAATTATACTGTATAGGTACCCATTTTATCTCGAAGACTTGTGCCAATCATTTGCCTCTCCGTGGATCGGTGTTGGCATTTCGATTTATGGATACTTTTGCTGTGACATATGAATAAAATTATGTTGTCTACACATTGGTTCTAGAAACCTGGTTAATTCGTAAAATTATTCTTAAATGTTGTAAAACACTAATAAATGCTTCGATTATTTGTTCAATCTATATTTGATCTAATTTTATATTACCATACCAAAAGATACGACAATCGTGCAATTTCCATATAATATAATTTAACTCGTAGAAAATGCAAATTTATCAATATCAAATATCAAAAAAAAATTGTTGATGTATATATCTGAATACATGATATTTCCAAAATGAGAATTTTTTTTTTATGTCGAGAACCAACGGACAGCCATCCTCCAGGATTAACCCATTAGATGACAAGGTAGCTGGACATTTACATCCCAGAAGTAGGCTTCGATAAATGACAGGACACCGTCCTAAAGAAAGGAGAAGAAGAAAACTGATTTGTGTTTTTTTTATAATTTTCAACGGGATTAAAAAATTTATTTAACAAAGATTTTTTATATATTTTGTCCATTAGTTTGAAGTTATTACCTTTCAACATGCACCGAAGTAAAGAAGCTTTATTTTTATTTAGTTTCTTTACATATTTCTTTTACATTTTTCCGTAATAAATTTGATCAGTATGCACGTCGGAATACTTTGAGCTGCCAAAATAGGGGCATAATATTGCATCAGCTGCCTACCTAGTCTGCTTGCGACCGCCTTGGAACTACAAAGCGATCGCAAATCGCATTTGGGATCATCCAAGTAAAAAATCCGCTGGTAATGGCGACACTAATATCACCTTTATAGTTTGCGTCAGCGCCGCGATATTCTGAAATATGGCGACCAAATTGTCTGGGGAATACATCGTGGATAGATGTCATCGCACGCCTGAATGTAATATTGAGTTCCTGCCTAGTAAAGCATAAAGCTGACTAGTTCTATACCTGTGAATAATAAACGACTTACTATAGGTACTTACCGATACATCTACTGAAGCAGATGCTGATATATCGTGTCCGGTAGGGGCAGATTTTTCATAATATTTTTCATAGCACATGTTCATTACACATTTGTTTTAATGTTGATTTTCTAATGAGGCAATTTCGATATCTAGACATATTTTTTTAACTTATTGAATGCTAAGGCATTAACACTGTGGAATTCCATAGTATTATACTTAGGAAATTGAAAATAACTTTGTTTAATCCACTATTTATTTTAAAAAATATATATTAAAAACATGACATGTTTCGGAAGATACCTCCATCTTCAGGTATAAAAATATAATAAAAACTAAACAAAGAATGACTAACAAAAAAACGCATTTAAAATTCTAATAAATAATTCAAATTTTAAAATTAACCCGGGCTATTTGTTATAAGTACAAACAACTATTTTTGAACACTAAGAACTAATAAATAATATTAAATAATAATAATACCTGATGATAATATAAAAAAAATGTAATTTAGAAAAAACATTCACTTGAAAAGACATGATTTATATAGAAATTAATAAATGATTTATTTTGCATTTGATTGGGAATGGGAGCTTAGGAGATTATATGTAGACAAAGTATTTAAGGAGAAAGAAGAAAAAGGAGGAATCTGATTATTAATTATGTTTACACCCAATTTTACCGACTTGGGGATTTCTAAATTTGTTTAATTTATTGCTATTGTTAACTATTTGTAGAAATTTTGTGTCATTTTTATCGAAACTATAGTCAAATTCAATACAATGGTTAGCCATCTCAGAAAAAATAGTATGTTTAGTGAAAGCTTGTTTGTGTTCGTTGATACGTGTTTTAAAAGTTCGTCCTGTTTTACCTATGTAAAAAGCATCACAATCTTCACATTTAATTTTATATACACCACTTGTTTACCAAATGTCTGTTTTTTGTTTAGTACAATTTTCTATGTACATAATTTTTTTATAAACACAAGCCTTTAAATATGTTTATGAAATCTTGTGTATAGGTACTTATGTCTCTTTGTATCCTGTTCCGATTTTTTGGAAATCTTGCAGACTCCATCTTATGTTATAAACAGAGTGAAACGAACAGGTTTTCAAGATACACGGATTTAACCAAGATCGCCAAAAATACCAGCAATTTATTCTGTGTATTTCCACATTATTATTAACCAAAAAAAGTGTTCTTGGTCCGACGATTTTGTATGGAAGCGAACCATGTAACTAACAAAACAATTATTCAATTCGCATAAATGAGGTGAAAATATATTAAATGAATGTGTGATAAATCTTCTAAACTCTAATGTAAGAAGTGAATGCCGGGCGAACGATAATTTGGGAGAAATGTTATATGTGAGGATTAAAATGATAATTGGGACAAAGGAAAATATGAAAACAGAAAATGTGGTAAAGAAAATATAGCTGTCGCGTAAAAATCGCTGTCGAAATAAAGAAAAAGTGAAAGTAGTTAAAAAAAACATCGTTTTATTTCATTCTTATTTAAGAAAATATTCGTTTATGATATGATTTAAAAATCTATTAAGACCGAAGAAATCGTAGCATAGTTAAATTAATCAAATAAAAAATAAAAAATCGCGTGCATGCTTAATTTTACAATGTAGAATTCAACTAAAATACATCAGGAAACAATGGCGTAGGCATCCATCTTTCTTCCTACACCTTAGGAAATAGGCGTGATGGAGTTTCGTTGGATGTTTCTTCATAAAATAGTTCCATCCATATATGTAATTATCTTGTATCCTTTGAATGTATTTTTTCCTGTGTCAGGAATTCGCTATTAAGTATAGTTTAATATATTTTATAGCATTTGTCTTATTATTTTATTTGTATTCGAATAGCTTGTCTACCCACATTCTAAAATAATTTTTTTATTACTTCAGCTTTATTTATTAAGTGATTATTTAAAATAATTTACCTTTAATTATGTATGTTCAATGAATGGTTATCAGGATTATAAGTTTTAATGTCATTGCAAATGTTTTGTCGATTTTACAGAGATTTTTATTTATATGAATAAAAATCTCTGTAAAACCGATATAATACTTGTAACCAATTTGTTTCGCCTCGAGAGGCGATTCTCAAACTAAACCTAATTGCCAAACAGTGTGTCATTATGAAGATGACTTTAGAAAACTTGATAATGGGGGAAATTAAATTATGCAAATTTCCGGTGGTATTTATATTATAATTATAACTAGATAAAAACCATTGGAGTTTTACAAAATAAAAACCACACCATCATATCTAGGATTATACTGTTAGCGACATCTAGCGAAAAATAGCAAAAGCTCGATTGCGTTGTACAACAATATCAGAGAAGTAGAGATTTTTTCACGTTCATTTATAAAGCTAAATATTGATTAAAAAAATACTACATACATATACAAATATTATTATTTTATTAAAAAAATTAACCAAAAATTACATTCTAGTACATTAAACAAAATGAAGACAATATTCAGCAATGATAAACAGAATTTGAAACTTAGGCCGAAAATATAGAATTAATATACATATTTTTTCCTTTATTGATTTCAAAATACATTAATATGATCCTTGCTAGTGATTATCTCAAGGATATTTCTCGTATTATCCTTGAGACATTATTTTTTTTAAAACAACAAAAATATTCTATTTCTGTATTTTTTATATTTTTCTTATCTGTATTTTTATGTTTCTCTGTATTTTTGTGTTAGCTACAGAATTGACTCTGTCAAGCTCTGGAGTCCGTGGGCTCGGGTCCATATATATTTGTTCTGTTCTGTTGTGTGATTCAGAAACCTGGACTCTGATAGTGTATGGAGCGTTTTAAAATTGGCTACACATAAGAATACTTCGTATACAATGGACAGATTTGACCAGAAATTCAGAAGTCCTGTAAAGTTTCATATATGGTTCTCGTGGAAACAAATATCCTTCAACAGAGATCCTACAACAATAAAAGGAGAACGTGAACCTGACCATAGACTAGACGTGAACCTGACCATAGACATCTTGGCTGCGCATCATTTAAGACTGGATTGGAATAAGGAGCGAGGAGTTATTCTTACAGACAGATAAGCCTTTACATAAGTGGTTGCCAACATCTGACAATGAGGAAAAAAAGGAGAAGAAAAATGGGCCAATAGGTATAACATTAGTGGATTAGCAAATAAGTATAATAAAGTTGGTTTAAGAAAACTGTATTTACATAAATAAATTGAGTCCTAAAGCTTACAAAATTGAACTAAATTAAATAATATATAAAAAGTGATTTCACCCTTGTTGGAAAAAAGTGAGTATCAGTTCAAGTTTTAACTTTTAAGATTTCAAATCAAATTTTTACTCAGATTTTGAGTTTTAATTTTATTTTCGGGTTTCATATACTCATATCAATTTGATATTATTATTTAAATAATTAATGTTTTTTTATAGAAATTTCTTGGTAAAAGTTCATTTTAAATAATGAAAACAAACAAAACAATTATACTAAATTTCTGTATTATTATGTATTTTGATACAAAAAAATTTGATACAATTTTTCTTTATTATTATATATTTAGTGTGCCTTCACTTGTGTTAACACAAGTGGAAGCACGCTAAATACATAATAAAAAAGAAATTTTGTACATTTTTTTTGTTTTCATTATTATTACAATATTTTATGTCAGTTTGTGAATAATTGTTTTTTTATTGAATGCAATTATAATCAAATGTAAAAATAAATATAGTTTATATGATTTTATACATAAAATGGCAGTACGTACACAGTACATACAATATGTTCTACTTATTAACTTTATTTATTATGATTTAACTTATTGGTAACATTTATGAACGTGGAGTGTAAATTAGCAAAATCAGTAAGGTAGGACGAAATATCATATTTCTAAAAATCTAATTTTAATTAGATATCGTACCTTTGGTAAGACAAGGTCACACACGTTTTGTAATTTTTCATTAGAGCGATTTTAAGATTTTTAAAGAATAATATCATGTTATTCTGGCTATATTGATCATACACTATCGCCCTCTGACAAAATGAGACTGATCTTAATGAGCGACTTTGTTCCTCCAGATTAAAATACATTGGCAAACTTAACTCATTTTGAGAATTTTTAACAATTATGCCCTTGTCTTACAGAAGGTGCGATATATGGTTTCCTGGTAATAATATATAATTTCTTACTTATGTGCACTCCAGATTATATCTTTTTAACCAGGTACCAGGCACTAGGTTTTGTGCAAGAAATAAAACACAATGCCACAAAGCATATTTTGTAACCGCAAAGATAATGCTAATTACGTAAAATAAATAATCTATATTATTAACATTACAATTATAGAAACGAGAGCTGACACCGTCAGAGCAAAAAGACTCCTAAGAACCACATAAATGAAGACTCTCAGATCCGTTGCGGGAACGACACTCCGAGAGAGAATAAGAAATTCTGAAATAAGAAAGATCTGCAATGTTGGAGATGTCGTGCGATGGGGAAGACTGAGAAGACGCTACTGGAGAGATCATGTGGAAAGAGCATGTTCTGAAAGAGTGATAATATAGCCGCAAATAATTATCAACAGGAAATCGACCTGCAGGAAGACCACCTAAAAGATGGCGAGACAGTTGAACATCTGTATCCCAGGAACAGGCTCCGGGAAAAAACAGGACACAGTCCTTAATAAAGCTGAAGAAGAAGACAATTATAAATTTATTAAATTATTGTTATAAACTTTTCTTAAGTTTATAATTTTCGCTATAAGTTTCCTAGACGACGCTGACATCTATAGACTGATAACTAGAAACATATATAATATAATATATGATAAGAATACAAAGCATGCATTATTATTTAAGTTCTAGAACTTGTTACTAAACATAGATACAATGAGTCGATTATTATGATTTTTAAAATAATACCAATGACAGAAATGTTAAATTTAATGTTTAGATAACATAATTTTTAACGGATTCTTTAAGGGATTACACCTCCCTGAAATTTTCAAAAAAAGAACAAAAGGAATCAGATAACATCACAGCAACAATAGAAGACCTCATGTACGGTTCAGGAATCGCAGACTAAATGTAATTTTAAAAATATTTCATTAAAGAAGCTGACGTCGTATCTTTTTTTTCTATGGCGTTTTTCTCGATACTAATTTTTTTAAAACGGTGAACACGATATCTCCCGTTATACTCATCCGATTTGGTTGAAATCTACAATAATTATTTTCATTAATATTATGTGCAACGTGACGTAGGCTTTATTTTTATTGAGTCTCATGTTCAAAAGTTATACATTTTTAAAACTCATATGAATGAAAATTTGAGTTTTTTTTCAGACAGCTGCCATTTCTACAAAAAAAATAAATCCATATCCCTTACGTCACTCGATAGATATTACAATTCTTAATAATAAATAATTGTTTTTTTATTTATTTCGGATAATGCATTATAAAGAAATCATGTATAACATCAGCAAAGATTTTAAAATCAGGGCTCTACATATCGGCTTGTATCTCCGCCATTTTTTCCCAATATTTAATATTTTTAATTGTTTATAAAAATACTATGTTCATGTGTTAAATAATTATTATTTAATTATATATAATGGCTGTGTTAGAAACAAGTATATTTTTATACATATTTTTCCAAGCGCCACAGTGGTGTAACCCCGTAATGTGGTGTTCTGGTTATAATGTTTTTTCATTAATGTCTATCTAAATCTCATGGGAGTGACGTATTTCGTTCTGCTAGGGCATAATCAAATATAATCCTTATCATTATCATTTTGGATTAACAAAAATACATAAAATTACTCTCTAATGTTCTTACTCTCTAATCATTTTCTAATTAAATGTAGTGAGTTTCTAAGAAATGTATACGAAATATGATTACAGTATTTAAAATAAATATACTTATCATCATACATATGTTTTCAATTGGTCAATTTAAAAAAAAAAGTTTTTCGAAAATTACAAAAATAAACAAAAAAGTTAAGAGGTTTATTATTTAATAAATAAATAAATAATGGTAGTTTATTTACAGTTCATATGACATAAAAGTCAATTATTATATGGTAATGGTTGCAATTGATGGAGTGTGAAATTCGTCCTCACAGAATAAATATTTTTCAAATGTAACATGTTCAGAAAATCTATAAGTGTATCTAAGTATAGTATTGCACTATATGAACCCAATAGCCTCATTCTTTAACATTAATTCATACATTTAATCAACATAACTAATAAAATAAATAAATCTTATTTTTTTGTTAATAACATGGTCTTATATAGCTTTTACTGAACATTTTTAAACAGCTATTTAAGTAAATATAAGTATCCCAATTTCATAAAATAATAATAATAATAATAACATTTATAAATCCAATATAAAAATATGTACATTAAAAAGTACAAAAATAACATTTACTATCTAACTAAAGCTACAATTTAACTAAGCATAGTGAAAATGTTGATTTGATACTTAAATTTTTTTATTAAACGTGTGTTTAAAACTTAACTTTTTTCACTATATTCTATTCAATAAACGATAAAATTGCCTCTGTTTCATGCACTCAAATATATAGGCTAGAAACGCCTTATTATTTTAACTGAAACAATTATGAATTTTAGAAAATCTTTAGAGATCACAGAGAACTGCTAATGATCTTTCAAGTACCAAAAAATAATGATACATTTGTTTAATGAAAAAAAATCATTGTAATAAAAATAATATATATTTTTATCTAATAAAAAATAATTATTGATAATTCACCTAAAACAATACATTCTAAACTATGAATATGTACAAAACGTAATTTTCCTAAAATAAAACGATTTTTTATTTTTATTGCAACACGTTTCCCGTAATATAAATTAAGTTATTGTTTCTTATGTACACAGTTTGAAATCTTCAAAGAGTGAAGGGCAAAAGAAAAAGTGATAGATTGATTATTCTACAGGAATCTCTCACGAGGTTGTCATTTGTAGTAGAAGTTGTGGTAGAATCGGAAGAAACCTGGAAACAAAAGAAAACAGTTTTGTAAGTCTAAAAAATATATATCTAGTAGGATATAAGAAAGCATAACAATGAAAAGAACACACGTTTAGAAATCATCATAAATTATTATTACATAACGCATACATTTACACCAATTATTTCATAAGTACATGATACCGCATTTAAAGAAAATATAATTAGAAAATTCGGCCTTGTGAGGAGTCAGAGAAATCGACGCGCGTGCTAGACACGATGTATGAATGTTGAGGAAGCGAGAGAAATATGTCAGGAAAGAAAAGTGTGGCAGTCCATTCTGTATATGTTCTGCCTACCCCTTCGGGGAGACGGCGTGATGGTTAGTTAGTTAGTTAGTTAATTAGAAAAGACAACGACAGAAATAAATATATAATATTATACATAAAAATATCCAAATAGAAAAAAAAAAATCTTTATTATTAATTTTAAAATAGTTAATATTCCGGGGAGATTGAAGGATTAAAAAAAAACACTAGAAAATTATTATTGACTTCATATATTTTAAACGGTGGTTCTCAATCTGTAGCATACGAGAGGTCTGTTTTTTTAATGTTTTTAGTCGATGTTTATAATATTAGATGCCTAATTTATAGTTTTACATTTTTTTATAAGCAACATATTTACTTCGTGTGTTTCTACTAGCGATATCGAAAATATTGTCCATAACTATGGGTTGTAGACAGTAAGAATAAATAGTAAGAACCCTTAGAATAATGAAAAGATTTCTACCTGATTAATAAAATGGAATAAAACACTTTTTCTAACAAATAATTTTAAATACATTTCCTGGATCAAATTAAATTTATAACGGCATTTTTTAATGCTCGTATTAAAACACGTTTTAAAATAGTAATCAGAATATTGATCGATATTCTAGTTAATTACAAGTAACGATATTCTAAGTAACACAAAGTAAACAAGTATATAAGATATTCAAATGGCGGATATCCTGATACAATGTTTTTTTTATTACATATTATTGTTCAATTGATTAATTGTATTGTAGATAAAAATATGTCTCCTGGTGGTAAATTGTAATTAGGATTTAATCTTTCGGGCAACGGAATTTAAAAACTACATAGAGGAGTACATATATTTACAAAGTTTATATAAACACTCACTTTGTGGTAAGACATTTTTAAAATATAAAATAATAAAAAAAAACTTAACCAATGTATGATTATTGTTGGATGCAAAATAGTTTTGCTTGGACCCAAGCATCATTAGGGCAGTATAACAACAAAAAGGAAAAAATCGTTTAATATAATAACTAAAAAAAAATATGACTAAACGGAAAAAAAATTCGTTTAGTATAATAAGTAAAAGAAAAGTATCACTAAATGAAAATAAATAAGTAATTCGTTAAGTATAATAACTAAAGAAAAAAGTATATCTAGACGAAAATAATAAAAAAAATCGTTTAGTATAACAACTAAAAAAAAAAGTATAACCAAACGAAAAAAAAAATGAGTTGAGTATAATAACTAAAAAATAAAATGTAACTAAACGAAAAAAATCGGTAAGAATAATAATTTTTTAAAAAAGTATAACTAAACGAAAAACGTTTAGTAATACATCTAAACGGAAATAATAATAAAAATTCGTTTAGTATAATAAATAAAAAAAAGTGTAATTTAACGAAAATAATATAAAAAATTGTTTAGTATAATAACTAAAAAAAGTTTAAACTAAACGAACATAATTTAAAAAATTCGTTCAATAATAACTAAAAAGGAGAGCAACTAAACGGAAAAAAATCGATTAGGATAATAATTTAAAAAATATATAACTAAACGAAAAACAAAAAAAAATCGTTAAGTATTATAACAAAAAAAAAGTATATCTAAACGAAAATAAAAATAAAAATTCGTTTAGTATAATAACTAAAATAAAAGTATAACTAAACGAAACAATAAAAAAATGGTTAGAATAATAACTAAAAAAAATATAACTAAACGAAAATAATAAAAAATTCGTTCAGTATAATAATTTTAAAAAAGTATAACTAAACGAAAATAATAATAATAATTCGTTTAGTAAAACAACTAAAAAAGTGTAACTAAAAGAAAAAAAAACGTTTATTTAATAACTAAAAAAAAGTATAACTAAACGAAATTAATAAAAAAAATGTTTAGTGTAACTAAAAAAAGTGTATCTAAACGAAAAAAAAAAAATAAATCGTTTAGTATAATACCTAAAAAAAAGTATATTTAAGACAAAAAAAAAAATCGTATAGTATTATATCTAAAAAAAATAGGTATAACTAAATGAAAATAAAATAATAATTCGTTTAGCATAATAAATAAAAAAAGTACAATTAAACGAAAATAAATAAATAAATTTGTTTATTATAATAACTAAAAACAAATGTATAACTACACGAAAATAAATGAAAAATTCGTTTAATAATACCTAAAAATAAAAAATTTAGATTAGAAATTAGATTTTTTTACTAAACAAGAAAAAAATCGTTTAGTGTAATAAATATATGTATTTTTCGTTAAGTTGTTATACTGCCCTGAATAACCTTGGGTCCAAGCGTAACTAGTTAATAATAACCACACCTGGGTAAATACAAAGTTTTTTATATATTTAGATGTTTGAAAATTCTGGTTTGAGAAATAATCCAATTAATGATCCTGGAACCCAGACCTGGTGTTGCTACGGGAACTTGGAGGCATACAAGTAATCAAGAAATCCGTCCAATAAACCAGCAAGTCTTATAACGAGCACCGTGAGAGCCTGTCGCCTAGCATAGATTATGCACGTATGCCGACCTGGAGAGACAAGACCACGTGTCAAAATCACCCGGACTAAGACCTCTAGGAAGGCCTAGACGACGCCTAATGGATATTGTTCTGGCTAATCTGGATTAGTTGGGCGAAACGGAGTGCTGGGAGCAAAAGGATCGAGGAGCTTGAAATAAAATTAACAAAAGGCTAAAATTCTTCAAGAGTTAACGACCGTATAACTTAACTTTATACTTTAATTAATATTATGGTGTCATAACTTCCAAGTTCTGATGTGTTCACAAGTATTCTAAATAAGTCAATTTATTATATTTCGAAGTATTTCTTTTATAATTTTTCCGATTCTCTACAAAAGAGTCTGGATTTGAAAATATAAATATTTTGCACGATAGTAAAAAAATAATATTTTCTAATAATAAAATTTGGGAAGTCATTGCTGGCTAAACGTTCTTAAAAGTGAAATGAAAAAAAAATATATTAAATAAAACATTTGATGATACCAACGAAAGGCAAAAGATGACGCTAGCATAAACACTTTATACGGATATTTGGTAATTTTGTTATCAATTCAGTAAAATACGGTTATATTTTACTTTTGAGAATAAAACTAATTCATCTTACTTACTTGAAAATGGTAATATTTTTTATTATTATGATTATTCAAAAAAAATATCTATGGATTTCAACAAAGTGTCTGTCTTAATTTCATAAAAAAATACAATGTTTAAATGTATGTGATTTAAATTTAGGATAAATCAGAATTTGTTTTTTTGTGTACAAATACTTGTAGATTTGGACTGGATTTTTACCCATTGCGAGTTAATCATTTTTTTAAGGATTAATTGTATCTCAATAGAGACGAAGATGTAAATTATTTGGAAACAGAATATGGTAGTCGAGGTGCTTACAGGACTTATAACCTGCCATTGGTTGGGTTAAGCGATCACTTTATGTTTAACAACATTCACCATTCCGCCCTTCTAACAACACCACGTCTGACAAAATTTTCAAACTTGTATATTTGTTAATATTTTTTAATAACTTCACTGTTGGTAGGTCCATCAACACTAGCGCCATCTATTATGGACGTGACAGGTCATAAGTCCTGTAAACGCCTCGACTACCATATTCTGTTTCCAAATAATTTACATCTTTGTCTCTATTGAGATACAATTAATACTTAAAAAAGGATACATTATTTAAACTTATTTAAATTGTGTATTGAGAAAATATTTATTCTTAAAACATACTGTTTATTCTTATTTCTGAATTTATTTGTTGTGGGACTTTATTATTATTATTTAACAGTGTATAAAAGTTAAGTTTTTTGTACTCTTTTCTTTAAATAATAAAATACTCACGGAGAAACAATTCCATATCCTGTTGAAAAATATTTGTTTATTTATGATGTACAATTTAATTGTACAATTTCAAATGTCAAAACATTATTTATACGAATGAAAACGTATGTTTTCTAGAAGTTTTATCATAATTTATGGGAATTATATGTTTCGCCTTTCTAAGGGATTATCAGATATGAATATTAGGTAATGGATAAGAAAGGTGATACCGTAGAATGGAGCTTTACATCATTGTTTAAAAAAAAAAAATTACACATGTTTTGGAAATAATGTTAAACGTTTGCTGTATTTACTGTTTTATTTGTCATTATAAAAACGGTATAAAATTACATAAAAAAACATAATTATTTTAAATAACTTAGTCTAATAACATAAATAACACATTGTTTTGTAAAAAAATAAATATTATAACATTTCATTTGGTATTAGTTGGGTCTACTTCACGATAAGGAACTTGGAAAGCATATTTATAAGAGATGGAATAATGGAGAAAGATATCGAAAGAAGGGTTGCAGCAGGAAACAAAATAAATTGTGCACTCAAAACCGTAAGTAGAAATGTATCGACTAAAGCAAAGATGGCAGTGCACAATGTAGTTCTAGTGCCGACTTTATGTATGGTAGTGAAGCTCAGAGTTGGCATAAAAAGGTTGAAAGTAAGGTAAATCCCGTAGAAATTAAGCCACTAAGAAGAATATGCGAAAAAACGATGTATGTTAGAATATCTAATGATAAAGTAAGAAAGGAATGTCAGGCGAATGAATGCGTCCTTAATAAAATTAAGAAAGGGTCACTAAGATGGTTTGAACATATGGAACGAATGGATGAGGAATGAATGGTTAAAAAGATATATACAAGTAATGTGAATGGAAAAATAAGTGTAGAAAGGCCAAGGAAGATATGGCATGACCAAATTAATCAATTACTAAATGGCGGCGAGGTTCGGAGTAGGAACAATCGACGAGTGTGCATGTTACGATGTGTGAATGTAGAAGAAGCGCAATAGTTTTGTCAGAATAGAACAGTGTGGCAATCCATCCTCTCTGCTTGCCCCTTCAGAGAAACGGGGTGATGGTTAGTTAGTTTGTTCATGCTAAGTAGGTCTCTTCTTCATCTTTCTTCATGTCAGGTCTCCCCGGCGTTAAATATCACTTGAGAGTAGGCGTATCTGTCTGTATCTCGCCGTTTTATTATTACTTCCATGATGCTGTTGGACGTTTCCACTGTCGAAATATCTTAATGAAAGTATTCGCCATGTTGTTAATCAAGGGCTTCCAAGAATTGTCTGAAAAAGTCCATGTAAGATTGCAGATTTTTAATATTGCGCTTATGTATGGTACACTATAACAATATAAATAGGCAAAAACCCGGATGTCATCAAATAAATAGTACTAGAATATTTAGAATACGAGAGAGTGAGAGAGGAATACAGCGAATGTAATTAGAAATGCACAGGAGCGCAGGCCCGAGAACGCTTCTGGATTATTTTGAAATTTGTTCTGATTATTGTTGTATGACATTAAAGCTAGTATTGCAACTAGTAGCTATATGGTAAATAAACATTACACATCATCGCAGGAAGAACTCTCAGAGATTTGATTAGAAATAAGATGATAAAACCTCTATGTGGTTTTGAAGACATTGTGAGGGGGGGGGGGGTGTAGTGGCAGAATGGGCTTTGGGAAAGACCATGTAGACCACGTGGAAGATACAAGACTTGCGAAAATTGTTAAAAATTAAAACTTCAGCAGCAAGAGACTACAAGAAAAGTCTGTGAAAAGATAAAAGGATGGCTGGACGTCATCATCCCAAGTTAATTCACCATCGCAAACAGGTCAGACGACCTAAATCAAAAGGAAGATATTTGGTTCAGACCGGTTTTGGCAGCTCTTGCCATTGTTTGACTGATATGTTAGTCACATCACTACTCTCACACACATGCTTCTTCTGTCATTTCCATGCTTTACTTCTATACATCAGGGTTTGTACTAAACCTTGAGTGGAAGTCCATTCTGAACGTTTGATTTGTGATTGAATTTTTATCTAGTATATCAGTTATATATTATGTTTTAAAACGCAATAAACCCACCAAAACCTTGCAGAAAGTACTTGCGTACATACGTACACGATTCAATTATTTATATCTTAATGTTTTTTTCTATAAAATAGTCAAATAGCCTTGTATAAGATCTATTTTTTAGATTTTATTCTAGTATAATAAAAGCTCGTCAAACCAATATTTTATATCAAACCACGATTTTATAATTACTCACGAAAATATAATCCAAATGTATATAAAATCTGGGTACTTGAATATGTTTTAAAACGCAATAAAACACCCGAAACTTAGCATAAAGTACCTACGTACGTGTGTACACGATTTAATGAATAACCCCGAATTTTAATAATAGAACACGGCTTGCTGCATACCTGCCGCCATCTGTCTCTGTTGTACGAAGGCGAATTATAATTATTAATTTGGGCCCTTGACGCACGTGGCGGAGCTGTCCATCCGAAAAATCTGAGTACCCAACAAAGGGCACTCGACCACTTAATTAGACGTTATTATTGCAAAATTCAATACAGCCCTTAGGGCGGTATTCAATGATTCAGTGCAGACACACGATCGAGTCCGGATTTTCTCATTTTTGAACTTGTTTTTTTTTTTAGAAATGCTTATCATCTGCTTGCTTGATTTTTGGGTTGAATTACGAAAGACCATACGATAGCAACAAATTTAAGGAAACGAAATGACTAAAATAAAGACAATAAACAAATTAAAATGCCTGCCAATGGTTATGCCGGTAGGTAGAGCAATATCTTTGCTTAATCGTATCACCTCGGAGTTTGCAATATTTTGTGATAGTTTGGCTCATCTGAGGGAAGTACTATCTTTATTATAATTGTATGGTATATTTATTTTATTAATTTGTCATGCATCTTATGTTTCTCGCTCTTTTTATTAATCTATTATGTATTACTTATTATTGTGTATCTCTAACTTGTATCTTTAGTGTATTGGAAAAAAATTCTGTAATGCTTTAGATATGTTTAAAATAAATAAATGAAATGAAATAAATGAAAAACTAAACATAAATAAAACTTTTTTTAAAAAAAAATAATAATTACATAGCCTTAATCTTAATTAAATAAATACTTTTATATCCATAAAATGTTTAATATTTATTGCATTATGTGATTTCGTAGATCAAAAATTATTTTTTTTATTTTTTTTATTGTGGATTATTTTGATATGTGATTAAAGGGTGAAGTTATTATGAATTAATTTTACCCTGTTTTATGATTATAATTATATAATAATATAATGTTGTAAATGAGTTGAACTAAGAGCTTCATTAATCTGTGTTATGATTATAATAATGGAAAAGTAGCTTTTTCCTTTAAGCATTTTAGAATGAAAAATAAGAAGAAAAAATGCGGTATTTTATGTTTTTAATCATATCAGGTACTGTATTGTAAAGATCTAAATTATATAATACAAAATTGACTTTCAATGCCTTGTCTAACAGAATCATAAAAAAAAACTGTCTGCTTTTTTTCTAACTTTATTACTTACTCACGAGAATCGAAACTGTGTCATTGATATGAATTTTCCCACAACTTTGTATAATAGAAGATAAAACATTTTTTGTTATTATTAGGTTAACACGTTTATATCTCTTTTTATGTATTAATTTTCGGCCATTTAAATTACTCATTCGATTATAAAAAAGCGGCATCTATTTAGTAAATACTAACGAAATATTCACGCTTGTCTGGCCCGTGCAATTGATTCACAATAGACAACTTATTTTCCAACAAGTGACAAAAACAATCTAGCTAAAACTTACATTTATTTCGTGGCAATTTGTATTCCTATTCAAGAATATTTATCTATTCAATATCATCAAATTAATATCGAAAACTTTAAAAACTGTAGCGATTGTTTGCGACAAAAGTGTTAGATTAAGAAACGCTAGTATTGTAGTAATAATCCAGTGTAAAATTATTATTTTTAATCAAGTGCTTTTTTTCATGTCGGCATCGTTTCATCTTTTTTGGGAGTTAGCAAATTTGTTGACTAATCGCTTGAAATGTTGGACTTTGGCTGGACTAATATTTCGGAGCCAATAACGGGAAGTTTTGCCTTTGTGAATTTAACAAGGAATCTGGGAATGGACAGGCGAGCCCTCCTTGCATTGTTTAAATTAATAAGAGAACAGGACTGGGGTTGGACTAAAACTTTCATTATCCGTACTTAGGACAGGATTTTCCTAAGAAAGGACTAATGTAGGTGAAGATCTAACTTGTAAGGATTTCAGGATATACAAATAACGTCAAAGCAGATTAATAAAGTACATCTCGTATACACATTACATACTATTTGTGTTAATTGCAAAAAATACGATTTTAACCACTATTTTATTTCACTTTTAAAAACAAAAAATAATTTAAATAAATAATCTTTTTTTTACAAATAATTGTTACAAAATCAATAAATCCTTTATTATATATTTTGTATGTATTCATACCATTACCATATTTTCAAATATGAATGACAGAACTTCATAAATATGAACTATAAATTTTACTCAGATTGCGGGGACTACAACAACAACAACAAACCATCACGCCGTTTCCCCGCAGGGGTAGGCAGAGAGAATGAACCGCCACACTACTCTATCCTGACATACCTCTCTAGCTTCTTCCACTGACATGACCAACCTTTAAAATTTGATTAATTCGGTCACACCATGTTTCCTCGGTCTACCTCGATTCCGTACTCCATTTACAATGTTAACGTACACTTTTTTAACCACTATTTCTTCACCCATGCGCTCCATTCAGCCGAACCAAGCAGCGATCCTTTCATGATTTTGTTCATAATACCTTATTTCGCTCTACATTCCTTTCTAAGATCAGCATTTGAGATTCTGTCGTACATCGTTCTACCACACAAAATATAAATTTCATCTCTACCGCGTTTATTCTGCTCTCAGCTTTCTTCTGCCAGTTCCATGCTTCGCTTGCGGGGACTATAACAAAATATTATATACTATTGTTTTATATCATTAGTGTGAGTATTTTTTAATAAATATATAAATGAATAAACAGTAGTTAAATAAAAAGGTAATAATAGTTGTATTTCTAATGTAAAATAAGCAGTAGATAAATAATATGAGGAAAAATATTATCAATGTTGACTAAATCATTTAACCCAATCTAAACTTTATGTCGAATACAATATTTTGAATGTATACAAATACTTGTAGACGAATACTGGATTTTATTTACCCATTGCGGGTTATCAATAAGTATATCTCGGATTTTATTTACCCATTGCGGGTTGATAACCCGCAATTGATAAATACAATCCAGTATTCGTCTACAAGTATTTGTATACATTCAAAATGTTGTATAAAACAAAAACTGGTCCAAGTTAGCATATAAATTGAAGTGACATTTCCAGACATTATCTAGCAGTGCGTTAATGGCGGCAGCCTTTCACATTGCGTTATAAAGATCTTCTGCTTAATGCTTAAATCTAATCTTCATAGATGGCGCTGGTCTGTAAATTGAAACTGACATGTGAATTGTGGTGCTGGATATTAACATATATACAACTTCCAAAAATTTGTCAGACATGGTGGTCATAAGAAAGATGGAATAGGGAATGTTGCAATTACATAAAGCGTGCGCTTAACCCAACCAATGACAGGTCATAAGTCCTGTAAACACATCAATCACCAAATTCAGTTTCCAGTTTGCATCTTCGTCTCTATTGAGATAAAATTAATCCTTTATGTCGAATTATCCTCGCTAGAAGAGCAAATGTTGTATTGTATATGTTAGAATAAATGTACTTTTCTTAAAGGTATTTTGTACCTATTTATGTACATGTCGATAGTAATGTACGCACTACAATATGTTAGAAAACATATACGTATTGTAAAATTGTATGAATATTGTTTTCTTCTCCACCCTCTGGAACTCGAGAGGGTTTTGTCCTACCTGCATTGTTCTCTTGGCCAATTTGTGAGTAGATTTAAATTATACACCCTTGTCCGGCGTGTCCGGGGGATGGACAGGAGGTAGGTACATGGAGGGAGTGGGGAGGGAGGGGGCGGTCAACTTCACTCAGACACCCTCTTCAACTGACTCATTAGTCGGATCAATCCGGCTGGAAATTATTTATTTTAAGTATGCATCGCAATAAGGCTGCGATATTATATAAATAAATTTAATATTATTTTAAGAAATCAAAATGTTAATGCAGTGATACTTAAAAACATAAGATGTTTTTATGCATTAAACAATATTACCATAAACAAGAAAATACTTTACAATGATCTGTAAATGAATATCTGACATCACCATAGATATAATAAATTAAAGATCTGCTATTTACTAACTTTGGAGCACTTATATAAACTTATTAGTGCTCCAAAAATATAAAAAATTAGGTATATTAAAAAAACATTTATTTAAAGTAGGCTTATCAAATGTGACACCTACTCAATTTACTATTAAAAATTAGTATATTAAACTATGGAAAGTAAGTATATCAAATGTGGCCCCTACTCAGTAAAAATCATGGTACCTTCTCCAGCACTGATCACAATGGGCAATATGTGTTTTTTTTTGTAGACACATAAAACTGTATTCTCATAATATTCATTATTGAATTGAACTATTGAAAAATCATGCATTTTAAACTATTACGTTATCTCAGAAAAGCGCTAATAAATGGAGAATTGTAAAATCTATGGAAAGAACAATATTGGGCTTCAGTACAGTCAGCGGTGAGAAACACCACTATTAGACACAGAACAGTCCAACTTCATTGGAAGAGTGACAACGCTGAAATGGCGCTAAAAGCTCTGATGATAGATATACAAAATGACTCCTTTGCTAGTGTCCTAGAACCCAAAATCCAGTACGTGCCCAATTTTGATGGAGGGAGGACATTAAAGAGACCACTGGTACGAAATTGATGCGTGTTACCCAAGATCGGTAGTCATGGAAGACATAGAAGCAGATGGAAGAGGCCAACGTAAGAAGTAGACGGATATATGATGATGCTGATATCAAATGTACGTATGAACACTAAGCATCCTTATAATCGATATTAAAAAGAATTAATTTTAAAAATGTCTATAATACATGTTTTATTTTATTTCACTTGTTTTCAACAATAGATCCACATTTCAAATTTGAATATGTCGTAGAATATTAAACATATTATGTAAAGAATATCACGAACGAGGAATTACTGCAACGAATAAAGAAAGAAAAAGAAATTATCGATATCTTAAAGCACAGGAAACTGACTAGAAAACCTTCGAGAATGGTTCACTTGCAGTTCAAAATTCCTGTTAATAGCTGCTGTATTAAATGTAAAAATAGCCACGATGTTATTCAACCTCCGATAGGAAAGGATCAAGAAGAAGAAGGAGTTTACAGAAAGCTGTCCAAACTGATCCAAACTGGAAGAATACGTAGATAAAGCCTAAACATAGCTTATACATATTTTTTAATTCATAAAGACGTCATAGTCATAAATGTATTTAAATTTATACAAAAATATCATGAAAGCTGATTATTTTCATTATTTTTTTATCTAAGTAGTTCTATTGTATCTTATAGTAAAGTTTGTGTATTTTTATTTTGCTTATACAAGTTAAAGAAAGAAGAATTTTATCTATGTAACATCCATCATCTTTCATAAACCCATTTTAGTTATTTTAATAACTCTTGATATGTATAGGATATTCACTAGTGCACTTTTTACACATGTTTCGGATTATACATATCCTTTTTCAGTGTATTTTTTGTGATAACACAATGTTTTTCAAATGTTATTTAAATGTTAATCCACAACTCAAAGTGATGGCGAATACAGAATAAATATATACGATATTATAAGAGTTTTGTTACAAAACCTTATCTAGATCTACTAATTATCCATCAAACAATCCTCGATACAACATAATGAAATATTCATTCAAATCGAGAAGGCAAATCGTCTAAGTATCAAATTCCTAAAATAGCTTAAACCCTTGCGGGCTCAGATCGTGGATCCGAACAATGAACTGCACTAAGGGATGGTTAACCCTTACTTAGATTATCTTACAGCGCCCTCCGTCTTGAATGATTGAGGTCCTCACATTCACATCTTACAGACCTTTATCACTTAACTCTGACACTTCAAGCCGACTCCGTTCACCGTTCGCGTCAAATTTTATTGAATCAGATTTAATCTCCACTGACAGACGTGTCTGATTTAAAGTAATATAATAGTCTAGCTATCTTGTACTGGATTGTTTTTCGAAATTTCAAAAATAGGTATTTGGATTTTTGCTTGAGTTTTAAAATGAAATGTATGCAATTAGTTCTCAAACAGTGAAACCGGTCACTTTTATCTTATCAATTACGAGTACAATAGATACGAAAAGAAGACTATTGGGAATTTCCTGGAGAGACCACTTTACAAATGAGGAAGTTCTCCAAAGAATCGAAGGAGGAAGGCACCTGCTCAGGACCTTGTCCGAAAGGCGTGCAAGATGAATCAGCCATGTAATACGACAAGAAGGCTTCCTGCAAGCCATAATGGAGGGTAGGTCTGAGGGGACAAACTCTAGGAGACGCCCACGCCGAGAGTACCTGGAGGACCTGTTGGTGGACGTGCTCTGCTCATCATATGCAGATTTCAGAAATTGCTGCAAACCAATCCCAGGATTGAAACCAGAGAGAAAAATAAGTTATTTGGTGCATATAAACGTTTAGATGAAATATATTTTTCGATTGATGTTTTAATTTTTCTAAATAACTTTTAAATGAAACCGAAATTCACACACTGCCTACTGGTTTCAATTCTATTAGATCCTCCTCAAGACGATCATCGCAGTAATAGTTTGTTTGTACTTGTATTTCATTGATCACACTTATTACAAAATTCACCGTAAGGTTAACCGTATTACTGTGTGTGAATTTTTTTACCAAATTGATAATACGAGTACATGCGATTTAAAACAAGAAACTTATAGCAAAAGCGTAATAATAATAAAAATGTTCGTAAACTGTTATTCAAATTGAATATAAGTTGAAAATCGCTCTAATAACAAACATTTTTATAAAGGGGTTAATTGAGGATTGGGACACTCCGGGGCATATATTTAGCCCCATCATAAAACAACTACCAAATCACATTCCAACAATGTTTCCTACAGACGTAAGAGGAATAGCCATTAGAGCTGAACCTCTGTAAGCCAGAAGATCCAAGTCCAAGTCCAAGTGTTTGTAATGTCGCGCTATAAGAAATCTCATTTATTTTTCATATGTTTTACATCAAACGTTCGAAAACAATTTTTTTTGCAAGTAAAAATACAATGTTTTTAAAAATGCACTCAAGTGTTGTAAAATACAATGTTAAAAAAATCATTCAAACGGAATTCCAAATTGACGGCGAATATTGAAGAGATTTTATTAAGGTTTTAATATTCAATATTATATATGTTAATAGGGTTATCTGGACAGTACCTAAAAAAGATACTAAGGACTTCAACATATACAATTAATATTGTTATTATTTATATGCGATGCACGTTTTTTTTTTATATTATAAATTTACAAAGCATGCGTAAGACCAATAATAACATATGGCGTTGAAGCAAGGTCAGAAACAGTCAGGACCAAACAAGTTTTGCGGACTTCCGAGATGAAGACACTGAGGATGATAGCATGGAAGACACTAAGAGATCGCGTAAGTAACACCAGAATAAGAGAGTTATGTGAGACTGACGATATTAAAGGATGGAGTAGACAGAAGAGGAGGAACTGGTGGGTCATATCGAATGAATGAACACCACCAGACTCCCCCATATTGTATTACATAATCAGCCTCATGGGAGCCGTTCTCGTGGAAGATCTCCTAAAATATGGAAGGACAGCTGCGAATTCAGCTTACAGAAGGAGCAATCCTCTGGAGAACAGACCACAAAGGTATTCAGCAAGGAAGAAGATGAAAAATAAATTTATTAGATAGAATATCCACACAGTGAATATAAGCAATTTGAATGTCATTTTCATACATATGCTCTAATGTTCGAATTCGTTTTTTGAAATACCGACAATAGAAGTAATTTCAAAGAATTTGCAAATAATATTCAAATATTTCGAATCCTATTGTGTTCTCTGTCGTTTGATCTCTTTGGAGACTCTCTCGCTCGCGAGGGGTACCAACCCCTGCGCGGGGAAGGATCATTGAATTCGTCACAAAAAATATGAATTCAGCACCCTTTTCATCTTCCCCACGTGTCACGAAGCTGACATGCCTTCCCGCCAAATCGGCACTCCGCTTTTTGTCACAGATATTCAAATCTTCCTAATGCGAATACAATTGGAGTGTGCTTTTTGTGGCAGCATCATATTTCAACCATTAGCAGGATCTGTTCAAATGTTTTGTGCGAGCGTTTCATCCGTAGCCAATCTCTGCTAATTTCTATTTCGTTCAATTTATTAAGGGTTCACTTCAATAGAAAGGGTATCTATCGTTAATAGCATACATCCTTCAAGTGTTCTTTTTTGTTTTTTTTTCATGTCCGAGTTTTATTATATGACTTTTTAGGAAAAAAAGACTTGATAAGTCCATGAATAAATAGCTATTACTTTTTAATTGACTGACGAATTTTTGTATGAATAAGAACACTTTTTTTTCACTATTGAGACTGTTTTTTTTTTCAGCATTAAATTTGAGTTAATTGAATTTTAAAAAAAGTAATGCCAAATTTTTTAAAACTATTGACCAACTATTGAAGATTTTTCCAGTATTTTATATCAAAACGACGGTTTTTTAGATGTTTTATTGTATGTAATTGGAGTGATGTGGTTCGCCTTGCTAGGGCATAATCAAAGTTAAAAACATTAAATATTACTCTAGTTAGGCGCAACATTGTATTTTTCCCTCCTACGAGTAGTACCACACAATATTTAACAAAATAAATCATTTTGATTTTACCTTATTAAGGCGATACATATGAAAACTAATAAATATTATTAAACAAGCGAATTGCGAAACATTTCATTTGTTTTCAAGTACACAGTCAATACTCATATAAAAAGATATAAGAATTTATAAATCAATGTAACACACTAGATAATGTACAAGCAATGTAAAATATGTTATTCTGAAAAATATTTTAAAAACTTCTAGACGTCATCATCAATGCTTAAAATGTAAAATGAAGTTTTTTTAATAAGAATTTTCAAGGAATAATTAATAGGTAAAAATGATTTAAATAAAAGCATTCACATTCGAATTATTCTAATATCTTAAAAATACATGTTATCAATTGCGTAATGGTGATATTTTTTAATGAAAACACTGTTCATGTGGCTTAACATATATATTTATATAAATTCGAATATAATTAAAAAAATTAAAACTAACTAACCCTCACTCAGTCTCCCCGAAGGGGTAGGCAGAAAGAATAAACTGCCACACTTTTCTTTCCTGACATATTTCTGTAGTTTCCACAACATTAATACATCGTGATATGCATGCGCGTCGCTTTCTTCGACTCCTCACGTGGCCGACATTTAATATTTGATTTATTTGATCGTGCCACGTTTTTTTCCGTCATCCTCTATTTCTAGTTCCATTAACATCGTTAACATATACTTATTTTTACCATTATTTCTTCATTCATTATTTCCATGCATAGAAACCAAACCAACATTCTTAATGTTATTTTCATTAATTTGTTCATAACAATTACATTCGCACCGCATTCACTTCTTATATGTTCATTCGACACTCTATCAAACACAGATTTTCTATACATTCTTCTAAGAGATCTCATTTCATCTCCATTATTTTGTCAGTTTCATGCTTTGCTTCGATACATATAAAATTAATAAATAATAAAAAACATTAGCTGCATAGTTTCATGTACGTACAAACATGGGGCGATCTTCGCTTAGAAACTACATTCCGTATGAAATTGAAATATTTGTTGGGAGAGTCTATCATACAAATTGATTTAGTGTGGTCTCTGCAGAATTTAATAAACCCGAAAGGTATATTCACCCCGCATATTCCACATACTAGCTATATGAGTTATCGTTATGGATATCTCATTCAATATGATCAAAAGTGACCACTGGAATCAAAATCAAAGGGGGGATATGGGAGCGAATTTGTTAAAAGGAAATCCAATATACCAGGTAGCTACCCTTTGTGACTGTCCAGACGGTGGGTACCCATGTTTGCACCAACATTATTCTGTTTGAAAGTTTGTAACTACCTAATATATAATGGCTTTTGAATTTGGAACGAAATATTTAATTGCCATATTATACAACATTTTGAATGTATACAAATTCTTGTAGACAAATACTGGATTTCACCCATTGCGGATAAATTATTTTTATTTTATAAGGATTAATTGTATCTCAATAGAGACAAAGATGTAAATTGTTTTCTTGGAACAGAATGTGGTGGCCGAGGCGCTTACAGGACTTATGACCTGTCATTGGTTGGGTTGAGCGATCGCTTTATGTTTAACAACATTCCCCATTTCGCATTTTTTCTTATGACCACCACGTCTGACAAATGTTTGGAACTTGTATATATGGTAGGATTCCACGCCTATCTTTACATATTTTAGTTCACTCTACACTAGCGTCATATATTAATTGCCATATTATGTATGATACAATGGAACTAAAAATTCATTCATTTTGTTCATATTTAATGAGATCCCTAAGACGTGTGTGTGGTAGAACGATGTACGACAGAATCTCAAACGCTGATTTTTGAAAGAAATGTAGAGCGAAAGAAGATATTATGAACAAAATTATAAAAGGATCGCTGCGTTGTTTCGAATAAATGGAGCGCATGGGTGAAGAAATAATGGTTAAAAAAGTTTACGTTAACGATGTAAATGGAGTACGGAGTCGAGGTAGATCGAGTAAAACATGGCATGAATGGCCAAATTAATCAAATTTCAAAGGTTGGTCATGTCAGAAGCCGGAAGAATCGACGTGGGTGTATGACTCGATGTATGAATGTGGAGGAAGCTAGAGAGGTATGTCAGGATAGAGTAGGGTGGCGGTCCGTTCTCTCTGCCTACCCCTGCGAGGAAACGGTGTGATGGTTTGTTGTTGTTGTTGTTGTTGATAAAAAAAACTTTGTTCCCTTAGAGATTAATTACATGTTATGGAAGAGACATGTTTCACCGTAGTAGAACACTATTAAGTGTTGTTTTTTTGTAAATTTCAATCCTAGGGATAGGTTTCCAGCAGGTCTCATATCTTTGCTGGGATGCCACTTGGGGCTTTAAATGTAGTAGTTTCCTGTTACTTTCCACATTGTTATGATATATGTTTTTAATTATAATCAGAAACTTTTTCGTAAAAAAATATTTTTTTGCTTCATTGAAAAAATCAATAACTAAAAAATTAACTAACTAACCATAACACCCTCTCCCCGAATATCTGAAATATTTTTAACAATTCTTTGATTTAAATGCAAACAGTTATTTCATTTTGTTCTCCCTAGCAAAAAAACTGCACTTACCTACCCTAATGATTTAAGTGAATATAAAAAAACGAAAAAATATATTAGATATATTATTATACTAGGGTGTTTTTTTAGAGGTATACAATGCATATTCAAAATGAAAAATAAACACATTCAATTGATGTTAATGTCTATGATATTGGATTAATTTAATATTTAAGTTAATGCCATTATTGTTTAAATATGATTTCGGACAAATGAGCGCATTCGTGAAATCCAATTATCGACAATTGTCGTCTTTGTGGATGCGTATTATCCACTAGAGTGCACGTGGTGCGAAAACGATCCACGGTCTTCCGAATTACTTGCTCGGATTGACGAATGTACGTAGTGTACGATAAGTTTGGCAAGCCGAACCATGATTTTAAAAATAAATTTGCACAATTTCCAAGCGCTATTCTGACGTTAGTTTATTCATGGTAAAATGGCAAAACGTTATGACTACAAATCAACTATCAAATGTCAAATTGACAGTCTGTAGAAACAATGTTGCTATTTTAAAAACCAATCTCTAAAAAAAACAGTCTATATAATAATAGATATGTAAGTTATTGTCAGAACAATATGATATGTAAAATATTTACATAATGATAATGTTCTGTCCCAACATAAATTCTACAAATTTATTGATTTAATTGAGTTAATTTATCATCTACCAAATTTTCTTATATAAATTGGCTACAAGTCGACGTTGACTTATAGTGCTAATCGGGTTTCTTTATTTAAGCATTTTTTTATCGCTGTCCCATGCATATTGATTGGCTCTCTATAAATCTGTTGCCTAGATACCAGCTGAAAGCATCTGCGCGGATTTTATTTGATTAGTTCCGTACCCCACACGGCGAATGCGACTAATATAATGTAGCGGGCTTATCATATCAGGTACGAGTGCTAAACGGGGTCTTTTGAATAGCCAGGTGTGCTCAAAGCGCGACACAAACTGCTATTATATTTTATACAGTGCGCCTACCTGTTCGATCTGTAAAATTTTAAAACAAAATCAAAATGTAATTTATATAAATCCTATTTTTATTTAAAGGAAATTTGCAGTTATTATTATATATAAAGATGAAAAATTTGCACTTATTATATAAAGATGAAAAATAAAAGTTGTCTATATATTAACTAACTAACTAACAATCACGTGAAATAATGGATTGCCACACTTTTCTTTCCTGACATATTTCTCTCGATTCCTCAACATTCACACATCGTGCCATGCACGGGCGTCGATTTCTCTGACTCCTCACATGGCCGACGTTCAATATTTGATTTATTTGATCGTGCCACGTATCCTCGGTCATCCTCTATTTCTGGTTCCATTTACATCGTTAATATATATATTTTACATTATTTCTTCTTTCATTCTTTCCAAATGTTCAAACCATCTTAAAGATTCTCTTATTATTTTGTTCATAACACCATCATTCACCTCTTATATTTTCATTCCACACTCTATCATACACAGAGTATGCACACATTTGTCTAAGAAATCTCATTTCTACTGCATTTATTCTACCTTCATCCTTCTTTTGCCAGTTCCGTGCTTCGCTTCCATACATATGGGTCGGTAGAGGAACACCATTGTGCACTGCCATTCTAGCTTTTTTGGATAGGATTTTGTTTGCGATGACAAATTTAAGTGCACCATTCACTTTGTTGCCTGCCCCAACCCTTCTTTCAATATCTCTCTCCACTCGCCCATCTCTTGTAAACATACTACCTAAATACACGAACTCATCTACTTGCTCCGAATTTTCACCATTCACGCTAATGTTCAGACTGTCATGATTTCTTCTTTTTCAAAAATCATCACCTTGGACTTATTAACATTCATCATCAGATCATTTCGCATGCATACCTCATACTTACAATTCACCAGGACTTGTATTTCATGCTCGTTGTCTGCAAGTAGGAGAGCGTCATCCGCATGCAAGACACAGCTTACTTACACTCCGCTCATTTTGGCACCTACATCCCCAACCCTTTCAGCTCTTTCATACACTTGTCCATATATATATTAAATAAACACGGGGACATTACGCATCCCTATTTTGCACGGACCTTTATTGATATCAAACCAGGCTGTAAGATCTCCATTTACTTACACTAGCAGTGCTTTCCGTGTATAGCGACATAATTGCCGTGATCAGTTTTGTACTTATTCCATATTCAGACAATATTTTCCACATCTATATATCAAAGCCATAAAGCCAACAAATATTCGTATACACGAATCTCGTCCGATCTTTATAATTTTTATTGATTAAGTCATGCTTTTTAAATGATTTAACTGAAATCTCTAGATGGAAGTTCATTTTAAATAATAATTAAATGAAACGATGTTTTTATAACTACTTCCTCGTTTGTCTTTATTTCGACAGCGACCGGTTTCGCCAGGCTCGTTAGCTAGTCTATCGATGCCAGCGAGCCTGGCGAAACCGGCCGCTGTCAAAATAAAGGCAATTGTGGAATTAGTTATAAAAAACATCGTTTTACTTAATTAATATTTTAGTCATGTTATGTTTTCTTCGGTCTTGCTCAACTCCATACTCCATTCATATCGTGAACGAAAACTTCTTTATCATTCTTGTTTCATCCATGCATTTTTTATGTCCAAACCATTGCAGTGATCCATTTATAAGTTTGAACATATTGTTATTTTTGTATAAAACAGGTCGTTTGGACCCAAATTCCGTATGCAATTCGTTTTAGCTTCTCATGACATGTGATAGGTAGCTAATCTATCGCCATTTTATTGACACGTGAATTCTACACCAGACCAAAGACAGTGTCAGAAAAACACTGCCATCGTCGAGAATTGAACCTGGGACCTTCGATGTAGTAGTTATAGCTTTTGCCACTCTGTCACAAATATCGTATTTCTTCACTATAAATGTTTTCCTTATTTTGAAATTCGAAATTTGAAATTCTAATGTACATTATTTTACCACAGATTCGTCTAAGGGATCTCATCTCTACCGTATTTATTCTGCTCTCGTCTTTCTTCTGCCAGTTTCATGCATAAGGGGTTTGATACACGATTTCATATATTGGAATCAATTGTGCATACTATGAAAATTCTAAAAGTGCATATTTTTAGAATCCATTATTATATGAGTTGTTTATATTGTATGACCTGAGAATTTTTTTAAATTAATTTACTTGGTACAGTTGACCAGCCCTGTTATTCACTAAAGTCTACACTGGAGCACTCAGTCATATTAGATATATGGGACGGGATATTGTTTGTATTTCAAACAAATCTAATAAAAGGGGAGGGCGCGAGGGTGGTTTGGGGTTTACTTTATTTCAAAAACAATTCACTTAACCTAATTACCAGCTGTCGGAATATTTTGCATACATTTCACTTTTTCTTGGTTCGTTACTTTCGAATTTCGGTCATTTGATTTTGGAACGGAGAGTCAATATTTGAATTTAAATATTTCCATTTATAAATGCACGCTACTCTTCTAGAACTATTCTATAAATGTATTCATATGATGATACTATTTCTGTCATGTGGTTTTGGTATGAAGGGACAATATTCGATTAATAAAAATATTTTCGTTAATATATGCACTCTAACTAACTAATCACGCCGTCTCCCGAAGGGGTAGGCAGAAAGAATGGACTGCTACACTTGTCTTTCCTGACATATTTCTCTCGCTTCCTCAACATTCATACATCGTGTCATGCACGCGCGTCGATTTCTCTGACTCTTTATATGGCCGACATTCAATATTTGATTTATTTGATCGTGCCACTTACCTCGGCCTTCCTCTATTTCTGGTTCCATTTACATCGTTAACATATTTTTTTACCATTCTTTCTTCAATCATTCTTTCCATATGTCCAACCCATCTTAATGATCCTTTCATTATTTTGTTCATAACACCATCATTCGCACGGCATTCACTTCTTATATTTTCATGCGACACTATATCATACACAGAGTATCCACACATTCGTCTAAGAGATCTCATTTATACTGCATTTATTCTACTTTCATCCTTCTTTTGCCTATTCCATGCTTCGCTTCCAAACATAAGGATCCATTTTTTGGATAGGTTTTTGTTTGCGATGACAACTTTAAGTGCACCATTCACTTTGTTGCCTGCCCCAACCCTTCTTTCAATATCCCTCTCCACTCGCCCATCTCTTGTAAATATACTACCTAAATACACGGACTTCACTACTTGCTAAAATACTTAATTATTATTTATTATCCTTAAACAAACCAAAAATATATAAATATTATTGTAACAAAATATTTATGACAAATAATATACAATAGTTAGTATTTAACATTGAGTAAGTTATTGTTAAATGTCTACTAAAAATAAATTAATTTTGTTATTTACAAATATAATACAAGTATCTCTAAATAATAAGAAAACCATTTCTATGATTTTTCTTTTCTTAAAAAATACGTAAAGAAATATTTTTTGTGTCTTTTTGAGTTGATATAATACCCAGTAAATCGTATTCAATATATCAAAAGCGATTTACTCTATACATGTTCATTATTTTAGCTCAACTGGGATAATGTCACCCTTTTTGGTAAGGTGTTGTTGGAATAAATCCGAAAAAATGTTGTAAATTTTTTTATGTCGAATTGTAAAAAAATTGTTTTAAAAGTATTATATTTTAGTACCTACTTACAAGAGTACTTATTTAAATAATTTTTTTGTAATAATGTGATTAATCAAATGTTTTTGTTTTTCATTTTAATTTTTTTTAATGTATTTACTTTTCAAAATGTATTGTGTTTACATATCGCACGCTTAATAGTAAACTGACTGATTATGGTTTAGGTTATAATTGAGTTAACATTAGACAGAGGCTTGTGTTAACGCTATCCATCTATTTTTCACAATGTTAACGCTATCCATTCGTACGTGTTTTTCGACTGTTTTTGTTAAAACACCGACTCATGTCAGATTGAGCAAAATTTACTTTTTTGAGTTAAGCCAGTGTTCTATTAAGCGTGCGATATATTATATATTCCAAACAAATAAATAAATTAGTATTTTTTTTTGATTATTTTTTATTTGTGCGTTCTTATTACAGTGCTGGTTTTATGTTATTGCATTTTGTTACAGAACATCAGTTAGTAAATAAAAAAAGTCATTCAGTTTTTTGTATTCTTTATTAAATTACAGGGTTTTCTCTTATATCTAAGACATTACTCGTTCATCTCAAGTGAAAAATAAAAAAATGACTGATAAATAACATTACAAACATGATGAGATTTATCTCATCCAAACAATATTCTCCCTGTACAAAAATAACTAATCGTATATAAGCATTTATAAAATGCCAAACAATAGATATCCATGGTAGAATAAATAGTAATGAAGGAAGAGCAAAATCTTTAATCTTATAAAAAAGGCAATTTAATTTAGATGAGAACAAACTCAATAAGATTTCACCCTATTTTAATATCATTTTTTGTTTCCCTACTTTTGATTTTTTTAAATAGTGATGGGTATGATCGAGGGACAGGTAATCGACAATCAAAAGATAAAATAGTATAAAACTAAATTGTATCTTGCCTCCTTAGAACGGGTAACCCCAGTTAGAAGATATTAAAACCATGTAGGTACTTGGTAAATGATCAATAAAGTATAGAAAGTAATGAAGTAATATAGTATATAATATATTTGTACTTCTGAAAACTGATTAATCCAAATATCAATTATTAGTTACTGAAATAAAATATTTTATCAGTTGGATGGCACTGTAGAATTACGTATACTTTTGGATATTCATAAAATAATATATTGTTGATTTAATCTTATTTTTAAACTGGTTACTGGCCGCTAGAGCCTATTTGTGCAGTGTTTGCTGTATCTTACGATTTGCTTTGATTAAATAAAATAAAATAAATGTGTTAAGGAATTAAATGTCTAATCTTCATAGATGGCGCTGGTCTGTAAATTGAAACTGACATGTGAATTGTGGTGTTGGATATTAACATATATACAACTTGTGAAAATTTGTCAGACATTGTGGTCATAACGTCGTGGTGGAATGGGGAATGTTGTAATTACATAAAACGTGGGCTTAACCCAACCAATGACAGGTCATAAACCCTGTAAACACCTCGATCACCATATTCAGTTTCCTGTTTGCATCTTCGTCTCTATTGAGATAAAATTAATCCTTGAATTAAATGTCGATTTCGATTATTCCCATCACTATTAACGTAGTCTGTAAGGATCAGTTCATACTTACAAAATTCACTCACCTCATGTATTCCTTAATCAGGTACAGTGGCGTACATTAAAGAAACGCCATATTGCGTTCTAATCAGGGGTGGGGAGTTGAAAGGTTCTTTATTTACATTGTTATTAAGTTAATCTTATTCTACGGGATACGGGAGCACTTTGTGGGAAATAAATACACGGTTTAAGGAGAGGGCATTTGTCTATTATTTGTTCTACTTAGACTTTACCTTGGCCGTTGGGGGGCACGAAGCCGTACCCTGAGGCCCCCACTATCACGCCGCTCGTCTCGGCCGGGTTGCCGGGGGGCGAGGGAGGGAACACCACCGGGCCTGAAGGACAAACAAAACAACCAATAAGACGTCTTCTCTATTTCATCTATACATATAATGTCATGTTAGTTACACCATTTATAACTTAAGAACGGCTGGACAGATTTTGTTGGATTTGTCTCGAATATCAATGTAATTCAAATACTTTCCATTTTGATTTTTGCACATTCATTGAACTTAATTCATTTTGAGAATTCATTTTTACTTATTAAATAACTGAATTTAATTCAAGTAATAAATTAACACAACATTTTTTGATTCTGAAGTTCGCTGGGTCAGCTAGTATGTAATAAAAATATGTACAAAAATCTACACATTTTTTTTATCACTTATTAAAGCCAACAATGCGTTTGAATAAAATCAAACTGTTCATTAATTCAGTACGCCAAAGAGAATAGTAAATAATTCATAAATGTAAACAAACATAAAAATTCAAAGATGCTATTCTTATTTTTATATATATTTTTTAAATGTTGTACGTACTTTATAAAAATGCGTTTTTTGTGATTTTGTTTAAATTGTCATTATATGAACTGAAATTAGAGTTTTTAAAAATCTGTTGTCGTGATCGGCTTACAAAAAAAGTTTTTAATTTATTTTTCTTTAATTACATACCACAAATTAAATATGTTTAAAGATATTTATGATGTTTTTACTAATTTATAATAAAATTCAAAAATCAATCACTGTTATTTTATGCATAATTTTTTAAAGATATCCACTATATAGATATCACTAGAAAAATACCATTGAAAATAATAACATTAACGATTGTTTATAATTTAAATCTGATCCAACGGTGGCAGCAAGCTGTCGAAACCGGTCGGCGTAAAACACGCGTGGAAGCACACTAAATATATAGTAATAAAGAAATTTTGTATAATTTTGTTTTGTTTCATTATTTAATTTTAATCATTTTAAATTGAACGAATTTCCAAAAACATTATTTAATTTAAAGGAAATATATAAAATATGTTGGCTGGAGGCGAATCTCCGGGCTGCGCAACATATGGAACTAGACTAACTTAAACATCAGTGAGGAGCTGTTTCGAGCTGCCAGGGTCAGAGAAGTCTACTCTCAGGTTATAGCCACCGACAAGGAACCTGACATGATCCCGAAAGAAAAAGAAGATATGAAATATAATATTATAAAAAAATAATGTAGAAATCCTTGTTCATAGTTGCATATTTTCAAAATCGTTCACTTTAGATTATTATATTATACAGTACGTTTTGAATTTTAGAAAATATCTCGAACTGGTTTGATTGTATCGTGCGCCAACCGAAATCCATATCCTATATTCTATCAGTCAGGCTATTTCGTTTAACTATACTAAACATCCGGTAGCAAATATAACGTTCGTCATAAAATTATTTACTTGTAAATACAGTTGCGAAATTGTATGCCAGTTTCATATCCTGCTCCGGAAAATATATTTATTGAAGCTAACCAAAAAAATTGCCTCTACATAGACACGATATTTATTAAGTTATTGAAATTATTTTAGATTACCAAATAGATTTTTAAATAGACTTTCGAAGTCAAAGCAGCAGGCCTCACTTGGGATGATGTTAGGCATCAGGCATGCGATAGAGTCGGGTGGAGAAGGTTCCTTGAGGCCCTATGCACCACGGAGACGTGACAGGACAAGCAGAAGAATAAGAAAAAATAGATTTTTGATCAGATGATAAGTTAATGCGTCAGTTTTTGCTTCATCATTTTATTCATTTCTATATGAACGATTTGATATGGAGTTTGGGTAATGTCGCTGGCATCAGTGAATAAACATCATTTTAGATATTCCATAGCTCACAGCACAAAGGGTATTATTTTAATATTCATATGAAGCATACACTATGTGGTTAAATTTTTTTTATTTATAAATACAAAAAATAAATAAACATTTTGTATTTTATCCCCCGAAATTATCTAGTTTCGCTTGCACCCAATCTGCATCAGAGCAATATGAGAACTATTTTTACATACTCGTATATTATTTTTATCGTAGTCTATATGTTATTACATCTATACAAAATCATTTAATCGCATTCCTAGTTATAAAGCGTGAGTGGAAAAAGAAGCCGAGGACGACTGATGAAAACATGGCATGACCAAATTAATCAATTACTAAAAGGCGGTGACATTCGAAGTCGGAATAATCGACGTGCGTGCATGGTACGATGTATAAATGTAGAGGAAGCCCGAAAGATATGCCAGGACAGAGCATTGTGGCGATCCATCCTCTCTGCCTACCCTTCCGGGGAGCGGTTAGTTAGTTAGTTAGTTTTAAGTCTTAAATTTCAATGAAGAAGAAGATTTAATATATCTACAACATTATTTTTTATCTATGGCCGGCGTGTATTTTGTATAAAATACGAGCAGGACCAATAAATTCTCTTTTGTTAGTTCATAAAAAAACTTCATAATTTTCATAGAGAGCTAGTGATAAACATGTCAAATATATAGTAGCAATGACCGGATTAATACGCACAAAAAAAATCAATAAAAACAAACATATTAGAATTTATATACGGTTAATTAAATACATATTCATAAGTGTATACGAGTATGTAACTTACACATATACTATTTATGAATCACATTCACTTCCTTGATTTTTTTTTGCAAACCATTTTTTTCGCCATAATGAAAAGGTCATCTAGTTCCAATAATATGTACGTTATTACGGTTTATAATAAAATTTAGTTTGCTTCTTATTAATTGCTATCTTAATATGTCTAATTAGCATGAATACATAAATAGATAAAATGCTTCTTAGAATCAAAGCATTCTTATGTCTTGTTTGATTCATTCCTGTGATCAAGTTGATTCATTTCTACATCATTACGTGTACGTAATAATTTGAATTTCTTTGAAATTTATTTATCAGTTGAAAAGTGCTCCCATTAGATCACTCACTTACAAAAACATCGTAGGCGAATAATTGTATATGTAAATGAGTTTTATCTGACTTTTGATTATTGTAATTAGGAATAACTTCGTTCTAATAGTTTTAACAGCGGCTTATCTAGTTTACACGCCAAAGGTCGACCGGTTACCTTTAAAGATGTTGAACAAAATTTACAGTTATTTCATACAGTTTACCTTGTAACTATTGCGTTAAATTATGTATCACAAACTAAGTACGCTTAATTTATTCAAAGTGCTAGGGTTTTCTCTTATATTTATACAACTCTTCTGAATGGTGACAAATTTATACTATAAATTTATTGATAATCAGAATTGAAAACACACGCCTTCTAAAGGCAATATCAAATGTCTTAGTAAGGCGAAACACATAATTCCTATAAAATATAATAAAACTTCTAGAAAACAGACGATTTTATTTATATTAATTATTTCATATGGAGTTTTACATTATCGTCCGAGAATAAATATCATCAATGTTAAATACTGCTTTGTTGACAAAGTAATTCAACAATGAGCATACAATAACAATTAAACTATTTTTTTCCACTATAACACCAAAGATCGAAACGGGTAAAAACAGGAAGAACAAGTTAAAGTCGGGTAGTGGTCTAGGAGACGAAACGATTGCCTTCTGATCTAGATGACTTGGGTTCATGCCTGGACCCGAATTTTTCAATCTTATTAGATAAACTAGCTAACTAACTAACCTTCACGCCGTCTTCCCGAAGGGGTGGGCAGAAAGAATGGACTGCCACACTTTTCTTTCCTGACATATTTCTCTCGCTTCTTCAACATTCATACATCGCGTCATGAACGCGAGTTGTGGCCGACATTCAATATTTGATTTATTTGATCGTGCCACGTTTTTCTCGTCTTCCTCTATTTTTAGTTCCATTTACATCGTTAACATATACTTTTTTAACATTCTTTCTTCATTTATCCTTTCCATGTGTTCAAACCATCTTAGTATTCACACATTCGTCTAAGAGATCTCATATAAATATAATAATATCCAAAATAAATAAAACGAATAAAGTAGAAGTAGTAGTTCCTTACAAAAATTAATGTAATCATTCGTAGTGAAAAACTCTACTGTGATTTCCAAAACTTTTAGAACCGATTATAATTAAATCATGCACTTTTTTTCATCGCGTCAAGATTACCATACTATATTTTTACTGGAATACCTTAAGAGAGAAATATGTATATAAATGTAATACTAAATTCAATTTGCATAGTGATTATTTTTTATGCAATAGATCAGTATCTGTAAATCAATATTTCACAAAGTATCTGCTTATTGCCTTCCTTTATTAATTTATACGGGCATTTTATTCGAAACGACTCGATCAATCAAATTTAAAACAGCGTTGCGATATTCAAATCAAATCTTTCTCAAATTGTATAATGCATTAATAAATTACAATTATTTTATTAGCCAGTAGCCTTCGGTGGGAATAAGATCAAGTGTGAATATACTTGAATATAGCAGGCTTAGCTTACGTTTATAATGTTAGCTTGGAATGCAGAATGAAATCAAGGTTCACATTTTTACGGGTGTGGTCATACTTTGCATTGATCTCCAATTAGGTACAAGTACAACGTCATGTAAATTCCGCCCATTTTAAACTCAATTATGTGACTCAGAACGGCATGATCGCGTTTTAATGCAAATGACAAATGCATCGATCATATGCGTTCAATTTGAGGCCATTTTTAAAACTGTTACATTGTCAGTATTAAAGAGTCGTATGATCAATAGATTTAATTAACAATAATTCATTATGCAGGTATATAGTGAGGACAGCGGATGATCGGTGAACCAAACATACCCCACAGAAACCCGGCCAGACCACAAGCAAGTTGGTCTGACGACATAAAAAGAGTGGCAGAAGGTCAATAACAACAGAGTGACGAGAGATATATAGTGTTGTTAAAGTTGGAAAGGGACGTCTATGTTCAACACTAGATCTTTGTTTTCATTGTTTCAAAGTTATTATAATATTTTCACCGATTTAATTGAATATGAAACCATGCAAAATAGTCTAAATCCTCGTTAGAATAAGCATGAAGGAATGAGCTATTTTTATCAGAATTATCTATAGGTAATTCACACTATAATTATAGCTGAAAGTACTTTGAGAGGAACTATGTTATATACTAAATATGATAACGATAATGTTAAGAATATTGATATTTTAAAAGTAACCCTATACTTTTATCTTAAAATTCAACAAGAATTGTCTTAATTTCGACATTTCAAAGATATCCGAAACGTCGGTTGAATAGGATACCATATGATTTTTTTTTAATAAATTAAATTGAGAGACATACCCAAACGTCAATACTATTCTACCAACTGTTATAATCTTCGTACATATGAATAATATTGTACAAGTATTATTACACTCAAATCGGTGAAGCCATCAGCGGTTTTATTTAAATAATTTCATTTTTATTTTATTTTTTATGAATTACACTATATTTCCAACTTTTGAGTTTGTTTTTCTCGGCACGTTTTGAAATCGGGAGAACAATTCTCCCGATAATGAAGGTGTAAAACCTAAGAAACACGCCGTCATCAAATCGTCATTATAAAATTCCACAGTGTTAACGTCTTAATGATTGGTCATGGGTTGCGACACGAATGTTTCCTGCATAATGTGTTGGAGGGAATGGTTGAGGAATCGATTGGCAGAGGAAGACCTCGCCAAGAGTACCTAGACCAGATTAGTCGAGATATGGGCTGCACCTCTTATGCGGAGTTAAAAGAGTTGCCGAGGACCGAGCGGAGTGAAAGAGGTGATGCGTCGCCTTGCTGCAGACCATCATTATATTGAGACCGGAGAAGAAGAACGTCTTAAGTATTTCAAAAATAATTTCATTTACTAACTCACTATCACGCCGCTTCCCCAGAGGGGTAGGCAAAGAGGATAGACCGCCATACCGTTCTGTCCTGACATACCTCTCTAGCTTCCTCCACATTCATACATCGTAACATGCACTTTTATTATTTGATTAATTTGGTCATGCCATGCTTTCCTTGGTCTTCCACGGCTTCTCTTTCCATTCACACTGCTTGTATACAACATTATAACCATTCTTCTCTTGTCCATTCGTTCCGTATGTCCAAATCATCTCGGAGATCCTTTTTTAATTTTATTTATGATTTAATCATCTGTCTTACATTTCTTCCTTATTTCGTCGTTTGGTATTCTATTATATACCGTTTTCCCGCACATTCTAATCGGTGATCTAATTTCTATGGCATTCATCCTACTTTCATCATTTTTGGCAGTTGGCAATAGAACTCCATTATGTAGAAAAGTCGGACTAAGCTGGGCAGCAGTAAAAATATTGGCCACATTTTGAAAAATCCGAAAATACAACTTGAAAAGGAGAGTGTTCATTGCCTGTGTCCTGCCAGTGTTCACTTATGGTATTGAGACAGTCACAATGTCATAGAAAAGTGCCAACAAGCTAAGAGTCACTCAGAGAGCAATGGAGAGAGCCATGTTGGGTATCAGTTTACGGGACAGACTTGGAAATGAGGACATAAGAGTCAGGACAAAGGTTTCCGATGTTATTATGGCGGCAACCCTCAAGTGGCGATGGGCGGGACATGTCGCTCGCGATCCAGATGAAAAGTGGACAAGGCGACTGCTGTGCTGGTGGCCAAGGACGGCAAAGCGTGGAGTTGGGCGCCCACAGTTGCGTTAGCGCGACGATGTCCGGAGAAGTGCGGGAAGTGCCTGGATGCAGATCGTTCAGGATAGAAGAGAATGGAAAATGCAAGAGGAGGCCTACGTCCAGGAGTGGACGGTCAATATAGGCTGAAGAAGAATGTACATTTACTATGTTTAATCATTAAAAATCGTATAAAACGTTAAATTGTTGATATTTAATGGTTTGTAATGCGATTATCAATGATAGCTAATGATGCGTAAATCAGTAGGTCGGTCATTATGTCCCGACATTGGAAAAGTCGATCACTTCCTCAGCGGAGCAGTGTTTGCTTTGTGTACGTGCCGAGCGGAGGAAACGGCGTGTTATCGCGGCGGTTGCCCAAGCCCGCGCCCCCAGTCACTTTCGGTTTCACCAGTCGCAGACCTGGCCGCTTCATGCTCTGATGGCCCCGGATGGCTAATTGGAATGATCGAGAGCAAACTATCAAGAACAGACAAAACGCGGGATACTTAAATCAAGCATGCGCTGCTTCCATCTAATTACCAACATGCAATATGCTAGTCTTATGTTATAATGTGTACACAGATTTAATTGCTAACGGTTATCTATTTATTTATTTATTTATTATTATGATGATTTGTATTTTAAGTGCACCGTTTTGTAAAATCAATTACTCCAAGGGCGCACTAGGAAATGACAGACCGAACAGTGCAGTCTTCAGAAGTGTCTTAAATTTTACGTCACTATCCTCATACTTAATACTAACGTGGAGGCTATTCCACGCCAACGGACCCGCAACGCTGAAAGCACGATCATAGAAACATGCTTTATTGGCTCTGACTGGAATCGCTATGTTGTTTGCACTTGTTTCTACTGATCGGAGTGAACGTTGCCTTTCCGTTGGCATGGGTGTCACGCACAGGTCCGATATATACGCTGGCGCTCTCTGGTGTCGAGCCTAGGCCCTTAGAGATAGAGTCAGGAACGAAACGGTGAGGTATAAAACAAGAGTCACAGACGTGATCCACCGGGTGACGACATTAAAATGGAAATGGGCAGAACATGTCGCTAGAGCCGCAGACGAAAGATGAACCAATACACTGCCGAATTGGAGACCAAGAGACACGAAAAGAAGAGTAGCAAGACCACAAATGACCTGGAACGATACGCTGGGGTGCTATGGATGCAGACTGCGCAGGAGAGATCGACATGGAGGATCATGGAAGAGGCTTTCGTCCAAGAGTGGACGGCTTTAAGCTGAAGAAGAAGAAGAAGATCCATTTATGTACCTAAAATATTTATATATATTTTTTTGTAATTGTTAAGCAGCTAATGAAGAAAGAAAAAGAAACTATCATGTCCATCCATCTATCCATCTTTATGTTCCGGATGTTTATCTTCGACAGCGTCATCATAGACTGTTTTATCTCCCGGCATGCAGTGCAGTGATGCCGGTAGGGAGAGCAATCAAATTGCTGAACATGATCGCTTCGGAGATCGATGTCTTTTATATTCGTGAAAGTACGTTCAGAAGACAAAATACTCTTGACTTTGGAGAGTATCTTGTATTCCCAGTGTCGAACCATCTCTCATGCGTTCGATATTATATATTTATTATATTTGACCTACTCTCAATAGATGTCTTAAACTATAATAATTGTTTGTAATGTCTTTTGAGAAAATAAACTGATTTGATTTGATTTGATTTAAGCTATGAAGTGTCGGGAGAAGAAGAAAATCCTGGCTAGTAAACCTTTGAGAATGATTCAGTTGCAGCACAACATACTCGTACATGTTGTTGTCCAACCCGCTAGGAGAGGAACAAGTAGAAGAAGAATTAAAATGGATAAATAAAAAAATGGCAACGTTACATGATATAAAGGCTAATATTATGTCGATTCTTAATATTAAGAAAAATGTGTATTTTATAAAAATACTCGTTTATAAACATTTCTTCTATATTCGCCATAACTTTGTGTTGTAGATATTTAATGTCTCTTTTTATTTAAAAAAAAATTAAATACTAAACATGTTTCGGACCAACAAGCCCTTCATCAGTGTGGCACCCGGGTGGTAGGACGACCAAGGCTGCGATGGGAGGATGAAGTTGGGAGAGATGGGCGAAATTGTTACGAATGTCAGATTGGAGGGTCGAAGCGGAGGACAGGAGGAGTTGGAGGCGAAGAATGCTGGGGGCTAAGGCTCGATATGGGGTGTAGGGCCATCAAAGAAGAAGAAGAATGTTTAACTTTCAAACTACTGTTACTACTCTACATTGATCAGTTTATTTAAATATTATTTTAATGAGATAAGAACAGAAATGGAAAATAAAATCCTTTACTTAATTGGTAATGTTTGTACTGTTAATAAATTACACCTATACATTACAACACAGCTGACTCAACGCATACTGTTTACTTAAATCTATTTACTTATACGTACACACATATGTACGAGTATGTATATTAGAATCGTCTGTAATACATACGCACTCTCTGCTTTCAGAAGTCTTATTCGAAAATTAAATATTTTCGCTTTCTTCTATTAAAATTCTATTAGAAAATTTAACGTCGGACATTTCAAAATACTAATGTTTTCCCAAAGAAAACAACTACTTCCGCTTGAACAAATCAACAAATCGAATTTGTAGTTTTGTATATAAATATGTTAGTAATTCAAATCTCATTTCATATTTCGTATAACTATAACCGCGTCTAATTCGTCGATAAAATACAATTATGTTGTTTGTAATCTGTAGAAAAATATTATATTTGTGTAAGTATTTAAGTACGTCAAATATTAAGCCTACTTTTTTGCTTACCTAGTATTTTTTTAACTATTGTAATTTTTTTCTGAGAGTCATAAAGAAATAGTAGTAATTAAATTATGTGACTATTTCAAGTCGAAACGAATCAATTTCTAAAAATGAATCTGTATCCCGCGTTTTATGATTTGATATTTATATATTAATATCAATGATATTAATGGGTAAAGTGGAGGGACGTCGGGGAATTGGTAGAAGGCAGCTGTCCTAGCTGCGGAACATCAAAGAGTGGACAGGAATCACAAGAGTTCAGAACCTGTTCCAGATGGGCAGGGCAAAGATGCCTTTGCTGCAGTGATCGCCAACGTTCGGGGGACCTGACACGGCACCGAAAGAAGAAGAATACACATGCTTTTACTCAATTTTAATATACGTATAAGTTGTTTTCAATTTTCACTTCATGTTTTTGAAATACGATGAAACGTGATGAAAATTGATTTTTTTTTCATTATTTTGTTCCTCTTCTTAAAATACAATAAAAACATATTTTTGAATGCACACAAGTTATTTTAAAATTTTCATACATCGTGTTGATTTTTTTTTCTTCGTTGACTTCTCACGTGGCCGACATTCAATATATGATTTATTACATTTCTAGTTCCTTTTACACCATTAACTTAATTCTTAAGAAAAACTATTTTATTTGACATAACGGGAGTGACAAGTTTTGTCATTTTATGATGCCATAGTAAGACGAAACATAAAATAAAAGTTAATTCCTGAACCCCAATAAGAACTTTTAATTATTATTTTAAAATTTTAATTTATTCTTAATATTTGTTATAACAAAAGCATAAATGTTCCAAAATAAATCATTATAACATCAAATCTGTCAAAACTGACCATATTTGTAAACAATTTTATAATATTTTAAATATTTATTTAATAGCACTGATGGAGGACTGGTTAGTCCGAAACATGTTTGATATTTAATTTTAATTTTTTTAATAAACGTGAGTGTTGTATACAAAGGATATAAAAAAATAAACATTAAACATCTACAACATAAAGTTATGGTGAACATAGAAGAAATAAAATAATTTGTTTAGTTACGGATCGCGAATTAACATATCCTGAAGGATTCTACATTTGTCTTTATGAAATAAGTATTATATAACTTAAATCAGACCCTTACCTTTATGGCAACATCCGTATTTAACAGGAAAAACCAGTTTAAATTGGTTATTAAGCAGAATGTTTAGTACAAGCCGGTCTAACTGAAATTCTGAGTAGGCTGGTTCACTAATGCTGAGCCCTTGAAACGTTAACACGCTTCGGAAAATGCGGTTAATTAGTTCACATCAACTAATAACTTACGCATCAGAGGATGGCATACATAGTTACATTTTATTATTAATAATGATCACAAACAAACATTATTTAATATTATGGTCTATAAAATACGCGATGGATTAACCCTTAACGTACTGTGTTCAAAACAAAACGCTCGCTCCCATGTGGTCAATTCAGTTTACCGCTAACTTTATCTAAATATCAAACATATGACTCGATGAATCAAAATTTAATTTATGTCATCTTGTAGGGAATTTCATTAGGAATAGATCGATACCTATAACATACATGGGTTATTTGAAAAACATATCATTATTAATTTTTTTCTGGAACCATGCGATTTCTGATATAGAATGCGACACAGCAGCGAGACAACTGACACCAAGTATGAACTTGTCTCGCCCCGCCGCGCCGCGCCCGGGCTGTGGCGCTATAATTTTACGTATGATAAAGGCACCTAGGCAAAATGTATAGTACGTTCAAGACAACGAGTACGTATTAATATTTGTCCCTTTTGGTAAAGTGTTAATATTTTCACAGTTCTGATATTATTAAGTTGCGTGCTGCGTTTCCGTCCACAGTCGGTATTATTACGTACCTATAAGAAAAGGCCAAACATATAATTTATAATACGTTCAAAACAGCGAGTAAGTATTTGTCACTTTTAATAAAGTTGTAAATATAAGCAAAACAAATTCTACCATTACACGAATGACGGTGAGGGCAGTCTTAAAAAAAATTTTTTTTTTGGATGAAAGAAGTAATTTTTTGCTTTTTTTTTATTACGAAATATTGAGAACACTTTAATGGAGGATTACAATTTTTTTATATAATATTAGGGTCCATAGGTTTTAAGAAAATCAACTTTAAATTGGCAGTGGAAACTCAATTGACCACATGGCAACGCGACGGTTAAAGAAATTGCCTAATTATGTAGCTAATTTATTTTATTATCAAATTTATAATACACTAACTAACTTACTGATTTGAAATAATTTGAATCCTTACATAATATAATATTAATACTTTTATTTAAGACATCTCATTTCTATATGTTTTATTTCATGTTTCGTCTTACTAAGACATTATAAAATGACGTGTTATTCCCATTAAGTAAAATAAAACGGGTATATTTTTTATAGAGATTATATCGTTCTTCCGGTGATGAAGGTGTAAAATCTTCGAACATCTCGAGAAAAATAATCTCAAAAGCGAGATGATATATTTTAGAGATGATTTAATTCCAGAAAAATCCTTATGGAAGTTGTTTCGTTTGGTTCAGTGTTCGAACTGTTTTAACGCCTTAAGTTTATCAAAAATTAAAATAATTAAATGTAATCTGGAAAGCAGACGCTTTCATTCGAATTATATATTTAATATGGAGTTTCACATCTTTGTTTTTAATTTTTATTTTATTATTGCAGAGTTATCAATATAAACATATTATTTTATTAACTGGTTAATTCGGAAGACTGTTATAATATAAATTTATTTTTTATTTTCTACGTAACTGTCGCTGCAGCTCCTTTGCCAACATTGGATGGCGAAACAGCTGTCGCGACACTTTCATAAGATTTTAATTTCAGTGTTCCAAATTACACAGTTAATAATGTTGAAGTATTGAAGTATCGTTGTGCTTCGGCCAAAACAATGGATTATTTAAACATCATAATATTTATGTAGGCAAAAATCCGAATATCGTCAAGAAAAAGTACTAAAATATTTAGAATACAAGAGAACGAGAGAGGAAAATGCACACGATGCACATGCCCGAGAACGATTCTGTATTATTTTGATTTTTTTCTGATTTTTGTTATATGACAATAGTATAAAAAATTAAAGGAGAACAATTTGGTGTTGTTAATTGTGAAATTTTAAATGTGTGTGGAAAATAAATATTAACCTTAAGAGTTGAAACCTATTACTGATTAAGATTGTATAGTGAACCTCGTTTTAAAGGGTAGAACATATTTAATCCGTTGAATATTTCACAGGTTGCAACTAGCATTATTTTAATAATGAAAATGAAAGACGTATACGCGTGACATATATATAATATCGCGTGAATAGACAGGATAATTCCTAAAAGAAGTTGAAAATCATAATTGCAATTGGATGTGATTTATTGAATTGATACGTTAAAGAATCTCCAATAAAGTGCACCGATGACCTTATTAGACTGCCTTACTCAAGTTTCCTGCCTGACTAACGGCTCATTTATACTGCACTTTAAAGGAAAACCTCGAGGTAATGCGAAGATAAACCGGGAGGTGTTGCAAGGTGTGCAAATTAAAAATCTTGATTAAACACGGCATGCGAGATCTGAGTACAGCGGAGGAAGCGATTTGCGTGAAGGACGGGTCCCTCGTATAACGATCGACACGCATGCTCATAAAAAATGCATTCACTTAAATTAAATGTATACAATGCAACGTAATATTAGCTCATTTAGCGTTTTTTTTTATTATGGTAAAAATCTTGAAAAAGTGGATAAATTTGTGTATTTGGGAAGTATGTTTACCAAGTATAGGGTTGGATACAGGTGCTAAAATGAGCAGAGTGTCACTAAGCTGTGTGTAATATTTGAATGACGCTGAGCTTTTTGTAAACAACATGAATTATAATTCCTGGTGTCAATTATGTACCGTATGGCGTGTGCAAGCGATACGATCTGATGATAAATGTTAAAAAAGTAAAAAGTTATTAATTTGATGTACCGTATGGCGTGTGCAAGCGATACGATAAAAACATCGTTTTATTTAATTAATATTTAAAATGAACTTCCATCAAGAGATTTCAGTAAAATCATTTGATTATCTTAAAAAGTTATTATTTAAAAATATATATGACAGTCTGCAACATTAGAGTGAATACTAAAATCTGAACAAATGATCCAATTTGTATATTTAGGAAGTATGTTAATAAAGGATGGGTGAGTTAAGAGGGATATTGAAAAATGGTTGGGGCAGGCAACAAAGTGAATGGTACCCTTTATGTAAATTTGTGTTTTTTTAATTGCTAAAATATTAGTTTTGATCCCTATATTAAGCCACTTTATAGCATATTAAGCAAATGAATTATTTAATAATTATTATTATTATTATTATTTTGTTGAATCGCTCTTTACATCATGACAGAATGAACCAAATCGATGTAAAAGGTATTATAGCTATCATAGTGATTCTCGTGACATGTGAGGTAGCTAATCTATCGCTATTTTATTGTCACGTGAAATCTACACCAGAACAAAAACAGTGTGAAAATCACACTGCACTCGAATCGAACCCGGAACCTTTGGGGTGGCAGTCAATGCGCTTACCACTTGGCCACGTAATAAATGGTTTATTCAAATAGATCAATAGAAAATAAAAAGTATTCACAATTAGGCTTTTGTAATAAACTTTGAATCATCAATGATGACAAATTTCAAATCTTACACTTATAAACATTAATTTTCGCAATGGAAATAAACCAATTTAATATAAGCATGAACATGACATGTAAAATGGTAATAACTGTTAGATTTAGACTTCCGATTTCAATTAAAAGGGGGCTTGATTCATTATTAGCACGTGCTGTAATGGCCAGTAAATATATTTCAATTAATTAGTTGCTGAATATATAAACAAGGCGCAAAAAACTTGACCAATACCTTCACTGGATTCTATTGGCAATAAAGCGTTAATTAAGATCTTCTAATACGATATCAAACGAAGATTAACGATTAACGTGTACCAACATAACACGCGTCTCCATACCTAAATGAATTCTTCAATATAAGAAGAGTTAATTGTAAATTCATATTTATCATTACAATATGACATTTATGAATATCACACGAAATCACAAGCGATAATCTTTCAATCTAGTTTAAACTTTAATTATATATTATTAACGGTTATTAATAAATATCTGTTTATAGAAATCGGTCTACATGTATGAGTCAATCATTGAACAATTATTATATATTTAATTTAATGGCATCGTTGAGACATTCTAGTGAAATTGATTTCTATTATTATTTTCTTGAATCATAACCGGATATAATTACCCTTATCACCTTGAAATGTAGAAATCCTACTAATTGATCCTATGCCTATCGATTGCATGAATGTTTTTCTTAAAAGTATTATTAAACAACGTATTTTTTTACTAATATAAAATAATTATGCCGATGGCTTGGCGTTGACTTATGATATTACAGATTGCTAAATAAGAATGAACTCAAAGTAACCGAAACCCGAATTGGTTTGCGAGTTATTACCCATAAGACAATGTGTGTGTTTCCATGAAGAATATGGCCTAGTCTCAACACTGAGGGATATTTGCATGGAAGTGAATGGACTTGACCAAGTAAAATAGCTTATTTATCTCGGTACGGTATGACCTAAGCCAATAGTTTGCAAGCGGAGTTAAGGCACAGAGTTCGAAAAGCTCTCAAGAAGTTCCTATCCAGAAAAAAACAATCTACTTTTTAAAGCACATAGTGACATATGGTTCTGAGTTCTGATAACTTTTAATAGATAACAGAGAATTTGCCGGTTTGAGAAGACCTCTAGCAAGATCTAGACGGTTCGGTTATACAGCAAGAGTTGTACGTTATATTTTTTTATTTGTTTTTTTTTTTAATGGGAACTGGAATAATGATTTTAAAAAAGGGCTCTATTATTGGAAAATATTAATTTAGTGTCTCCCAGTTAAGTTAAGCATTCGTTTATCCAAACTCTATGAAGTTCTAATAAATTATATGAACTTAATTTACTTTTTGATTGAATGTTTTTTGTTTTACTAATAGATTTTAGACTAATTTAATTGTATCTCAATAGAGACGAAGACGCAAACTGGAAACTGAATATGGATGATCAAGACGTTTACAAGACTTATGACCTGTCATTGGTTGGGTTAAGCGCACGCTTTATGTAATTACAACATTCCCCATTCCACCTTTGTTATTATGATCATGCATGACAAATTTTTGGAAGATGTATATATACTTCAAATCCATATCTATCTTCACGTGTCAGTGAAAACTGACACGTGAAGATAGATATGAATTTGAAGTATATATACATCTTCCAAAAATTTGTCATGCATGATCATAATACATCCATATTCAGTTTCCAGTTTGCGTCTTCGTCTCTATTGAGATACAATTAAATTTGAATTAACCACCCTTTGGTGAAAATCCAGGATTACGTATACAAGTATAAGTATACATTCACAAAAAAGATTTTAGACTAATTAAGAGAAATGAAACATGCTACAATCAAAATTTAAAAGATAAATTCAGTCGTTAAATGTTTTCATGTAGCGGCTCCTCAACAAAGCGGATTCGACTGGCTAGAGGAGCGTTGAGAAGCTGTTTCAATCTACCAGGGACAGAGACCCCTACTTTCAAGTGATAGGGGGTATGGGGTAAAGAATTTGCTCAATTTGTCCTTAAGTTTCAAGTTAGGCATAGTTTGTAAATATTGCAAAAAAAAAAACAAGAATAATAATTGAAAATATTTTAAACAATTACCTGTGTTTTGGCGGGGGTCACGGGCCGACCCTGAGAGAGAGGCGAAATTGCCTCCGGGCCCGAAGACCCCCGCACTGTAAAAGTCACCGAACTGGGCGTACGCCACTGACAACACCAAGAAAAACACTAGCGCCACCTGGAAACAAATAAATTCTTTCGTTAATAAGGCATGATAAATTATCAATCACATACGCAAAGCAGTATACGCAAAAAAAAAATTGGTTCATAATGAACTGAACAAGATGCAACTCACTCACAAAAAATAAAAAAGCATCAATTTCGCTTTTGTATAATATTTACGTATCATTATGAATTATTATTTTCTAATAGAAAAATAATGATTATGATAATTTATGTAATAAACGATAATTTATATTTCTTCTTCTTTTTCTCAAAATTTTAGAAATTAAAAAAGCAATTAAAAATAAAGAAATATTAAATAATATCAAATAATATCAAATAAATTTAACGTCAAGTCCAATTTTTGATTTATTTCCTTTGTTGTAAGTAATTACCTGAACCCCAATAAGAACTTTAAATAATTAATTTAAAATTTAAATTGAATCATAATATTTGTTATAACATAAGCAAAAACGTTCCAAAATAAAACTTTATAACATCTCTAAGATCATGTAAACAATTTTATAATATTTTAAATATGTATTCCTATAATATGTATCACTGAAGGACTGGTTGTCCGAAACATGTCTATGTAATTAAAAAAAAATTAATGTAAGTGTCGTGTATACAAAGTATATAAAAAACAAAAAGAGAGATAATTTATATATTTCCTAATATTTTTCGTAATTGATAGATACAAATAAATATCCACGAATCAATGGTGTAATGGATCTGTATAAACAATATATATAGGAGTAAGTTAACAATAGTATCACCAGTCTGTTGATGCCATAGAGCTTTGCGAAACCAGTCGCTATCAAAATATAGACAAAAATGGAAAAAGTTCTTAAATTTTTTTTAATGGCGTGTCAGTTTGGGTGGGATAATTTCATTACGTCAACCGGAATGCAATGTACAAGAGTACCTTTACGACAAACGTAAATATTGATATTTGTTCACGATTTACGTGTCACAGTTGGCACCCAGATTCAAAAGTCAGATATGTGCTGGTATTGTGTGTAACAAATGATTGTAGAAAATCTGTATATCTGTCCGCATTAGTGGGCTTGTCGCGTTTTCTGTTGTAACCCTACATTCTGGGTGTTTTCAATTGTCCAGCGTCACACGCCGGCTTGCGTAATCCGAATCATACTCCAAATGATCCCAAGACAATGGAATTGCGTAACTCCTAAAGTCGTAGGAACCAAGAGCTTTTTTTGTTAATGTTTTCATGACCGTGGCTCGGACAGCTGGACACATCAAGGTCCCGGAATACACGCTTGACTATGTCATGATAAATTGTATGAATGGAGCAACATCCTATTGTATAAGTACGCATTTCAAGATAATGTTTCTCGATTTAAGCATATGAAGTTCGTATTAATCTTTAAGTGTTTGATATGATATGAAAATTCCAATTAGTTTTATGTTTTATCCCTTTCGCTCCTGAGATTTTTCTTATTTTTTTTGTTTCAATTGGGTTTATTATGTGATAAAACAAAAATTAAATCTACTAACTAACTAACCATCACGCCATTTCCTCGGAGGTGTAGGCAGAGAGGATGGATCGCCACAATGGAGTGTCCTGGCATACCTCTCGGGCTTCCTCTACATTCATACATCGTACCATGCACGCACGTCGATTATTCCAACTTCGAATGTGGCCGCCTTTAAGTAATTGATTAATTTGGTCATGCCATGTTTTCCTCGGTCGTTCTCGGCTTCTTCTTTCACTCACGCTGCTTGTGTACAACTTTTTAACCATTCTTCTCTCATCCATTCGTTCCATATGTCCAAACCATCTCAGGGATCCTTTTTTAATTTTATTCGTGATGCAGTCATCTGCCTTATATTTCTTTCCGTATAGTTTGCCAACGGAGCTCAGCAGACTGATGGCCCTGTGGCTCCCACAGTCTACACGGGCTCCCTTACCCTTGTAAAGAGGCATGATAACTGCCCTCCTCCTCTATACCCCTCCTCCAAACATTGGTTAAGGAGTCCGCAAAGCCATAGCAAATTTTAAGAAAAATGACCCACCCACACAATTGTGTGTCTTGGGTTTATATTCATAAATTAATACCATATTTTCATAAAAAAAAGTATATGTTACCCACACAAACGAGATGGCCGGGAGCGAAAGGGTTATATATTGATACGCGTAATTGGATCAACATAACAATAAAATGGCGATAGATGTATAAAAGCTGAAAAGTTGTATACAATAATTGGGTTCAAATAATGTAAAATCATGGGTAAAAATGTTACACTTTGATGAAAACCAACCCCCTTTATAAATAAGATTTTTTAATCAAATATACTACATTTATGATAAAATAAAGGCACTGTAGAATTCTATAATGACGATTTTTTTTATGAATTAAAAAAATTATATCTATAAGATTATATTTAAATGTTTTAATTTATATTGTTCTGCTGATGATGAAGTTGTAAAGCCTTTGGAAACATGACGAGAAAAATATAATTTTAATAACTTTTGTTTTTTATACACTTTTTGCTATTTTTACAAACACGTTTCACACCGTAGACGTCCTTCCTCAAAGTAGTATTTCAATTGTGAATTCACAACACAAAGTGATAATAGCAAATATAGAACAAAAATTTTATAAATTTGCAAATCTCATAATTATGAATTTATCTATATTTTTAATAAATATTTTTACTTATATACAAAAGATATGATTAAAAACAAAATTGATACGTGGAATTAGATTCACGTTTAATTTCTTCATATAATAATTACTTTAATTAATGGAATAAATTATTTGCTTACAAAGCATTTTTTATGTATTCCTTTATTAAATAGAAATGTCCACTTACTTGATCAAGTAACAACATTTCTCTTACCACTTTATCTCGGCGAAGATAGCTCGACAGTATTACAATTGAATCCTATTTAATCTTATTTTCCCACATTATGTTATTCTAAACGTATTATAAAGATGTCTCAAAGAGTATTAAAATAATTAATTAATTTGTTGTCAGGTGGTTGTAAGCAAATTACATAATTTTTGCTTTTTTTCGTAGTAAATACTTACTACAGTTAAAATCAATTCTAGGCAACAATTGTGGGAATTTTCGTATACAAAAAAAAGTTTTCTAAAATACGTGATATTCATTTGTTTAACACATATAAACAAAACAGAAATATCGAAGTGCCCTCACATTTAAAAGTGTATATAATGCATTTTTCGTTCTATATATAAACAGGTATCGAAAACTCAAACATAAAATAATAATTCCATATTAAATTACGTTCATCACTTCTATTGATTGTAATAAAATGACATGCTCTGAAGACAGTGAATAAACTTATTTTGCAAATAATTTTCATACATAGTTGTAAAAGGTAAATAATTATTTACATTACGCGAAGAACAACTAATATTAACTTATTGAGTATTTTTTACTAATACATGCAAATACTTGCTATTATAAAGTTTTGTACAAGCAATGCGGTAACATTGTTGCATTGTTGTTTTTTTTAGTAAAAAACGTGTTTTTATATGAAGATATTAAGTATTAATCTTACAAAAATATTGTATTAAAATAAGTAGAATGTGAATAGTTCGAAATACACAATCTTTGGAAGTAGCTTAAAGATTAATAAAGACCATAATAAAGAAAAACATAATGTTCTCCTACTAAAATTCTTCAATGAGGAAATGGACATTATTCGAAGTATGAGTCATGATGAATGAATATAAGAAAAACTCGAAAGGTATGTCAGGATAGTTCATTGTGGAGGTTAATAATCTCTGTATAATCCTTCAAGAAAACTGTACTATGGTTAATTAAATCTTCTTACATAATTAATACAAATGAAAATGACATGTTTCGCCTGTTTAAGACATAATCAAATAAAGTAACCTTACTTTGTTTTTTGTTACTATAATTATATACTTAGGAGATTGAAAATAACTTTATTTAATACACTAATTATTAAAAAAAATATTAAAAAATACGACTTGTTTCGGAGCAGACCTCTTCAGGTGAAAAAAATATAATAAAAACTAAACGAAGAAAGACTAATATAAAAATGCATTTATAATTCAATACAATAATATAAATTTAAAAATTAACCTGGTCTCTTTGTTATAAGTACTCATATATTATTTTTAATAGTAAGAACTATTAAATAATAATAATACACGATGATTATATAACAAAATTGTAATTTAGAAAAAAAACTACATTTGAAAACACATAATTTATATAGAAATTAATAAATGATTAATTTGCATTTGTTTGGTATATTATACCTAGTGACTAAATTAATGAAATTTTAAAGGTTGGTCATATTAGAAGTCGGAAGAATCGACGTGCGTGTACGACTCGCTGTATGAATGTGGGAGAATCCAGAGAGGTGTGCCAGGATAGAGTAGTGTGGCGGTCCATTCTCTCTGACTACCCATGTGGAGAAACGGCGTGATGGTTTGTTTGTTTGATTTGTTTTTTAATACATGTCAGTAAATTCGGTATTAAACGGTTCACGGAAATAATTTATATTTATTTTTACATTATTAAAAATAAAAATACAATAAAATATATAAAAACGCTTACCTCAACTCAATTAAAGCGTTCTGTACGCGCGTTTTTTCACAAAAGCGACACTTAACAAATTACCCATAGAATTGTGATTATTTACGAACAATATGATACGTTGATTGGTTCAATTGGCCCAGCACATAGAAAACAACAATTTCGTCATTGATTCATGCAGTTGGAGTCATGGACTACCTTATTTTAGCTTGAAAATCATCTAATTGTTTTTATATACCTATTGCATTTAAAATCGATTATCCATAGTGACGGTGAGAAGTTAGACACCATGTCTAATGCACAATAATTATCAGTGAAGTTGGTGCACTTTCAAGCTTAGCAAATATCCAAGTAAATCATAAATCTGAACACATTCTTACAGAAAACGAACTAGCTAAATAACCGACACGCCGTTTCTCCGGAGGGTTAGGCAGAGAAGATGAATCGCCATATTGCTATTTTCCGATTTTGAATGTGGGAGTCTATTTGTATTTGATTAATTTGGTCATGACATTCTTTCCTTGATCTTCCACGGCTTCCCTTTCCACTCACACTACAAAAGTTTAATAGCCACATTCTTACATATTTATTGTCTGTTTTCTAGAAGTTTTAGTATATTTCAACTAACTAACCATCACGCCGTCTTCCCGAAGGGGTAGGCAGAAAGAATAGACTGCCACACTTTCCTTTCCTGACATATTTCTCTCGCTTCCTCAATATTCAAACATCGTGTCATGCACGCGCCACGATTTCTCTGACTCCTCACTTGGCCGACATTAAATATTTGATTTATTTGATCGTGTCACGTTTTCCTCGATCTTTTTCTATTTCTAGTTCCATTTACATCGTCAACATATAATTTTTTACTAGTATTTCTTCATTCTTTCCATGTGTCCAAACATCCGACACTCTATCATACACAGAGTATCCACAGATTCGTCTAAGAGATCTCATTTCTACTGCATTTATTCTACTTTCATCCTTCTTTTGCTAGTTCCATGCTTCGCTTCAGTATATTTTATGTGAATGATATGTTTTGCCTGTCTAAGGCATTATCAAATGTAGCTATAATACTCGTACATTTGATAATGACTTAGATTGGCTCGTTTCTTACACGTTTTCATTCGTATTATTCACATTCTTACAGTTGACGTGTTATTCTACTAATCTATACCTAAACAAGGAATTTACATTGTTGCTCAATCCGTAAGGTTGACAACAGATTAATGTTGAAGGATACAGGTTCGAGCTTCGCCCGTCTGGCGCATTTGGCATTCTTTGCAATATTTTGTAAGATTGACTAATTAACCGTTCAGAAAATGATTGAAAACCCAGCGAACGGTCAGCATTCAGGAATTCGAATTATGAAACGGTACACCGCGTAATATTTGCGAATATTTTGCAAACTGCAAAAAATATTCGAATAATTTAATGTTCGTTTCTAATGAACGCTAAGCTTAGATGGCAGTGCACAATGGTGTTATTATGCCGACCCTTGTGAACTAAATAACTAACTAACCACCACGTCATTTCCCCGGAGGGGTAGGCAGAGAGGATGGATCACCACAATGCTCTGTCCTGGCATACCTCTCGGACTTCCTTATATTCATATATCGTACCATGCACGCACGTCGATTATTCCGACTTCGAATGTGACCGCATTTTAGTATTTGATTAATTTGGTCATGTCATGTTTTTCTCGGTCGTCCTCGGCTTCTTTTTCCAGCCACGCTGCTTGTGTACAACTTTTTAACCACTCTACTCTCATCCATTACACCTACCTCATCTAGCACAACCATCTCAAGGATCCTTTTTTAATTGTATCCATGATGCAGTCATCTGCCTCACATTTCTTTCTTATTTCATCGTTCGGTATTCTATCATACAACGTTTTCCTGCATATTCTTCTTAGTGATCTCATTTCTACGGCGCTTATCCTCGATCCTTGTGTATAAAAGTAAAGCATGGATCTGAAGAAATAAGGATGAAAATAAATTAAACAGTTGAAATGAGACCTCTTATACGAGTATCTAGTAAATCTGTATATGATGGAGTGTCAAAAGTAAATATTATGTAAGAAGCGAATGCGGTGCGAATGAAAGTGTTATGGACAAAATAATAAATGGATCGTTTAGATGGTTTGGACACATGGAATGAATGGATGAGGATAAAATGATGAAGAAAGTATATGTGAACGATGTAAACGGATCTAAATATAGAGGAAAACGGAGGCCGAGGAAAACGTTTCAATTACATATCCAGTGACATCGGATAATACATTTCAAAGCGAAATATGGCATTCCTATTAATTATAATAGAACTTCTACAAAACATACGTTCTCAATCATATTAATTATAAATACATTGTTTTTTATTTTTCAAAACATTTTCGTCACTCCCATAAAATACAATTAAACATCTAGAAAACATACGTTAACCTTAATATTACATATTAATTGTTTCTTGAACAATGATGTAAAACTCCACATTAAATTATTATTATGTATAAAAAAAACGATAGTTTGTAAGAAGTTTTATTAAAATATTTATGTATGACATGTTTCGCCCTTCTAAGGTATTATCAAAAGTTTCAATATCACATTTGATAATGCCTTAGAAGGGCGAAACATGTCATTTATAAATATTACAATAAAACTCCTTAAAAACTATCATATAATATTACATGTTTAAATTGAACTCACACCACTGCTTAAGATACAATAAATACGTTTGTTCGTACGGAGAGGTATTCAGAGTCCAAGAATGATAGGTAAACTAATTATTAACGTTTCTTTGAAATACTTCTAATAAATAAATGAATATGTTTAAAATTACCGCACTGAAGCACTTATAAACTCACATTTTTTAATGCAATTTGTATTTATAACTAATTGAAATCCGAAGTATCCTATCACTTGGGTGTAGCTATAGTGAATTTACGAATGTTCTGTAAGTTAATTAATTTTAATGATTCAAATACCATGTAATTAATCTATATAGGTTTATCGTTTCAAAAGTATTAAGAGCATTTAGTATTTATTTATATTTTAACGGCCGAGGTGTTCTTGTTAAAAATGTGTAATATTTTCAAAGAGTTAGTGCACTTTAGTTAAATTATCACCACTGCCCGTCATTATAACGGACCGTATTCGTATTCTACACCCATTTTACGGCACTTTAGCTGGTTTTTAATCTTAGTTTGAAGATTAAATATCTGTTTAACGATTATTAATATTAGGTCGCACTTCGTTATGAAATTTATAACACTAGTATCAAAACATGACGCAAAACTCGAAACCGCGTGTGGCTGACATGACAATTTGTGAAATCGAGAACGAAAATTGACATAAATCGGTGTTGAATTTCGTAAGGCGAATTCGCAAAATTTGAATAACGGAATATCGACACAATGTCAGTACATATGATATTATACCATTGTAAAATACAAAAAATAATAAGCGTTAGTAGTGGCGTGCTGCTTAAAATATAGAAAAAGTTAATCTTTTCTGAATATAATAATTAAAATTCTTCTTCTTAAAAATTTATAACATCTGTCAGATCATGTAAGCAATTTTATAATATTAAAAAAAAAACTATCTTTACTGAAGAAGGACTGTTTGTCCGAAACGTGTCTATGTAACTTTATTTGTTTAATATAAGTGTTCTTCTTATTTGACTTCTTGTCAATGCCAAGGTCTGATATATACTATTTATATGGCGATTGTGGTAAATATATAACCATAAAATTAACTTATGTTATTTGTTGTGGAACTATTTCTAATAATATTATCAAATCAAATCAGTTTATTTCATCAATAGACATTACACAATTAAGGTTGAAAGAGGTAATTGTATATTGAAAACAGGTTAAATAATATATTGTTTATAGTATAATATCAGAAACGTATGAGAGATGGTTCGACATTAGGAAGACAAGATACTCTCTAAAGTCAAGAGTATTTGCCTTCTGAACGTACTTTCACTAATATGAAAGACGTCGATTTCCGAGGAGACCGCGTTCAGCAAATTAATAGGTAAGTAAAACAATATATACTGTCGCTGTCGGAGATATCTATTAGGGACAAAAAGCCATATATCCTCCAGCACGGCTGAGTTCTCGAAATATCCCCCGAGTAATCTAAAGAACTGGGTTATGAGATGCCCATCTCTTCGAAGCTGCAGAGAGTTGGTCCCAAGTATTCCCAAAAGAAATGCCGTGAGATAGAGCCACGGATAGCTACCATATTCCCTCATGTATAATAGATATACCTAAGAACTATATCATATTTCAGCTTGTAGTTTTTCTTGAGATACGCGTATAACATAATACAATAAAAATAGTATACAATACAATAAATATAATATATAAATATAGTACGGAACAATCAAAAAATATTTTTTATTTATTAAAAACATTAATATGTAGATAAGTACAAAAAATGCGCAACTGTATTTTTTTCACGTATTTGATAACATTGCCATGATTTAATGACGATTGCCTGGTTTGAACAAAGTAACGTACCATTTTGCAGTTTCTCCACAAGATTAGAAAGAGAGGATTGACCGCCTTAGTTATATCCATAGTTATTTATTTATGCAGCATGTTTAGCAGAGGATTTCATTTAATATTTTTTATTATTGTATTTTTTAAATAGGTCTAAAATAATAAATGGTGCATCAAAATTGACTACAATATGTTTATATGTATTACAAATGATAATATTATACATTCAATTGCAAATGTGTTACTTTATGCAAAAAAAAAATTCAATCACAAACTGTAGCATTTTTTAAATTTATTAAATAGAGTTAACACAGATATACAGTGCGGTAAAACTTTTGAGATAACCATAAAAAAAACATTAAAAATAATTTATTGGATTCAGAAGAAATACTTTTCGTGGATAGTTAAAAATTAATTACCTAATATGTGAATCAAATATTTTCATAGATCTTCTCATATTTCATATATTGCATGTTGGTGTAACGATATACTAAGAATTAATAAGAAAGATTAAAGGACAATCATTGCGCCTTTCACCGAATAGAATCTAGTGACCTTGGCGAGACCTCCGTCCGACTGAATGTCATAGTCGCTAGACCATAAAAGCTCGAGAAATATTTAAGCTAACATTCCACTTTGGCCCTTGTTTGCAAGTTATGACGCACCTGGCTACGAACCCGAAAGCAATATTCGAGAACTGAAATACCTTCGGCCGAGGACTTACTCATGAAATAATGGATGCTCCACAAATACCAACTTCCAAATATATGAACCATTTTGAGACATATTTACCGACCAATGAAATGAACTCTCCATCACACGTGCTACGAATAAAGTCAAGATCTTTTATGCGTCATCTTACAGAGAAAATGAATTCTAAACTAATATACACAATACTGTAAATAATGATTATATTTAAAACGTATTTATAAACAATGCTTAGTTTTATTCCTCTGATTCTTAAGTTTCACCGGTTTTGGATTTTTGCCGAAACTGAAGAACAAATGGAATAAAACTAAATAAATACTAAAATACAAAGATTTTTACACATTTACTGTTTGACTTTGAGCTCTGTTATAATAACACATTTAATTTCTATGATATTTTCGGACTGAGGTTTCATCAACAATATTTAATATTTTACAATTTACTGTTTTGAAATTTATCAAATAGGAAAAGATAAAAGTTATCTGCTCCAATTTCTTTATGCATAGTCAGGGCCAAACAAGTTTTGAGCGAGTTCCGAGTTGAAGACATTGAAGTTGATCGCAGGCAAGATACTAAAAAATCGCGGGAAGAATACCAGAGAAAGAGAGATATGTGAGGCAGGGGATATTATAAAATGGAGTGGTACGGTCATGTTATTTATGTATTTATTTCAACAACAATTTTTAAAACGAACTGTTTGATTTGGAACATTGTTGTAAAAACTTTTTTATTTTAAATATCAATTGAATTGTCGGGACAGTTGTTTCACTAACTTCAGTAATATTTAAGAATTTACTGTTTTGTAACACAGCCAGGAAAAATTATGTAACATGTGCTTATTTTTATTTTATTATTAATATATCTTCCTGTTACGTATTTATTTTAACAATAATATAAAATTGTATATGTACTTAATCAAATATTGATATGTCAGCAGTAGAGAAAATTATGTGTCATGTTGTTTTTCACTAAGAATAGTGAAATGTTGATTCGATTAACTTATTACACAACCCACACCACAATGACTGACTTGACGGAGATCCGATTTCCACCGTGTTCCATATAAATTTCGGTTTTGGGATGAAGCCAACATTGCGAAATGACCAGAAGATTGCAAGACGATTGCTCGAGGTGGCTGCAGTCCGCCGGCGCAATTTCCATGTTTATGCTAATTTAAAGATAATCATATTGATTTGGTTTCATTCAACAAATCTCGATTCCAAACGAAAAAGAGTGTTAATTCACCATTCTTTTAACCGAAGTAAGTTTGACGAAAAACGCAAAGAAATTGTATGTTTTTGTGAGATTTCAAAGCCTTTATTTTACATAAAACATTTCAATGTGTTTTTTAAATTTCAAAAGAACTTATTCGTCTGTCTTAACTTACACAGAAAAAAAGTTATTTTCGTAAAAGTTCATTTAAATGAATTGTTAAATGTTTCTCTCTTAAAATAAAAGACATTGCATTATTTTATGAAAATTATGAAAGTACTTTAATATTTTCATTTTTACACCACTTTATTCTGTTTTTAACACTACCAACCGGTTTCACTTTGAGAGTAGCTCAATTTTACGTAAAAAAACAATCACTTTGTTTCATTTCCATGATGAAGATCCAATTGAAGCTTAACCGGTTGGTAGTATCTATTAAAATATTTCAAGTACTTTTGTATGAAGTTACGAAGTATGAATTGTTTAAATTATATCATGTGCTAAATTTATTTTTAAAAATTAAGCGCTACATACTTAAGTAAATACTTATTAATGCAAAATCTTTTTAGATGAGATAATGGCCTAACAAATACGTATAAATAAATTTTAGTACTTAATACTAATGTAAACGTATGTATTCTAGAAGTTCTATAGTTTATGTAAATGACATGTTTCGCCTTTCTTAGGCATTGTTAATTATCTACAATTATATTATATGGAAATTTACATCATGGATTTAAATTAAATAATAAATTTAAGATATTTTTTCGACACAGTAAAGACCAACCAAGTTTTCAGAACTTCCGAAATGGAGACACTGAGGACAATAGCAGACAAGACACTGAGGGGTCGCGTGAGGAACACCAGAATAAGATAGATATGTGAGGTTGAGGATATTATAAGATGGAGCAGATAGCTAAAAAGGGACTGGTACGGTCATGTTCAAAGAATGAACACCACCAGACTCCCTATATTCCATTGCATAATCAGCCTCATGGGAATCGTCCTCGTGGAAGACCTCCTAAAAGATGGAAGGACCACATAGGTCTACAACAAGGAAAAAGAGGAAGAAGATATTTTTTGGCATGTTCTTATGATTTATAAATAACCTAATACTCGGTGAGTAAAAAGTTGAATTCGCTTCTATTGAAACGAATTATATATGGAACGTAGGAAACTTTTTTCCCAGTAGTCATCTGTAAAGGGTGAATGCACCACGCAACAACGCAAGTTCAGTAAATATTTTCAATGCCATAGGTGCATTAACACCGTGCACACAATAAATTCACACACGTGAGCTTGAAATCAGAGCAGACACAAGTCCGCGGGCGGTTTTAGTCAGCAGCATGTTTTCCGCGTACGTCGAGAACGAGTTATTTTTGTTGGCAATGACATTAACATACTGAACGAGTGTATGAAAACATTCATGCCGTTTCGTGACGAAAGCAACCTGACTTCTAGGCGAAAACTTGATACCATTACTGGAGTCATTCCGTACAAATTAATAGGCACGTACATTTATCCACATGCTTACGTGTACAGTGTCTGAGCATTATATTTGAATCGATTTTTTATAACGAAAAATATGTGATATATAATTTATTATTATATATTGTAACAACGTTTTTTATTAAATTAAGTGTTAGACGTAACAGATCGCTGAATATTTCTACATAAACCTGTCACAAGCATTAAAAAATACAAAAGTTTTAATAAATGAGTACATATAATATTTATTGTTTATTGAACAATGATGTAAAATTCCACATTTAATAAATAATACGACATTTGATAATGCTTTAGAAGGGCGAAACATGTCATTCCCATAAAATGTAATAAAACTTCTAAAAAACTGACGTTTTTATTCGTATCAATGAGTATATAGTTTATTTGTAAAATACGCCAGTTGAAAGCCATTTTAACAATTCAATAAATTAATTACATCTCTAATAGATATCACAAATAATATTATTTATATTATATCACCGAAAAGTTGTTCATTACATCACCTACTGTTATTGATTTAAGTCAATAAACAATGCAAATTTTAAAATTATTCTAGACAAAAAAAAATTACTTTACACTTACTCTTCCATTTGATAAAAATTGAAAAACTTAACAATGTATGAATGTGGGACATCCATTTCTATATCTTATGAAAAAAATCTAATAGTAAACCTTATTCAGAGAGGAATTAAATATATAAATTGGACATTTTACGATAGACATATTATAATATTTTTCCAATAAAACGTACATTAGTCATTTTTTTAAATGACATAAAAAGGGAATTTAATTTTAAAAAACTAAATTTAATGTATTATGTTGTAGACAATTTACATCCGGTAAATATGAATACGTTTTTATTGTCTAATATTATTGACTTCTGCTGTACTGAACTAAATCATAACACTATTTAATTACATGTAAATCTAAGTATATATTGTACTTTCTAAGATACATGTATCAAAATGGGTGTGTTTACACGTTCAAGGACTTCACAATCTGTAGTACATAGTTTACAATTATTGTTTATACATACATACATATGGCCTTCTATAATATAATAAAAATTATGTAATAGATATACAGAAGTCTATTTTTTTTAATCATATGATATGAGGAATTCCATCTACATATTATTATTTAATATAATATAGAGTACACTTTGAAAATTTCAATATTGATAATACACTTTGAAAATTTCAAAATAACGTTTCGGCATGTTTCGGAAGAGACTTCCATCTTTGGGTGTAAATATATATTTAAAAACTAAACATAGAAAGAATAATATAAAAACCCATTTTATAATAGATACAAGTTGTAAAAATCTATATAATCGTGATTTTTAATATTTTAGTGGATAGTAAAAAAACTTTTTTTTTTTTCAATTTCCATAGTGTATTGGAATTGGTATTCCACAGTGTAAATGCCTTAACTTTCAATTAAATAATGTTTTTATAATAATTGCGTTCGTTTATTTACACACGTGTCTACCCTATTGTGGTGTTTAATTTGAATTATTTTGCACAATATCAAAAATAACATAGATTTTATTACATGTTGATATAAAACTGTATATTTAATAATTAATGCGAATGAAAATGTCTGTTTTCTTGAAGTTTTATTTTTATAGGAATTACATATTTCGATTGCAAAGCCATAATCAAACATTCGATAATACTTTAGCAAAGCGAAACATGTCATTCTAGTGAAATAAAATAACGCTTGTAGAAAACAGACGTTTTTCGTATTAATTGTGTATATAAATATAACGTCACCTATAAAAAATACTAGAAATAATAATGACTACATGAGAAAATTGTAATTAAATAAAAATGTTACCAATAAGTACTTATTATCATACCTGCAGTTGATAAATAAAACGCAACAAGTTAACTTGCATTTTCATTATTTATAAAATCCTTAAGAAATATTTGCATTCCCTCATTTATTTCGGTTGAGAAAGGCGAACGAATCAAACCAAATTGATATCAGGTGCTAACGGATAGTTTAAGCAGAAACGCTTTTTGTTTTGTTTTATTGTACTTTTGGTTAACCGAGAGATTAATATCGAATATCATATGTACAGTACACACAAATTGATTTAACTCCATATACGAGTATACGAGTATGTACATTAAAGTAATTACTCAAGTAAAATAAGTGATTTTGCAAAAATATGTTATGATTGCCTATGTATCAGAATCATTACATGAAATTCGCAGCTTGTAGGACAAAATATTGTTACATGTTTGTTTTTTGTGTTTTTATTTTTCAAATTGTATCTTTTCACATTTTTGATTATTTATTATACTGGTAAAAAAATAATAATTTCAATGAGTAACAATAAATTGATTGCGAAAAAAAATATTACTTAGAAACGGAAAACATTCAAAATGATGTTCCAAACTTGAATATTTTCTCATAGACATGTGGAAAAATTTAGAGCATACAAAACTCATCGACCTACTTAGAAACAACCAATATTGGTAATAACTAGAATTTTTATACGAGTTACCTCTCTTTCACGATTACAACATGATACATTAAATAATTTGTTAATTTTGAGTTAACGAAACATATATAACTAACTAACTAACTAACTAACCATCACGCCGTCTCCCCGAAGGGGTAGGCAGAAAGAATGGACTGCCACACCTTTCTTTCCTGACATATTTCTCTCGCTTCCTCAACATTCATACATCGTGTCATGCACGCGCGTCGATTTCTCTGACTCCTCACATGGCCGACATTCAATATTTGATTTATTTGATCGTGCCACGTTTTCCTCGGTCTTCCCCTATTTCTGGTTCCATTTACATCATTAACATATAATTTTTTTACCACTCTTTCTTCATTCATTCTTTCCATGTGTCCAAACCATCTTAATGATCCTTTCATTATTTTGTTCATGACACCACCATTCGCACCGCATTCACTTCTTATATTTTCATTCGACACTCTATCATACACAGAGTATCCACACATTCGTCTAAGAGATCTCATTTCTACTGCATTTATTGTACTTTCATCCTTCTTTTGCCAGTTCCATGTTTCGCTTCCATACATAAGGGTCGGTAGAAGAACACCATTGTGCACTGCCATTCTAGCTTTTTGGATAGGTTTTTGTTTGCGATGACAACTTTAAGTGCACCATTCACTTTGTTGCCTGCCCCAACCCTTCTTTCAATATCCCTCTCCACTGTAAACATACTACCTAAATACACAAACTCAACTACTTGCTCCAAATTTTCACCATTCGCGCTAATGTTGCAGACTGTCATGGTTTCTTCCTTTTCAAAAATCATTACCTTTGACTTATTAACATTCATCATCAGATCATTTCGCATGCATACCTCATACATACAATTCACCAGGACTTGTAGTTCATGCTCGTTGTCAGCAAGTAGGACAGCGTCATCCGCATACAAGAGACAGCTTACTGACACTCCGCCCATTTTGGCACCTACATCCAACCCTTTCAGCTCTCTCATACAATTGTCCATATACAGATTAAATAACCACGGGGACATTACGACACCTTTATTGATATCAAACCAGGCTGTAAGATCTCCATTTACTCTGACACTAGCAGTGCTTTCTGTGTATAGCGACTTAATTGCCGTGATCAGTTTTGTACTTATTCCATATTCAGACAATATTTTCCACAACTTTTCTCTATTAACGTAATCATATGCTTTTTGCAAGTCGACAAATGCACAGAAAAGTTTGCGGTTTTTGGCCAGAAACGAAACATATATAAAAGTATAAACAAAATATTTTATTTCCCTGAAATAGTATATTAAATTATATTATCATTAACCATAACCCTGTTTATGCTAATAGGGTTTCTATTATATTTAAACTGATGTGAACCGTTACACTTGTTTATCACATAATCCTATACATTCAAATAGCGGATGAACTCGTCATGATTCTGACTACTTCATGTTCAAATTTCTTTGATTCTCTCCTATATCGTGCTCAGTATTAAAATAAATCATATTCGTCTCTTTCTTTACTACAAACCAATTCTATCAATCCTTCTTAATATTGAATCAATAAGATGATTTATACACATGAAATAATGATTTAATAAAGAATTATTAAGAAAGATCACCTTACTAGATAAATGGAGCACTAAATTAAGGTAAACAGAAATAAGCGTGTCAGGGCCTAATCAATCAAACAATTTTATTTTTAATGTCAAATAAATCGATGTGCATATACAAAGAACTCTATGGTCCATCTATTCTGCATATAAATTGTGAAATACGGTGTGATAGTCTTGGACTTGGACTTGGATCTTCTAGCTTACAGAGGTTCAGCTCTAATGGCTATTCCTCTTACGTCTGTAGGAAACATTGTTGGAAAGTGATTTGGTAGTTGTTTTTGATGGGGCTAAATGAATGGCCCGGAGTGTTCCTCCGAAAGATGGCGAGGGGGGATTTAGGGTTTATTATAAAGTCTTACATTATTGTCAAGGAATGGAAGACCAGTTAGGGTTGGGATTGTATTTATAAAAAAATCTGTTCCCGAGGGGAATATAAGAGGAGCAGTGCCTGGATGGAGTTGTGGTAGGAGATAGCATCCTGCGTGCGACAATTTTGTTTGGCGGAGTACTGTGGGAGTGGGCTCTCGGAGAGAATTTTTTTTTTATCCGCATTGATTACGGGAGGGGTAAAGGAGTGAATGATGGCGGATAACTTGGTGGTATACGGTCATTATAAGACGGTTAATTAGTATAAATTATATACGAGTATATAAAACTGACTTACATTATACTAATTCTCCGATAGCATAGATAGTTCACAATATTCTGCTTTTCTTATATATCGTATCACGCATGTTGTAAATTTTTAAAAATTTTGTCATTGCCAAAAATTATACATGTCGAAAAAAAAAACTCGCTTTTTTTCTTTGGGTTCCATTTATATAATTATCTCTATTCATTTATTTGTTTTATAGTCTCAAAACGCCTAAATGATTGTGTAGTTTTATATCGTATATAATTTACACTTGATAGCTATAAATACTTTCAAGTAGCAAGTATATAGCAAACCTTTAACTAATTTCGCCTATAAAACACTACGACACACTCTCACTTTCGTAAGCCGTTGGCGGACGTTTCTCTAGAGCAGCATATTGTCCGTTGTGTTCGGTAAAAGCCTTGAAAGGCACCTAAAAGCCACCGCGCCTGGCGACCGACCACAAGCAGATAAATCGCAATCGGCCAACGCTGCAAACCTTAATTTACACGTAGATTTAATCTATGCTAATTGTGACTACGTGCTTATCAAGCCAATTGCCACTGAGTTACGTAATTTGGGATTTGATTGAAAACCCTATGTCGTTTATTATTTTGCGGAAGAATAACTATTTCATTGTTTGTTGAAGTAATAACATCGCGATTGCAAGTTCGGGAGTAGTTTTCAAGTTATTGTTTGAGAACCTAAAGTAATAATTTCACAATGTTTTTTATTCTATTGTTATCTTTCCCAAATGTCAATGTATTTTTACGACTTGTACATGAGTTACATAAGCTCGCCAACTAAACACATTTGTTTACGAGTAAAGCAAACTAAGACAATGTATAGTAAATGTAACATACGGTTGCTTAATTAACATTTGAATTACTTTTTGATAACTTTGTATCACAACACTTTATTACACTTTTTTCAGACATGTTTCGGGACACAGAAGCCCCTTCTTCAGTGTGTATAAATTTTATATAGAAGAAATGCTTAATTAACACATGGATTTTAGAGAGTATCTTACCGAGTGTGGAACTAGTGAAATGTACGAGTGACTCTAATTTTATACTTGGAAAATAAATACATGCTTTCACTTAAACTTATGATTTTGAATGCAATAAAATCTACATATAAATCGTATGCATAAAATAATTCATACTGTTATTTTCCTTGAACAATGATATAAAACCTCAAAATAAATTATTAAAATGTATCAATAGATCGCAAGATCTACCATACAAAAGGGAAAAAAAATATGAATATTGAAAACGATTGTTTCTAATAGTTATTTTATATTTGACTAGCTGACCCGACGAACTTCGTACCGCCTCAGAATCAATAAATGTTGTGTTAACTTATAAGCTAAATTTAATTCACCTTTTTATTGAATTACAATTAATACTTAAAATGAATTAAGTTCATGAAATGTGCAAAAGTCAAAATTAAAAATATGAATTACAATGGAATATAATTCACGTGGAAGCCTGCATTAATACCTACTTAAAATGAATTATAAATTGTTAATTAAAAACTTTGTTTTATGTATCACAATTGTGTTTTTATTTTTTCGCGACAATATATTCAACCAAAGTGGAATCTACCAGATTAATTGTGAGGATTGTGATGCCGTGTATATTGGAAAGACGGGTCGATCATTTTGAAGAGGTTATATGAACACAACATTTAATACAAAAACAGAATCATTGTGTGAATTTTGACCATCATTTCAATTCCAAAAACACATTTTTTTTGGATATAACAAACAATTTAAAAAAAAATTGATAAATTAGAAAATTTAGAAATTTTTAAAGCAAAGGCACGTGAATTGAATGTTATAAATAACCAAATTCCAGCTTATTCCCCCTTAGTATATATGTAGTACATTAAAAACTTTTCCTTTATACAATCTACCAAAAAAATATTAATACTACCTTCCATTTTTGTCCCTTTCTTACTAATGTAATCTGCTTCCTTATAATGTTTATCGTCTTTAATATATTATGATTCATCGTTTTTGACTCTATATTATGTATGATTGTTCCTTCTAATTACTGTTTGAATTATTATTATGATTATTATCATTCTTATTATTTTATTATTATAAATAAATGAATTTCATACAACAACACAACAACAACCACAAACCATCACGCCGTTTCTCCGCAGGGGTAGGCAGAGAGAATGGACCGCCACACGACTCTATCCTGGCACACCTCTCTAGCTTCCTCCACATTCATACATCGAGTCATACACGCACGTCGAGTCTTCCGGCTTCTGACATGACCAACCTTTAATATTTGATTAATTTGGACATGCCATGTTTTTCTCGGTCTACCTCGACTCCTTACTCCATTTACATCGTTAACGTATACTTTTTAACCATTCTTTCTTCACCCATGCGCTCCACATGTCCGAACCAACACAACGAACCATTCATAATTTTGTTCATAATACCTTCTTTCGCTCTACATTCCTTCCTAATATCAGCATTTGAGATTCTGTCATACATCGTTCTACCACACATACGTCTTAGGGACCTCATCTCTACCGCATTTATTCTGCTCTCATCTTTCTTCTGTCAGTTCCATGCTTCGCTTCCATACATAGGAGTTGGGACCAGAACTCCATTGTGAACGGCCATTTTCGCTTTCATTGATAAATTCTTGTTTCCAATAACTACTTTTAAAGCTCCATTCACTTTGTTACCCGCACCAACCCTTTTTTCAACATCACTGAACATGCTACCTAAATACACAAATTCCCTCACCTGTTCCAAGTTCTCTTCATTTACACTTATATTACAAACTGTCATTTGCTCTTCCCTTTCAAAAACTAACACCTTTGACTTTCCGACATTCATCAAAACACGTTAAAACAAGTGTGATCCATCAATGAACTCCGTTTTCATCATTAGCATCATCATATTCATCATTTGAAGAGTTTGATGATTCAGTGTCCCTATCAATTGAAAAAAGAAATTCCTCGTCTTCATCTAGCCAAATATTTCGTTTATTAAGTACTCGCGGCTGAATTTCCTATGGTAACAATTCTCTGGACCGAATGTACACAGATACACCTATAAAATCAATACAAAATATACAATACGTATTTTTATTATTATTCACTAATCATAAATCGGTTATTTAATCTCAACGGAACACTCATCTGTCATCTTTTTCGAATGGTATTAATGGCGCAAATATTCTCTGCTCTCCTTCACAAAAGGGGTTTAACTTTTAGAATAGTCTCTCTGATACTGATTTTTATAACTTTGGGCATTGTTAATCTAAAATTAATAAAGAAAACCAAAAATCCCGGTGACGATTAAAAAATAACCTCAAATCTTTCACATTGAGTATTGACATCTGGCATCAACAATACACCACCTACGGGCGTTTTCGAAACTAAATGGAAGCCATGATGTTTTTTGTACTTTGTCTCAGAAGTCAAATATAGTCAAATTTACGACAAATATAATTAATTTTAAATCATTTAAGTGATTTTTTCAAATGTTTTAATGATTATTCTGTTATCCGGAACGGAGACAAATCCATCAAATATAAGATCTTCAAAATTGGTCCAGCCGTTCTCGAGTTATAAATGGTGTAACTAACACGATTTTTGACTTTGTTTTATATATATAGATGTACATTAATGCCTTAGCAAGTTGAAACATGTCATTCGCATTAAATATAGTAATACTGAAAAAAGGCGAACGTTTTTATAGCACAGTTTTTTTTTTGTATTAATAATATTAACCACGACTTAAGACTTAAATTGTATTTATCAGGACTGCTTGTATCACTTATGTATTGCAATAAGTGAAAAAAAACAATGTTTTTTGTATGTAAAATTAAGATATAAATACATGTTTAATTGGTGATTAAAATAATTTTAAGATAAAAAAATATATATAAATATTATTTGTTTAAAGTCGATATTCAGAAAACCATTTATTTATTATACACAACGGCTATTTCACCAACCGATTATGATATCTTCCGATGTGACAATAATTTAAATATAATATTTTCAATTTGAGAACTTAAAAGCCATAAAGTCTTAATTGATTTTTGGACCAAAATGCCTTATGTACATTCAAGTTATGAACAATAAAGTATATAGTATAGTATATCCAGTACACATAATAGAGTTTCGTAGGACTGACGTAGGACTGACAATGGCCCTTGGCAGAATTGGAACATGATGAAAATTTGATAATATCACCATAATTGGTGGTATTGATAACATACCAATCGGGTGGTGGTCTAGATGGCAGAACGCTTGCCCCTTGATCCAAGGGACTTAGCTTCAAGCTTTATCATGGCCCAATTATTTTTTCATAATAATAAGCTATTTTCTACTCACAATGTAAAGTGGCATAATGTGTTTTGACTTATTTTTAATTTTAAAAAATAATAATTGAAAATAATAATTCATTTCGGGAAAAAGTATACTTAAGACTTTATGGTTCTCTTGTATACACAATAAACAATAGATTTTATGCTTATTCAGTTGTTTATAAAAGCATGCATTCATGGTACATTTGCGGCTTTATTGAACATTGCACATCTAATGAAAATATTCACGGAACATAAGTGTGAATTTTGATTTCAACACAAATAATTGCCGCGCAAAATACATATTTCACATGTTATTTGTATGTATAAGGTTAACTTCAATGGATTCACGAAGGTTATGTGATTAATAAATAATAACAAGACAAAACTACATACAAAACCATAAGCACTTTGGGTAAAATAATATAAAATCGCGATAATGCATTTATAATGGTCCAAGCGCGGAATTAGAGGGAAACACTAATTGTGAATTTGTATGGTTATTGCAAGAGCTCAACCTTCACAAACGAGAGTGTGGCATGTCAGAGCTGTCACAACGTGCCCAAGAATGTGCTGATTTATCCGAATCTGGACCAGTCCGCTGTGGAAAATTACGGAGGCACGTATTACGTGTAAAACATGCACGCATCGTAGAACTTGACTACTAAGACTAAGCAACGTTACGGCAATCTGTTTAGACCGACAAACATGCGAAATTGTGTCGTGATAATTGGAGCCATTTGCACTGTGGAATATTATAGTTTCGATATTTTGATTTAACACAATTTTCCACTTATATTAACGTATTTATCTCAACAACCTGGTGATGATCGAAGAGACAGAATGATTTGCTTCCGAACCAGGGGACTTGGGTTCAAACCTGGACACGATTATATTACTACTTCATAATTATGAGCTATTTCTGCTCACATAGATATGGACATGTTGCGAGATTGGTAAAAGATAGATGGACCAGAAGGGTAGTGGATTTTCTTCTGATCCAGGGGACTTAGATTCAAACCTGGACACGATTATATTACTACTTCATAATTATGAGCTATTTCTGCTTACAGATGACAGATAGACATGTTGCCAGATTGGTGGAAGATAGATGGACCAGAAGGGTGGTGGAGTGAAGACCCCGCGAAGACAAAATAAACAGAGGGAGACCCCCCACACGATGGTCCGATGACATTCGAAGAATTGCTGGCGATTGGATGCGAAAGGCACAAGACAGGAATACGTGGAGAAGTATAGGGAAGGCCTATGTCCAGCAGTGGACGACAACGGCTGTTTAAGTAAGTAAATAAGATATAGATAACTAACCGTCACGTCGGCTCTCCGAAGAGGTAGGCAGAGAGAGTGGACCTCTACTAGATACTCCTCTGTATACATACGAGTACATCGTGTCACGCACTCATACAAGTGTCTCACGTGGCCGACATTTAATATTCAATTGATTTGATCGTGTCACGTATTCCTCGATCTTGCTCTATTTCTTGTTATGTATATATCGTTAAAAAAATACTTTTTTATCTCATACATTATTTCTATATGTCCGAATCATTTTCATAACCCTTTTAATATATATACATAATACTTTTAATCGCACTGCATTATCTTCTAATCACATTTTATATAGGGTTATCAATCTTAACGCAATTGATAAAAATTAGTTAAAGCAAAACAACAATTATTAAATGGGAAAACAAAAAAGGAGAAGAATTATCATAATAAATTATAAATAATTATTATTATTATTTTGTTGAAACGCTCTTTACATCATGACAGCATAAGGCAAATCGATCTAAAGGGTATAATAGCTATCATGGTGATTCTCGTGACATGTGATTGGTAGCTAAACTATCCCCATTTTATTGTCACGTGAATTCTACACCAGACCAACGTGCAAAAGTGTGTGCAGACAAAAAAAATGCGTCTATTACTAAGATTATTACAATAACAATCTAACAATGACAAGAGGAAAGAATATATTATGATCCCTACAAAACAAGCTTGCAATCTACACGACGAAAAAGAAGTTTCATTACTATTTTAATATTTTTGTTTTGATGTAATAGGTTTCAACTTATAATGATTACGATAACAAATTACGACTTCATAATGTTTTATGATCTTTTTAATTTCACCTGATGCCTTTAGGCTTATTTGGACAAGGTACACGTAGCAGATATAAAAATGCGTAGACGAACGGGCAGTAGGACCAGATTTCACAAAATTTCGAAAAAATTGTTCAAGAATTAATGATGGTACCAATAATATTAAAAAGTGATAATATCTTTAAAGTGATAATATCTTTAGTAATAGAAATGAGATCTCTAAGACGAATGTGTGGCAAATCTGTATATGATAGAGTGACAAATGCAAGTATAAGAAGTGAATGTGGTGCGAATGAAAGTGTTATGAACAAAATAAGGAAAGGGTCATTAAGATGGTTTGGACACATGGAAAGAATGAGTGAAGACAGAATGGTAAAGAAGGTATATGTAAACGGCGTGAACGCAGCTAGAAATAGAGGAAGGCCGAGGAAAACGTGGCACGATCAAATCAATCAAATATTGAATGTCGGTCACGTGAGGAGTCGGAAAAATCGACGTGCGTGCATGACAAGATGTATGAATGTAGAGGAAGCGAGAGACATATGTCAGGACAGAACAGTGTGGCGTTCCATTCTTTCTGCCTACCCCTCCGGGGAGACGGCGTTATGGTGAGTTAGTTAGTTAGTTTATATTATTTTTAGTAGATAATATTTTAATGGATATAGTACTATTCCCTTATTTTGCTTTATTTATGTGTTATTTGTTTCTTTATATTAATGGAATACGCTAATATTTTATATTACCTGACAGTTGCTCACACTGAACCGAGGAGCATTACGAACTTGGTATATACATCTAATTATAGTGTTTATTCCGATATAATATATTGTTTCTTTAACAACGACGCAATACTCCATATTAAATAATTTATACTAATGAAAAAGTCCGTTTTCTAGAAGTACGAGTATTATAATATTTTATGGAAAGACGTGTTTCCCCAAAAACCTATCCAAAAAAGCTAGAATGGCAGTGCACAATGGTGTTCTTCTACCGACCCTTATGTATGGAAGCGAAGCAAGGAACTGGCAAAAGAAGGATGAAAGTAGAATAAATGCAGTAGAAATGAGATCTCTTAGGCGAATGTGTGATACTCTGTGTATGATAGTGTCGAATGAAAATGTAAGAAGGGAATGCGGTACGAATGATGGTGTCATGAACAAAATAATGAAAGGATCATTAAGATAGTTTGGACATATGGAAAGAATGAATGCAGAAAGAATGGTAAAAAAATAATATGTTAATGATGTAAATGGAACCAGAAGTTGAGGAAGACCGAGGAAAACGTGGCACGATCAAATAAATCAAATATTTAATGTCGGCCATGTGAGGAGTCAGAGAAATCGACGCGCGTGCATGACACGATGTATGAATGTTGAGGAAGCGAGAGAAATATGTCAGGAAAGAAAAGTGTGGCAGTCCATTCTTTCTGCCTACCCCATCGGGGAGACGGCGTGATGGTTAGTTAGTTTAGTTAGTTAAGTGTTTCACCTTTTTAAGGCATTTGGTGATGCTTTGGCAAAGCGAAACATGCCATTCGCATTACATATTATAAAGCTTCTAGAAACAGACGTTTTCATTGGTATTAATTTATATAATATATTTTTTGTTACTTATTACATCAGATGCTGTGTTTTTGTACTAATAAAAATAAATAAATTATTTTAGTTACATAATTCAACGAACACGTGAAGAGTTCTAATTGTTCCTAATCATGTAGAAGAAAAATGAAAAGCAATATTTAGAGATTTTGTTTTGAAAGTATTCATAATTGCAACGACTGCAGAATTTGTGCACTTGCCACTTTACTTTAGAGATCAGTTATTGTACCATTATAATGCTAAATAAATTCGGAAAGTGTTGTACAATCAACAATTTTAATGATACATTTCCACAAACTGTCCTTATATATCAATTGAGATATTATTCTCAATTATTCTGTCAACTCGTAATTATTGGGTAAGTCAATGGGTTAATAAGGTAATTATCTATTTCTGCATCCGCAATATTACTGCGCCATGAATGTGGTTCGATTTTCGTTGCCTTTTTCGCACGTGCGAAATTTTGTTTGCCATTAGTTTGGTAACATTTCAGTTTAGTTACATCTCATTGAAGTAATGCTTTCTTGTAGCATGATGGCGTTATATAGGCCACCGTTGCAACAGAGTTCACTACCATGTTGTATGCTACCAGACACAGTTTCCTTAAATCCGTCATTAAGAGAATTATAACAATCTAAAAAATACTAAATTAAATATTTTATACTATTTTATTTTAACCGTCGCGTTGCCATGTGGTCAATTGAGTTTCCACTGCCAATTTAAAGTTGATTTTCTTAAAACCTATGGACCCTAATATTATAAAAAAAATTGTAATCCTCCATTGAAGTGTTCTCAATATTTCGTAATAAAAAAAAAGCAAAAAATTACTTCCTTCATCCCAAAAAAAAATATTTTCTAAGACTGCCCTCACCTTCATTCGTGTTAAGGTAGAATTTGTTTTGCTAATATTTACAACTTTATCAAAAGTGACAAATACTTACTCGCTGTTTTGAACATATTATAAATTATATCTTTGACCTTTTCAATAGGTACGTAATGATACCGACTGGATGAAAACGCACCACGTAACTTAATAATATCAGAACTGTGAAAATATTAACACTTTACCAAAAGGGACAAATATTAATACGTACTCGTTGTCTTGAACGTACTATACATTTTGCCTAGGTGCCTTTATCTTCGCCCCGCCGGCCCGGCGTGCAGACAAGTTTCGACCCGACCCGACCCGATTTTTAGTCGCCCGTATGTTATGACGCATTACATATCAGAAATCGCATGGTTCCAGAAAAAATTAATAATGATATGTTTTTCAAATAATCCATGTATGTTATAGATATCGATCTATTCCTAATGAAATTCCCTACAAGATGACATAAATTAAATTTTGATTCATCTAGTCATATGCTTGATATTTAGATAAAGTTAGCGGTAAACTGAACTTACCACATGGGAGCAAGCGTTTTGTTTTGAACACGGTACGTTAAGGGTTAATAAGCTTTTGGTGTGTCAAAAAGTTTGAGTCAAAATAATGTTTTTTAAGTAAACTTAAACTCGGTTTTATTTTCCACTTTTAAATTTATGCTTGTTGATATGTCTTGAGTATATTAAACATTCATCATCGGAAGATATACATATATTTAAACTAAGAAAATTGAAAATAACTTCGTTTAATCCACAAAATATTAAAAATCACGACCTCCATCTTCAGGTATAAAAATATAATAAAAACTAAACAATGAAAGACCTATATAAAACTGCATTTAAAATTCGATACAACAATTTAAATTTAAGTACTTATAACAAATAGCCAAGGTTTATTTTTAAATTTAAATTATTGTATCGAATTTTAAATGCGTTTTTTAAGTACTTATAACAAATAGTTAGGTAAATTTTTAAATTTCAATTATTGTATCGAATTTTAAATGCGTATTTTTATATTAGTCTTTCTTTGTTCAGTTTTTATTATATTTTTACACCTGAAGACATCCTTTTTACATCATCCGAAACAAGTTTAAATATTTTTTTAATATTTTGTGGATTAAACAAAGTTATTTTCAATTTCCTAAGTATATTTTTATGGAATTCCACAGCGTTAATGCCTTAGCGTTCAATAAATATATTTAAACGTGTGGTTATCAAGAAGTGAATACGTCAGCCTCCGACAACTTGGCTATCAACAGCCGAATTCAACATGGAAATAGTGCAGATTGACAGCGGGATGACCCAAGACAGAGAAATCTGGCGTTGTTCTATTGAGAAAGCCGACTGCAAATAATTATGATAAGGCTAGGAGAGAAGAAGGTGATATTAATAACATTCTGAGATAAAATCATCTTCGCACATTTTTAATACAGACATACAAGCAACAATTACAAAATAGTTTGGTATGATATTGGTAATAAATCATTTTATTTGCTATTCCAGACCAGGTTACAAGGCTGCTACGCATTCCATCAAGCGAGACTTGCAATAATCCTTCGACAGAGCCTGCTTTTTGCATTCGTGAATGCAAATCGGTCGTGTGGTGCGTGCGCTCCAAATCACTATTCTTAAGAGTAACCAGCTGACGAGCTGCACTAGACGAGAAATACATGTCAAGACATTTAGTGATTATATAGACGTAAAGCTCGCAAACGGAAAACGGTTATTAATGGAAATAAATACAGAGTATGAAATAATATTTATGGGTCTTCTAGTATCTGAACGGCTTCATCACGTTAATACTGAAATTAAGTATTATATTATAAATTGATTTGAAAAAAATCGCATTTTAAGAGGTAAACAATACGTGTGTGATGACACGGTTATACGTACAAATATTCAAATTTTTATAAATCGAAACACATGTTTATTGTTAAGCTATATTTTTTTAATTTTGTAAATTAACAGTTTATTAAAATTTTAAATAGGAATAAAATTAAACCTTTAAAACAAAAACAAACATGTTTCAGGACACAGAAGCCCTTCATCAGTGTAGTTACATATAATATTTATATATAGACAAAATTATGTGTTTTTGATTTTAATTTTATTTCTATTTTTAATATTAATAATGTGTTGCTTTACAAAGTAAAAAAAACGTTTAATTATAAATCTATAGCACAAAGAGTATAAATATAAAAAATCATTTTTTTATCACTTAAGTGATCTTTTTTATGCTAGTAAACCGTGGGCATTTGCAAATATTAAATAATTAATACGAATGAAAATGTTTTATAGATGTTTTATTATATTTTATGGGAATGACATGTTTTGCCTTGCTAGGGCATTATCGTATATTAGACATTTAATAATACCTTCGCAGGGCGTAGCATGTTATTTCCATAATACATAAAAAACTTCTAGAAAATACATTTTTATTCATATTCATAATATTATTAGATATTTTAAATTTCATTCATTGATAGTAAAGTGCATGGTTTTCATACCTCTCAACTTGGGTAACTTGTTTTAGTGTTACTATGAATACAATTATAATAAATAGGTTACAAAATAAAAATTAACGTGTATAATTTTTAAGCACATTATCTTATATTATATATCACAAATGTATTCTTATATCAAGTTTCTGATTCAAAATATTGTAGTTCATAGTGTTATCAAATAAATAATATTATGTTATTAGAACCATACCAGTTATTTTATATTAAAATCATGCTAATATATTAGCTTAATATATGCAGGAGATGAATGATGTGTTTTAAAGATAATAAATTAGTTATTTACGGAGTAATGTAAAAAACCAGCTTGTTCACTATAATAATAGTAATATTCGTGCTCAATTAATGAAGATGTCTAAATATATTATATATAAAGTAAAATCAAACAATCGATGGACGCAGGAATAACAAATGCAGTCGCAAAGTGTATGTAGGTAAAATCATGTATATGTTTAAAAAATAATAATTAAATGAAACAAAAAACACATGTTTGTGTAATTTGTTTTTTGAATGTATACAAGTACTTGTAGACAAATACTGGATTTTACCCTTAATGGATTAATTTTATTTCTTAATAGATGGCGCTAGTGTAGATTGAACTAAAAATGTGAAGTGTTCGTAACATAGTATCATATATCCTACATCTTTCAAAAATGTGTCAGATGTGGTGGTCGTGAGAAGGCCGGAATGGGGATTGTTGTTAAACATAAAGCGATCGCTTAACCAAACCAATGACAGGTCATAAGTCCTGTAAACGCCTCGACTACCATATTCTGTTACCAAAAAAACAATTTACATCTTCGTCTCTATTGAGATACAATTAATCCTTAAACATGTTTGTGTAGTTAAGATACTTATTAAACAACTTATTGAAAGTTAAGGCATTAACACTGTGGAATTCCATAGTAATCTACTTTGGGAATTAATAAAACATTGTTGAAACCACTTTTTTTTTTTTTTTTAATTCAAGACATGTTTCAGAGGATACCTCCATCTTCAGGTGTAAAAAATATAACAAAAACTAAACTTACCATCACGCCGAAGAAACACTAATAAAAAACGCATTTAAAATTCAATACAAAAATTCAAAATTAAAAATTAAGTTGGGCTATTTTTTATAAGTAATTTTAATTTTGAATTTTTGTATCGAATTTTAAATGCGTTTTTTATTAGTCTTTCTTTGTTTAGTTTTTGTTATATTTTTTACACCTGAAGTTGGAGGTATCCTCTGAAACATGTCGTGTATTTTAAATATTGTTTTATTAAAAAAGTGGTTTAAACAATTTTTTATTAATATTATTATGATACATACATAATAATTGTAAAGCTTGTGTATATTTTCCTTAAAACATGGGTTTAACCTACATATGCACATATTGAAATGAACGATTATATTGTATCTAATATAATATCGCTATGTTAACGCGATGTAGATAAATATAATTATTATAAGCGTTGAGAACTTTACTGCAACATATTTATTTTACCACAAATCAACCACATTTATTTGAATGGAGGTTGAGATCATACTCGTATATGTAATACAGTAATGTTCTTTAGTATTCACGATTATTAACTGCAAGACAGAGATAAGCCCACACATTCCCAAACTGTTTTAATCTATCGCACTGTTAAACAAAAAATTAAAACAAATTCACTTTCTGCAAATTAAAATGCAAAATTGTACTTAAGAGCCATACAGTGATTTTTTGGCTGAAATGAGTTATGACGGTCATGGCTCTAAACATATGAAATGGAATTTATATTAATCTTTCGATTTTTTATTAAGTAGTTAAATTACAAATTAATTTATGAAACTAATCTAATGTAATTAATTCCGTCAATATCGAAATAAATTAATTGATTACAAATAAAATATTTGGAAACAAATAAATATTATAATATTGGAAATCACAAAAAAGAGTCACCAAGCTACGGCAAAAAATTGAACTTGTGACCTTTCATTATACATCTATCGGTTGTGCTATCAGTACGAAATATTTACGAGCTAATATTTAAAAAAAAAAACTTGGATTTGCTACAGGAATTTAACCAATGAATTATGTGACGTCCGATTAGGGCTGCGCTAATCTAAACATAGATATTTTTGAAAATCTTACTCCCTATGGCCATACAACTCTTGAAAAGTTTTAGCCTCCTTGATGATTTTTCGCCAAGCTCCTCGATCCTGCGCCATTTGCTCCCAACAGTCCGATTCGCCCAACCTACCCAGGTCAGCCAGAACATTGTCCATTAGGCGCTGTCTAGGCCTTCCTAGAAATCGGTCCAGTCGGTCTAGACACGTACAGGGTCTTGATTGCTCTGGTTTCTTCGGCTCGACATACTCGTACGTGCCCAATCTATACTATGCAACCGGCTCTCACGGTGCTCGGTTATTCGGGGCTGCTGGGTCATCGTACGGATTTCTTGGTTGGTCCTTTGCCTCCAAGTTCCCGCTGAAACATCGTGTCTAGGTCCCAGGATAATTCTAAGTATTCTATTCTCAAACCAGTAGATTCTTTGTTGTTCTTTTAGAGTCATTGTCCATGACATATTTTACCACTGGCTTGATGATGGTGTTATAAATACGCAGCTTGGTGTTTCTGGATATAAGCTTGGACTTTAGGAACGTTCTCAAGGAGGCTGCAGCTCCTAGGCCTTTTTGAACTCTGTGTTTTTAAAATTCGAATTATTTTATTTGGAAGGCATTGATTCTCGCTTCGTTTATTTCTATGGCCAACGGGCCTTTTGATCTGATTGACTCGTACATTTTATACTGTGCACGGTGGCTTAAATAGCCATCGCAATTTCCTTTCAAGCCCCGGGACAAATTCCAATGAAGTTCCGTTTCTATTGTTCTCGAGAATATTAAAAGTGTCGCAACCTTTCATTAACGTGGGTGAAAACTTTATTCGTAAATGTATCTGACTGATTACACGCACGTCTCATTATTGTAAGATGTTATCGTAACTAATTTACCAATTATAATAATGCATACAAAAATTATTCTTATATAACATGACTGCAGTAAAATTTAAAATACTACATTAGAAAAAATACCATGGATGTGGTTTGATGACACTACTTTAATAAATACATATTTAGGAGATAATTTTTCTAAATATACATAATTTCTAAATATACAAAATATATCATATAAACTTTGGAAAGAAACTATTACTTGGGTGGTTTGACATATTTATAATTATAAATAAACACTTTTAAAACGTGGAATAAAACCACTTTATTTTGAGTCAAGAGCGTCACCTGGTTTCACTCTGTAACGAGCTTCGTCAGGGCTATACACAAACAGTTTGTGTATAGCCCTGACGAAGCTCGTTACAGATTGAAACCGGTTGGCGCTCCTGTCTCAAAATAATGTGGTTTTATACAACGTTTTAAAAGTTTTTATTTCTAATTTCAAAATATATAACTTCTTAAAACGTTAAACAAACTTAGAATGTTCCATAGAAACGTATTATATTTTCAGTTAAATTAACAAAGTAAAAAAAATTATTCTAGTGTAATGAAAAAAATGTGTCCTCTTTACAATAAATATTTAGGTGCATTCCACTAGCACTTCTTTTAGTTTTGACCGGTTTCGACAGCTCGCTGCTCTTCTGGGCTGACAGCGAGCTTTCAAAACTGGTCGGAACTATAATAACAACTGGATTAAAACAAAACATTTAATATTTTTTAAACAATGATGAAAAACCCCATATCAAATATTTAAAAGAAGAAATTTCCTAAAAGTTTAAAACATTTTTATGAAAGTGACATGTTTCGACTTGCTAAGGCATTAGCATCAGCATTTGATAATGATTTAGCAATGCAAACACGTACAAACACTTAAAATATATTAAATAGAAAACAGACAATTTCTTTAATATGTGATTTTTTTTAACGTGTCATACACTACTTTTTTTACGTATTTAAATAAAATCATACAAGTGTATACACCTTTGGTGGAAAACAGTTTATTGATTCATATAAATACATAAATAATATTTTCCATTGGGATTTTTTTTAATAGAACTCTTCAATGTATGTTTCATTTTCTTAACAATACAAAATACCACAATTACCCCATTTGTATGCACTTATTTACCAACCTATGTGTTTTTAAAATGATACGCTTTTTGTGGCTTATATGAGTTATTAATATTATATTGTAGACTAAACAGTGGATAAAAATCATACTGTTAAATTAAATCATTCCGATCACTATCTATCCTTGCGCATACCTGTATAACTAGCCAGGAAGTTATTTGAATTCAAGAAAAACAATGGATCATAGACTGAATAAGAGATAAGGCGATTTTTATTCATTTTGACATTTCTGATATTTCCATTGACGAAAAACATAATCTAAAACTAACTTACAAACTAAACATCACGCCATCTCTCTGAAGGGGAAGGCAGAAAGAATCGACCGCCACATTGTTCTTTCCTGACATACTTCTCTCGCTTCCTCAACATTCATACATCGGTTCATGCACACACGTTGATTTCTCTGACTCCTCACGTAGCCGACATTCAATATTTGATTTATTTGATCGTGCCACGTTTTCCTGGGTCTTCCTCTATTTCTAGATCCATTTACATCGTTAAAGTATACTTTTTTAACCATTATTTCTTCATCCATTCTTTACATAAGTCAAAACCATCTTCATTCGCACTGTATTCACTTCTTATATTTTTATTCGAGTCTCTATCATACATAGATTTTCCGCGAATTATATCAGGAATTTCTTTCTCCTACATTTATTTTGACTACTTACATCCTTCTATTGCCAGTTCCATGGTTCGTTTTCATACATAAGGGTCATTTTCTCAACTAAATCTATGTCTTTGTATGTCTAAAGTATATGGATTTTATTTGCTGCAGATATTTAACTAATCGTACTTTTTTTGGTAAAAGAACTGTCACATTAATTTGTAATTATAAAAGAAAATATTATTTATCATTTATATATTAATAACTGTTATAAACGCTGAATTAAAATACTCCAACCATCAATATTTCTTATCTCTTAGTTCAATACTAGAAGTGTCAGCTTAAGTTGATGTCTTCAACAAAGAATGACCACTGTCTAGACATGAATCAAACCAATTGCGATGTGATCACGATCAATATTCATCTTAAGGACCTATCATTGCTAGACTTTTGAATATAGCTGTAGGCAAACGAATTATTTTAATCGACATATTTAATCAGCGGCATGATTGACTAACATTAAAGTAAAAAAATCAACTATATAATTTATACGAGACATTATTTTTTTATATTTAACTGCATGGCTACGCGATCACTCTATATAAAATAATACATACAACTATTTTATGATTAATACGAAAAAGTTAGGCAAAAAAGGATGAAAGTAGAATAAATGCAGTAGAAATGAGATCTCTTAGACGAATGTGCGGATACTCTGTACATGATAGTGTCGAATGAAAATATAAGAAGTGAATGCGGTGCGAATGATGGTGTTATGAACAAAATAATGAAAGGATCATTAAGATGGTTTGGACATATGGAAAGAATGAATAAAGAAAGAATGGTAAAAAAGTATATGTTAACGGAACCAGAAATAGAGGAAGACCGGGAAAACGTGGCACGATCAAATAAATCAAATATTGAATGTCGGCCATGTGAGGAGTCAGAGAAATCGACGCGCGTGGATGACACGATGTATGAATGTTGAGAAAGCGAGAGAAATATGTCAGGAAAGAAAAGTGTGGCAGTCCATTATTTCTGCCTAATCTTTCGAGGAGACGGCGTGATGGTTAGTTAGTTAGTTAGTTACGAAAAAGTTTTCGAAAACTTTTATTATATTTTATGTGAATGACATGTTTGGTCCGTCTAAGGCAAAATCAAATGCCTTAGACAGGCAAAACACATCATTCATATAAAATATAAATCTTCAACATTGTATATATGTTAATGTGTTAACTGTAATCAATTTAAATTCCATTGCATTAAAAACAAAATGCTTTACATAGCAATATTCAAATTCAGTAAATTTTACATTATAATTTGTAAAGAATCATGTTTACCACCCCTGATCTGTAGGTATTTAAATGAGTAAGTTTATAACGGTATCACTAGTCTGTTAATGCTAGCGAGCCTAGCGAAACCGGTCGCTATCGAAATAAAGACAAAAGTGGAAGTATAAAAAAATATCGTTTTATTTAATTATTATAAAATAAAATATCTACAAAATAGACGTTTTTATTCGTATTAATTATTTAATATGGAGTTTTACACGATGGTTCAAGAAACAATAAATAAAACTATATCAACTTATTGAACGTTAAAGCATTAGCACTGTGGAATTCCATACTAAGATACTTTGTTTAATCCACAAAATATATATTCTTTTAAATTTAAAAACCTGCTATGTTTCGGAGGTTACCATCCATCTTCAGTGTTTTTAAATATATTTTTTTAATATTTTGTTGATTAAACAAAGTTATTTTCAATTTCATAAGTAAACAACTATTTGAGTTGGCTAACTATAAATTATAATTATTTGTATGTAGCATTCAGTTAGATTTACTATCATAAACTCCACTTGGTCTACGTGAGGTTAAATTATGATTTCCTTGCAAAACTAGATTAGAACTATACTGAATAGTAGCATGAAACCCATATAGAGGTAAAATGTATACACCTTTGTTGGAAATTCCTTTCTTAAGATTTCGCGTAGGTAACTGAGGTTGATTACAATCTCTGCACCAAATGCAGTATTAATCTTAAGAAACAAAATATGATTCAGTTTATACAATGACAATAACGAAAGCCTATATTTATTGCAAAGAAGCAGACTTCCTGGTCGAGGTTTTAATTATTAAAATACAAATTATCAACGATGTGAATGGAGTACAGAGTCGAGGAAGACCGAGGAAAACATGGCAACACCAAATCAATCTAATTTTAAAGGTCACGTTAGAAGTTGGAAGTATCGACGTGCGTATATGAGTCACTGTATGAATGTAAAGAAATCTAGAGAAGTATGTAAGGATAGAGTAGTGTGGCAGTCCATTCTCTCTGCCAACACTTTCAGGGTTATGGTTAGTTTGTTTATTTGAATAAATTAAACATTTTCTTTACTGTTTCTTGAAAAATGATGTAAAATTCCACATTAAATAATTAATACGAATGAAAACTTCAGTTTTCTAGAAGTTTTATTATATTTTATGGGTATTTCATTGTTCAAAAAACTAACTAACTAACTAACCATCACGCCGTCTCTCCGAAGGGGTAGGCAGTAAGATTGGACTGCCGCACTTTTCTTTCCTGACATATTTCTCTCGCTTCCTTAACGTCGTGTCATGCACGCGCGTCGATTTCTCTGACTCCTCATATGCCACGTTTTCCTCGGTCTTTCTCTATTTCTGAATCCATTTACATCATTACAATATTTTTTTTTACCATTCATTCTTCATTCATTCTTTCCATATGTCCAAACCATATTATTGATCCTTTCATTATTTTGTTCATAATACCATCATTCGTACCGCATTCACTTCTTATATTTTCATTCGGCACTCTATCATCCACACATTCGTCTAAGAGATCTCATTTCTACTTTATTCTACTTTATTCTACTTTCATCCTTCTTTTGCCAGTTCCATGCTTCGCTTCCATACATAATGGTTCAAATACGTACATAAATCATTGTTCAAGCAATATCAAATAATTTGATGTCGCGTTAAATACATAGTAACATGTTTTTGAGTTGTTCTAACGCATCGACCAAAGAAATAATTCGTATTTAAACATGGGTTACAAGTTTTGATACAACCATTAATCAAACTCAATTTGATCTCGTCTCAAAACAGATACCGAAGTACCCGGTGTAATGTGCATGTTCATCTTAAATTATTCATAAAAATAATATCGCCTGTTCCTCCAGCACATGCGCCGGTGCCGTTAAAATAATTTCCGTTCTGATTGTACCGAATGATAAGAGTGTCTGCCCCAGCTCCCAGCTGGCGTACGTGAGAGTACTCTGACGAAAGTGAAATCCAAACCTTGAAACGCAGCCAACGTAAGAGATGAATGAGCACATCCATAATGAACAATCACCTGCTCGCGAAGAAAGTGGGAAACTGCATGAACCGGCAGAAAAATTATCGGACAACTCTTATCAAACCTCCAATTTCCTATTACGAAATAAAATCAGCGCTCTTAGTAACACTTTGTTCAAAAGTGTTCATTTAATATAATCAAAAAATTTTACTTTAATCTCTTGATGGAAGTTCATTTAAAAAAATAATTAAATAAATAAAATTTCGGTGGTGGTCTAGGGAATAGAACGCTTGGTTCCTGATCCAGGGGACATGGGTTCAAGCCTGGACACGACCAGATTCCTTCTTCATAATAATGAGCTATTTTCTGCTCACATTGAATATTGTAAAATAAATTCTAATATCATTAATTAAAATCCTTGGTATTAGTCTTTGTAAAAAAAAAACGATGTTTTTTAACTACTTCCACTTTTGTCTTTATTTCGACAGCGACCGGTTTCGCCTGGCTCGCTTGCATCGACAGACTAGTGGCACCGACCAGTCTATCGATGCCAGCGAGCCTGGCGAAACCGGTCGCTGTCGAAATAAAGACAAAATTGGAAGTAGTTAAAAAACATATTTTTAATTAATTTAATATTTTGGATTTATGACTAGAGCCTTATTTAAAAAATATTTTAGATTTCTGCTTAAATTATCTAATCAACAAAAAAAGACTAAAATTTATTTAATATTATAAAGTTTATGTGAACAATAAATAACGATAATTTATTTTACGTTGCATAGATTGTATATTTTTAACTTGATTTAAATCGTATATTATTTTCACAAATCCATACATTTTTTTAAAGCTCTTAAAAAAATTAACAGATTCACTAGAACTCTAATAAATATTTGTCTATTTTTTATTTTCCTAAATTATTTAATATCACTATTATATGTAGAATTATGTAAGGCTTTAATTGTTGCACGTGTTTATTAATTTTTAGTTTTCGATTTCACTTCAAATAAATTCAAAAAAAGAACTTACGAATTTCATCTTGAATATTCTTCTTTCGTCTGAAGGAACAAAAGTGTTCTTTATCACTTGCACTTCACTTGTCGGGACTAGTGTCTTTTGTCACCTAGCAACACCGGCAGCACTTGTTGACCCTTAAAGCACTGGTGTGAAACTGGCGGCTGCAGTGGTCAGCGTAGATCTTCTAGCGCGGCGGAGAGGAAGGAGTACCCGAGGTGCTGGGGTATCGCTCGCAGTGCGTTGATAGCGATGCTAATCCGATTCGGCTGTTTTCTGATGTGGATGAAGCGACGGAGTAATTTTTATAATTGTGTCCGACGGTTATATAGGCATTAGTGACCAGGACGGCCTTCTTGAGCGAATGTACCCGGAAAGGTTCAAAGACGCTTCCCCGCTGCCCCGGGCAAAGCCGAGCATATGTCGGCAATGGTCAAGGTTACCTCCGCTATCAGAGCAGGTTTGCCGGCAATATCGTTCACTTTTTACTATTTTTTTATGCAGTACTCTACTTGGATTAATCACATATCTAGTTTGGTCACCGCTCGGCTACAGCACTAACGTTTTTAGTCACGTATTACTAGAGTTACTTTATTCGATGTTTATTTATGAATCTAATCAACATAAATTTATTTTTTTTGTACATTTCAATCATAATTTATAAATCATATGACTTTGTCTCGTACAAACTCATTTAACTAATAGTACAGCAATTAAATATTATGTTCTTATACAAATTTACGATAATGTGCATTAACCTTTTTTATAAAATTTATGATAATTTGTAACTTATTTATTATATTTAATATTGATTTAACATCAAAAAAAATAATAAAAATTCAATTATTAATATTTATGAAAATACGATAGTTTTCATAGAGTTTTATTATAATTTTTTAATTTTTATTTTATTTTAGGGTAACAAACAGCGAATAAGTCTATATATAAAAATACACAAAGAAGTACTCAAATAAGGCCAATTACTGTATAAATATAAATGAACGAAGAGAGTTAACATTATACTTATGAAACGAGATTTAACTTAACTAAAATCAAGATAAAACTAACTAAGGTTATAGTATAAAAATTAACAAAAAGATAATAATAATAATACAAGTAAAGAAATATACAACAACATAGCACTATACACACCGAATTCGAAATGATATAATGTATATGTATGACATATTTCACCCTTCTAAGGCATTATCAAATGACATTTGATGACATTTGACATTTGATAATGCCTTAGAAAGGCGAAACATGGCATACATAACTATTTTAATAAAACTCCTTGAAAACTATCATTTTTTCATACATATTAATAATTTAATATGGAGTTTTACATCACTGTTCAAGAAACAATAAATAAAAAAATCAGTAGTTTTATTTGGTTATTTTATACGCGTTAATTGTTCATATGACCGGTTTTATCGACGTCAATTTGATAGGTCCTTTGATCTAGCTGTCGCATATAAGCTTCTGAGATTTTCAGAATATGATTAAAGAATATTTTTTTAGATATTGGGTATATCAGTGTATGGTATGCTCTTCGACCGACGTTTTGGAGTTTGTTCCAGTCTTCATCTAAGGGTTTTATATCTTCATACTACCCTGGAGATGGATACTGCAACGATCTCCGAAATGGTGATCGTAGAGGAATATAAGATATCAGTATTCGTCTAAAATCCCAAGAAAAATATTTAGACACCACCAGACTCCCCTATATTACATTGCATAATCAGCGTCATGGGACTCGTCCTCGTGGAAGACCTCCTAAAAGATAGAAGGACAGCTGGGAGTCTACCTAACAGAAGGAGCAACACTCTGGAGAACAGACCACATAGGTCTACAACAAGGAAGAAGAAGAGATATTTTGAAATATTTTTTTTATATTTTATGCTCAATGTTAATCAAAATTAAGCTTATTTTATCAATAATCAGTACGAATTATAACGTCTGTTTTCTGATAATTTATTATTTTAATGCCAGTGACATGTTTCTCGGTCACATTTTGAGACGGAACCCAGCCTGCATCGCTTAGGGCGCACTAGACTGGTCCCCTATCGAGGGAAAGAGAAAGCTAGGCAGACCTAGAGCCACCTGGAGAAGAGCCCTATAGGACGAGGTTAAGGCAGCAGGCCTTACTTGGGATGATGTTAGGCATCAGGCATGCGATAGAGTCGGGTGGAGAAGGTTCCTTGAGGCCCTATGCACCACGGAGGTGTGACAGGTCAAAAAGAAGAAGAAGAAGACATGTTTCTCCTTGCTAAGGGAATATTAAATGTGAATCATATTTCAAATTGTCATTTCAGGCTTCTGTTAAGGTTTACACGAAATTAATTTCAAAATGATTCCCTATTATTCGATTTGTATTGTATTGAATTGAGTGATCCAATAAAACTTTAGAATTTAAATAATCACGTTTTACAACAAATCACATCGGGCTAATTAAAAAGAGAAAAGATTATCCGTATTAAAGTCGAAACGAAAGTTCTATGTAAAAAATTGATTGTCCAGAATACACTGAGAACATTCGTACAATACGCACTTCATAAATTCATTTAACGAGCAATATATCTCTCGTACAAAAGTGCAAGTTCACTACATTATACATGCACGTAACCGAAGAATTGTGTTCGAAGATGAAGTAATTTTTCCAACAATGAATATATTGACGAATATATTTACAATAGACACAAGTTTAAGAGTGTCACAATGGAGTCTTAGTCCCAACCTTTATTCATGGAAGTGAATCATGTAACTAGCTAAAGAAGGATAATTGCAGAAAAAATGCAATAGGGATAAGATCCCTTAGACGTATGTGCGTTAAAAAAAAGAAATCAAAAAGAATGGAGAGCGGAGGAAACTATTATGAACAAAATTATCAAATGATCACTTTGGTGGTTTCAATTCAGAAACATGCAGTGTATATTTAATTTTATTTTTATGACTATAAAAATCATAAGAAATGACTATAGACAGGCAAAACATATCACTCGCATAAAAAATATTAAAACTTCTAGAAAACAGACGTTTTATTCGTAATAATTATTTGTTACGTAGTTTTAAATGATTATTTAAGAAATAATACAGAAAAAGTGTAATAAGTAAAATTAAAAAAGGATCCCTGAGATGGTATGGACATATGGAACGAATGGAGAGAATAATAATTAAATTTTGTATACAAGCAGTGTGAGTGGAAATAGAAGCCGTGGAATAGCAAGGAAAGCATTGCATGACCAAATTAATCAAATACTAAAAGGCTGCCACATTCGAAGTCGAAAAAATCGACGAGCGTACATGTTAATATGTATGAATGTAGAGGAATCTAGAGATAATTGTCAGGACAAAGCAGTATGGCGGCCCATCCTCTTTGCCTTATTTTTTTTTAAATTTAGTGAAATTTAAATTTTCGTTCCAAATTATCAATGGACTTCTGTTCAAATAAAGTTTTTATTATTTATTTTCTTTTAATATGGAGTCTACCTCATAAAAACCTTTAAAAAAATATATGCCGAAAAGAAAATACAATTAAATGTACCTAAACATATACATTATATTGTGTTTTTCATGTAGAGGATGGATCTCTCCAGAATCCCACATGTTGTGGCGCATCAGATTCCTGTTGGCTGCCGTCTCCCCAGAAGACCGCCAAAAATATGGAGGTATAGCTGGAAGTCAACCCCACAAGAGAGGCCAGCCTAACTACAGGAACAGACCAAAGGTCTTAAAGAAGAAGAAGAAACGTTTCTATTTTTAAAACGCACCGTACAAAGAAGTATTGCGTATAATAGATTCTGAGTATCATCTTTTAAATCAAATAAGAAAAAGCGTGTCGAACACGTCGGTTACAAATTACTCTTGAGCGATGGTAATGTGTCTCTTACGCGGAAAACGAAAACGAGAGTAATCTTGAGACGATAACTCGCCGTTAAAAGAAACTTTTATTATCAAGAACTGGTTCGCAACTTAGTCCAGGAGATCACTACTCTAGTGCCCCAAACTAGTAACTTAATTCAGTCACCCAGACAATGAACTCTTACGAACATAATTGATTCATTCGATTTTTTAGAGAGCGCCACAACGAAACATAAAAAAAATATTACAACCCATGGTATCTACTTAAATGCCTACATGTTCTCAGATATTTTTTTCTTACGTTAATAATTGACTATTGTTAAAATTTTAAATCATACTGAAATGTTTTCTTGCTTAAAATAATAAATACAAACGAATAATATAAATACAACTAACTAACCATCACGCCGTCTCCCCGGAGGAGTAGGCAGAAAGAATGGAACGCCACACTGTTCTGTCCTGACATACTTCTCTCGCTTCCTCTACATTCATCATTCATTGTGTCATGATAATTAATATTTGATTGATTTGATCGTGCCACATTTTCCTCGTACATCCTCTATTTCTAGCTCCGTTCACACCGTTTACATATACCTACTTTATTTACCATTCTGTCTTCACTCATTTTTTCCATGTGTCCAAACCATCTTAATGACCCTTTCATTATTTTGTTCGTAACACTTTCATCCGCACCACATTTACTTCTTATATTTGCATTTGACACTCTATCATATACAGATTTGCCACACATTCGTCTTAGGGATCTCATTTTATACTGCATTAATTCTACTTTCATCCTTCTTTTGCCAGTTCCATGCTTCACAAGAACACCATTATGCACTGCCATCTCTTTCCTTCCACATTAAACTCTTTGTAATAGTTGTACGTTGCCATTCTGTGTACGTTATACAAAAATTGTATTTTGAGATATTGTTTAAGATAAGACTCCAGTCGAAAGGAGCATCAAGATAGTTTGGACACATGTATTTATTGGTCATTTATCAAGTACGTGGTTTTAAAACAACTGTAGTAATCGGTTATAGGGAGGCATTTTTCGCACTCTATATAATTTCAATATATAAATTATAATTTTAGGGAACAATTAATGAACATGGTGAACAAAACATATCTTAAAGTATTAATTAAAATTAATTGTCTTATAGAATATATTATAATATAACACTCATTGAACACTTTTAATTTTTTAATCATTTTTTTTAAATACTCGTATACTAAATTCAAGCCGCCCTTTCTTTAATGTCTCTGAAGAAATGTGTTTTTTGGTAATTATGCATTGTAATTTTTGTGGGTAATTTATAGTTTTGTTTATTATATTATAGAGTTTAGGTGGATACATGGAAATAATGAGTAAAGGAAGAATCGTAAAATAAGTATATTTTAACGAACTGGAAATAGAGGAAGACCGAGGAAAACGTGGCAGAGTCAAATAACTCAAATATTAAATGTCGGTCACGTGAGGAGTCAGAAAAATCAACGTACGTGCATAACACGATGTATGAATGTCGAGGAAGCGAAGGAAGTATGTCAGGAAATAACAGTGTGACGGTCCACTCTTTCTGCCTAGAGGGGAGACGGGGTGATGACTAGTTAGTTAGTTAAGACAGCAATAATTATTATGCAATTTTTTAAGTTTTGAAAAATAAATGTAAAATAATATAAAAAAACAAAGAAATTTGTTTTTCTTCGTAGATTCCAACAATTATTTTTTTATTATGGCTTACAACGCGACACTGATTTAATTTAAATAAAGAATTGAAATAAATAATAATTGTTTTAATTAAGAAGCAGCTTCAGAATTGCATTGTACAGGTATAACAATACAACTTGTGTGTAGTTCATATGAAATCAAAAATTTTAGAAAATTAAAAAAAAATCTTAGAATTTTGATTAATTCAAAACATTAAAACTGTAGTATTCAATATTTCTCAATTATTATGAACCGAAATACATTGTTTTCCTTTCAGGTTAGTTTATTTATTTCGATATGTTTCGTTATGAACGTCATAATCAAACATTTGTTTTTAATACAATGTAACTGAAATAGCTGTTTTTTAGTAAAATTAAATCTTTTATAAGGTTTCAAATATTTTATTTATATTTATAAAGTTCTCCCTAAATGTATGGTACATTTAAAACATGCTGAGATAAATTAACCCTTACAAGTGGAAATTACATTATTTTGATTCATAATAAAATCATGTTTAGCAGTTTCAAGAAATCTTAAAGAGTACCTATCTACTACCCAGTAAATATCACTCATGAGCAGATTATAGTGCGGTGTACAATACACGCATATGAATAAAACAATATTACTGCTAAGAATTAAGTAATTATGTTTAATAAATAATAACATACGTGAAGGTGTAATTTGAGGTTAACAACCCGTAAAAGATCTCTTAATCGCCATATCCATTTGGATGTTTTATCTGTCTGCCTTCGTAATATATTCTCACTTTTCATTTCGATAAAAATAACAGTGCTTAAAGAAGATTTACATGTTTGTGTGTTATTTTCTTATCTTGAAGAATAAATTACTTTTGGTTACTTTATTACATAGATCTTATAAACACAATTTTTTAACGATGTAATATGTAAAACCTTATAAAATATAATTGTACTAGAGAGACAGCTGTTTTAGTTTCATTGTATTTTAAAAACATGGTTTATTATGTCGTTTTTTTACAAAACATATCTAAATAAATAACTTACCTAAAAGGAAAAAAATATTTCAGTTCATAATTATTGAGAAATATGGAATACTACAGTTTTAATACTTTGGATTCTATGATTTTTATTTAATTTTCTAAAATATTGATTTTATATTAACAATTCAACAGCTGTGTTTTGTAGCCTTCTTATACTAGTTAAAAAAAACTGTAGTTGCTTCTTAATTAAAACAATTATTATGCATTTCTTATATATTCGCCATAAATTTGTATTGTAGATGTGTAATGTTTATTTTTTTATGTACTTAGTATACAACACTCACTTTATTAAACAAATAAAAATTAAATACTAAACAAGTTTCGGACACACAAGCCCTTCATCAGTGATATTTTTAAATATAAATATATAAAATATTATATAAAAAAATTACAAATGTGGTCAATTTTGACAAATGTTAAATTGATTTATGTTGTAACATTTTAACATCTGTCAAAACTGAACACATTTGTGATATTTTTTTGTAATACTTTCAATATTTATAATTATTTAATGTCACTGATGAAAGGCTTGTGTATCCGAAATATATGTATTTGGTATTTAATTTTTGTTTTTTTAATAAAGTGTGTTTTGTATACTAGTACCATTATAAAATGCTAAACATTAATTATTATGTATTTCAATTTCCATAGTTATAGATATAAACATGTTTCGGGACACAGAAGTCCTTCATAAGTGTAGTTAAAAATATAATATATACAAAACCAATATTTAAACAAATACAGTAATTGGGTTTAAACGCCCTGTGGTATATATAAAAAAATATATTTAAGCAATCCAAAAATAAAAGTTCAGGCTTACTGCTACTACTTATCAAGTAGGTACCCGTGTATTCTGTAGAAAGTGAGCAACGAAAGTTTTTTTCAAAATGTCAGGAACTAATGAGTGTAATCAATGATTCACTTTAATTATAAAGGAGCTCCGTTTTTTAAGTAAATAATTACTTTCAATCAGAATATATCATTTTCATATATTGACTTCTGAGAATTCATTACATGTAAGTGGTTATATATTAAATAATTTGGTGCATTTATCAACAACAAAACCAATCAATTGACTATTATTATCATTCGTGCATATAAATAAATAGAATTTTATTTAAATTGAGCATAAAGGTTAAATATAAATACCATTACTTCCGTTCCACTTCAAGGTTATTATGAAATGTGTGGAAATCTGTTGATACGTTACCATGGGAACAGAAATATCACTTCGCGGGATAATGGAAAATAAATTTACAAACAAGATGCAATAGAGCTTAAGATATCGTTTTAACAGCTTAAGGGTACCGTTTTAACCGCATAATTAGCGCCCGAGTATACTCGTACGTAAATGCGCACACCCGAGATAATTAATCGGGCAAGCCGATTACCTGCATAAAAGGCCACTCCCGAATATACCATAGAACATTTATGGTATTTGGAAGCGAGACAAAAGACAGCTGCGATGATTCAAACGTTATCATCAATCATAAAATAAAATAAAATATTTGTGTACCTAATGTTTTTTTTTTGTCATTATGCACCATAATATCAACTTTAAGTCCCAATTTGGGCCCTTAATGTTTTTTATAGAGAATGTATGTTTTCAGAAAATAAAATTCATTACTAAAAAAATTGTTCGTTTACCATGACAATTTTTTTTTATAATTAAAAAAAAATAAAAAATTGTTTGGAAAAATGTAAAAACAATTAATTTTTTTTTTTTAATATATAAATTATTTTTGGCTTTATTTTTGGAGCGAAAACAGTGATAAACACGAAGTCTTAACAAGAAGTGAAAAAAAATATTCCACAGAGAAATCCACATCGTCTTCTATTCATACTACTTTTTATATTTTTTATTTCGCTAAAAAAATAACGATTTGACAGTGTTGTGACTCAAAAGGTCGTGACATGTGTAAAAAAAATAGAAATATTATACAAGTATAAATTATTCAAGTTCTCATCGCAAACATAAGCTAAGATGACAGCACACAATGGTGTTCTTATGCTGACCAATATGAATTGGTCGGCATGAAACATGGAACTGGCAAAAGAAAGATAAAAGTAGAATAAGTTTATGAAAAACAACAACAACATAAAACCATCACGCCGTTTCTCCGTAGGGGTAGGCAGAAAGAATGGACCGCCACACTACTCAATCCTGGCATACCTCTCTAGCTTCCTCCACATTCATACAGCGAGTCATACACGCACGTCGAGTCTTCTGACTTCTAACATGACCAACCTTTAAAATTTTATTAATTTGATCAAGCCATGTTTTCCTCGGTCCTCCTCGATACCGGACTCCATTTACATCATTAACGTATACTTTCTTAACCATTATTTCTATATCCTTGCGCTCCATATGTCCGAACCAACGCAGCGATCCTTTCATAATTTTGTTCATAATACCTTCTTCAGCTCTACATTCCTTTCTTATATCAGCATTTGAGATTCTGTTGTATACCTTTCTACCATACATACGTCTTAGTGACCTCATCTCTACCGCATTTATTCTGCTCTCATCCTTCTTCTGCCAGTTCCATGATTCGCTTCCATTCATTAGGGTTGGGGCCAGAACTCCATTATGAACGTCCGTTATCGCTTTCATTGATATACGTATTACGATTATAGAAAAATTGATATTTTTAAATAATGAAATATAGTTCAATAGTTATGAATAATAATTATCTTCTTTTTTTACAATCAATGTATTTTTGTTTCCAGATTTAACGTCAAATAATCACAGCTCACAATCACAAATGACTGCAAACATATCATCATTGGAAAGCGCTATGAATTTGGAGGTAGCACATCAAATCGGTGAGTACAAAGTATTGTCAATTATTTCGCATACAAATGTCAATTTAAAATACATATACGAGTATTATTGTTTCCAATAAATATTTTTAAAGCTCCACTCACTTTGTTTCCCGCACCAACCCTTCTTTCGACGTCACTATCCGTTCGGCCATCCGCTGTGAACATGTTACCTAAATACTCAAATTCACTTACCTGCTCCAAATTCTCTTCGTTCACACTTATGTTACAAACTGTCATTTGCTCTTCCCTTTTAAAAACCATCACCTTTGACTTAACGACATTCATCATTTAATCATTTAACTTGCATACCTCACACATTCTCGACACCAAGACTTGTAATTCATCCGCACTATCCGCAACGAGAACGGCATCGTCCGCGTAAATGTCAATTTACAGACAAATCACTCATCTTAGCACCATTATTTATTCCTTTCATTTATTTCATACACTTGTCCATATACAGTTTGATAAATAATAAATAATAAGGATTAATTGTATCTTAATAGAGATAAAGATGCAAATTGGAAACAGAATATGGTGGTCGAGGCGTTTACAGGACTTATGACCTGTCATTGGTTGGGTTAAGCGTGCGCTTTATGTAATACAACGGAATGGGGAATGTAGGCTTAACTCAACCAATGACAGGTCATAAGTCCTGTAAATGCCTCGACCACCATATTCTGTTTCCAATTTGCATCTTCGTCTCTTTTGAGATACAAATTATTCTTAAAAATAATAACCCGCAATGGGTAAAATCCAGTGTTCGTCTACAAGTATTTGTATACATTCAAAATGTTTAATAAATAATAATATTAATCTACTTTGGGAATTAAAAAAACATTGTTTAGACCACTTTTTTAAAAAATATATATTAAAATACACGACATGTTTCAGAGGATACCTCCATCTTCAGGTGTAAAAAATATAACAAAAACTAAACAATGAAAGACTATTAAAAAACTCATTTAAAATTCGATACAAAAATTCAAAATTAAAAATTAACTTGGGCTATTTGTTGTAATTTTACTGTTAAAAAATATTTGTTACTAACATTTATTTTTTAACAGTAAAATAATAAAAAAACATTAAATAATAATAATACATGATGATAATATAATTTATAAAAAAAATACATTTGAAAATATATAATTTAAATAGAAATTAAATTTAGAGTACTATGGAATTCCATAGTGTTAATGCTTTAACTTTCAATAAATAATATTAATAACTATCAGCTTTATTATAAAATATAAAAACAGATCTAAAACTAATCAATTAGATGATGTATCAAATGTAAGAAAAAAAAATTATAAAAAATTGTTTGTATAAATTAGTTGTAAAAAAATGATGCATAAAATTCTTTATTCGTAATGTTCTTTAAACAAACATAAAATCAATGGACCAGATACTTAGTGGTCCATTTACTTGCTTCTTATGCCTGCTAAAATAATCATGTTTTGATTTAAATTGGCCGTGTCTTTAAAGACAATCATTTGAGCTACGTTATGTTCCTAAATATATTTTTTTATAATCATCCGTGACCCACATTTATTCCTTAATCACGTAACAACATTGCCTACATTTTCCGGAGGATTTGCATTCTACTTTTGCTGTAGGTTTAATTGCATTCGCAATGGTCCACGGTGCCTGTCGATGGCTGTAATGACACATCTATTGTTGTGAATCACGAGTATGGCCTTGCAATTGATTACAATTGATATTAAAATCTTAGATTATCATTTGCATTGCAGTGGTAGTCTTTATTGCAAATCTAGAGGTCGACTGAGTAATATCTAGCGAAGATTAAAATAATGAAAATCCATGTTAAACGGTTTGTATTAATGACAATATAATCTTAACTAAAAATATATAACTAACTAATAAACCATCACGCCGTTTCTCCGAAGACAAGAAGAATGAACTGCAATACTTTTATTATCCTGATATTTTCATTTTGCTATGACATGTTTCGCCTTGCTAAGGTATGTTTAAAAATATCTTAGCAAAGACAATCTGTGCACCATCTAAAAAGAACATTTCATTCTAAAAAGAACATTGATGGTTAGTTAGTTAGTATATACATCTCTCGCTTTCTCAACAGTCATATGGACCTCTCATTGAAAGATGAAAAATTCCAAAATGCGGTCGATGTTGAAAATGACCTAATCCGATATTTTAATTCAAAATCCCTAAGTTTTTATAAAAGGGGTATTGAAAATTTACAAAATAGATGGTAAGAGGTTATTAACAATGATGGCAATTATATTTTGTAACTTAAGCTACAACAAAAAAAAAATTTAATGCGACACTGCTAAATAATAGGTTAATTCCTAGTTCACCTAATTTAGTTGACGACCTTTATGGCTTAGTGGTAAGTGCTCGACTGCCACAACGAAGATCTCAGGGTCGATTCCTGGCGATAGCAGTGTAATTATGACACTTCTTTGGTCTGGTGTAGAATTCAAGTGACAGTAAAATAACGATAGATTAGCTACCTATCAAATGTCACGAGAATCAATATTTTACTATACCCTTTACATCGATTTGATTCGCTGTAATGATGTTAAGAGCGATTCAAAAAAAAAAAATATATATATTTATTATTAATGATAAAAATAACTTATCGTGTGTACGTATTCTAAGTAAATTTTACAGCTAATTATTCATCAACTATCAAATATGATATACGAGGTCTGTTCAAAAAGTATCGCGAATTTTGAATTTCCGCTGGCTACGTATATTTGATTTTTGATTTTTTTGTAGCGTTATGTTGGTACTCATGTTCCTCACTTATGCTGACAAGGTCGGCCATTTTGAATGTTTAGTTAATTTTTGACAGCTGTTTTGCTTGGATGTGTTTTGGCTCGTCTTCGATTTTTGCCTATTCCAAAAAATGGATCAAAGAATCTGTATCAAATTTTGTGTGAAAAACAAAATAAAGTGCGCGGACGCATTTCGAATGTTGACTGTGGCATATGGTGAAGCTACCTTGGACCAAAGCAACGTTTATCGGTGGTACAAAATGTTCTCAGAGGGCCGAGAAGATATGAACGACGAAGAGCGTGCCGGACGCCCGAGCACGTCAACAACAGACGAAAACATTGATAAAGTGAAGAAAATAGTATTAGCCAATCGTCGAATCACCGTTAGAGAAGTTGCTGAGGACCTAAACATATCGATTGGCTCGTGCCATTCGATTTTAACCAATGATTTGGGCATGAGTCGGGTCGCCGCGAAATTCGTGCCAAAATTGCTCAATTTCGACCAAAAACAGCATCGCGTTAACATTGCTCAGGAGATGTTGGACTCGGTCCGTGACGACCCAAATGTGCTCCAGAGGGTCATAACTGGTGACGAATCATGGGTTTATGGTTATGACGTGGAAACCAAAGCTCAATCATCCCAATGGAAGCTGCCGCATGAGCCAAGACCAAAAAAGCGCGCCAAGTTCGGTCGAACGTGAAGGTTTTGCTCACAGTTTTCTTCGATTGCAGGGGCGTGGTGCATCATGAGTTCTTGCCACAGAGTAGTACGGTCAATAAGGAATATTACCTGCAAGTTATGCGCAATTTGCGCGAAGCAATCCGCCAGAAACGCCCGGATTTGTGGAAGAATAAAAACTGGCTTTTGCACCATGATAACGCCCCTGCTCACACATCGTTGCTTGTGCGCGAATATTTGGCCAAAAACAACACAGTAATGGTGCCGCAGCCACCGTATTCCCCAGACCTGGCCCCCTGTGACTTTTTCCTGTTTCCAAAACTGAAGAGGCCATGAAAGGACGACGCTACGCCACGATTGAGGAGATAAAGACGGCATCGAAGGAGGAGCTGAACAAGATCACAAAAAATGATTTTTTTAAGTGCTTCGAGGATTGGAAAAAACGTTGGCATAAATGTATTATATCCGAGGGGAATTACTTTGAAGGGGACAAAATAGATATTCATGAATAAATAAATACTTTTTGAAAAAATATAAAATTCGCGATACTTTTTGAACAGACCTCGTATGTTACATCAAAGATGTATAGTTGATTTGATTAAAGTGTACCTTTGTTAGTTTTTTTATATTGATTATAAATATTTTCAATTGACAGATACCTCTGATTTTGTTATATTTCCTAACACTGATGAAGAAAGGGGTAAAGCGTATTTGTGTCACAATAACAATCTAAGTTGATATATTGACTGTTCAATGATTGGATCGACGTGAATGGATGAAATTGTTACAAAAATTTTAAACCACATTGATGGTAAAATTGCAGAACTTAGAATGGGTTAAAATGATGTATAAAACTGATTGAAGTAATATAGACAGACATGTCGTTGCGTTATAAAATTTGCGAGAATGTTTGCCTTTTTATGTTTTCTTAACTTTTGGCAAACAAGGCCTTAACAGTGTGGAAATCTATAATGAATGTTTTTTCCACTTCGAGTTTATTTTTTCTACTTTTTAGATTATTTTTCTCAACATGTTTCGAAGGTTTCAATCCTTTTTTTATTTAACATGTACGAGTATATTACTGATTGGTCAATTCAGAAATACAAAAAAAAAATCGAAATAGCTAACTAACCACCATGCCGTCTCCCCGGAGGGGTAGAAAGAAATAATGGACCACCACACAGCTATTTTTTAAATGTTTCTCTCGTTTTATCAACATTCATACATCGTGTCATACACGCACGTAGAATTATGTGACTCGTGGCCGACATTAAATATTTTATTGAATTGATCCCGCCATGATTTCCTCGGTCCTACTATATTTAAAAAAGGAAATATTATTCTAAATACAAATAAAATAAGATCGTTATGAATAGAAACAAGGGGGAAAACACATGAAAACGAGGACACTATTATATAATAATAAAAAAGAGACGAAATACTAAAAATTAAAAGGTTTAAAAAATTCAAGAAAATAATTAATTGCGTTGATTGTGAAAGATTTAATTTTTATTTATAATTAACTTCTGTAAAAGCATTGTTGTTCTGGTTTCTTAATGGATTTTGCGTCAGGAGCATTTCACATCGGTAGCCGGCAGTTTTAATTATATAGTCACCCAGTTAACTTAGACTTTACACGTATTATTGTCACCGTACCACTTTCCATTATGAAATTATTGCGTCCATCGTACTTGCTGCTAACAGTGGATAATATTCTGGAATAGCCGTGATTAAAAAGTTAACTTTTATGGCAAAAGATAATTGTTTTTTGATTAAGATTAAGAGAGATTTATTAAACTACGACTAGCTAAAGACTACTTGATCATGTATGAATGGTTTCAACGTGATTTATATTTTCTTCTTCCTAGCCCAAACCTATTAGTATTATATCTAAATAATTTGGGGTAGGCTCCTCTTGTATGGCGTCTCCAAAAGTGTCCGTCAAAGGTGTCCTCTGGTGAGACCCGGTCTCTTTTAAGGCTCCTTTCGTTAAGTACCATCCATGTGAACCTGGAACTTCCACGTTTTCTGGGTCGTCGGTACGTTTCTATGATCCTCCGTGTTACATGGTCAACATCGCAGATGGTTCTCTTCCAGTTTATTCCTGGTGTGGTCGAGCGGCGTTGCTCTACCCTTACAACTAAGCATAGAAGGAGTACCCACCGCTTACCTGAAGCTGTTATAGGGCGCAGCGGTGCCCTTTCGTCAGCCTCGGTCATTCACTTCCTAGACCCATCCCCCGTCCATCCGGGATTGACGTTAATTGTTATTTCATTTACGAAAATCAAAGAGACACCAGGCCACATTTAAGCTACTTTATTTTTCCCCTTCTATGCCCTGCACTCACAAACACGAACACATGATATATACAGCCAAAACAATCATCTTAAGAGTGGCACAGCAGAAGCGTGCTAGGCCCATAACTCTCCCAACTAAGCAACTTCATTTCGGCTTCAAGTCTTCCAGTTGTTTTTTTTAATGGCCAACACTCCGAACTGTAAGTCATGGCTAGACGCACCGCTGCCTTGTATACGTGAACCATAATTCGCTTGTCGCAGAGCGCTCCTGATAGTTCACACTAATTCAACAAAATTTACATGCGAGTATAAAATAAACCATAAATTTTCTCTTCGTTCACACTTATGTTACAAATTATCATTTGCTCTTCCCTTTCAAAATCCATCACCTTTGACATTCCGACATTCGTCATTAAATCATTTGACTTGCATACCTCATATATTCTCGACACCAAGACTTGTAATTCGTCCGCACTATAGGATAGTGACGTCGAAAGAAGGGTTGGTGCGGGTAACGAAGTGAATGGAGCTTTAAAAATAGTTATTGGAAACAAGAATTTATCAATGAAAGCGAAAACGGCCGTTCACAATGGAGTTCTAGTCCCAACCCTAATGTATGGAATCGAAGCATGGAACTGGCAGAAGAAGGATGAGAGCAGAATAAATGCGGTAGATATGAGGTCCCTAAGAAGTATGTGTGATAGAACGATATACGACAGAATCTCAAAAGCAATTTATGTAAGGATCGTTGCGTTGGTTCGGACATATGGAGCGCATGGAAGAAAGTATACGCTAATGATGTAAGTGGAGTACGGAGTCGAGGCAGACCGAGGTAAACATGGTACGACGAAATTAATCAAATTTTAAAGGTTGGTCATGTTAGAAGTCGGAAGAATCGACGTGCGTGTATGACTCGCTCGTATGATTGTGGTCCATTCTATCTGCCTACCCCTACTGCAAAATGGCGTAATGGTTTGTTTGTTTATAAATTTTCTCTATTTACTCGATTGAAGGGTTTTTGTAACTCGATAAACACGAAGTAAAGTTTACGTCTTTTGGTCATATATTCCTTTGTCAGTTTTGGAATGCAAAAATCTGATCCATGGATCCTATTATACTTATAAACGCGCCTTACACATCATATATATTCAATAAATCGTCGTATTTTTACTCTTTATATATAAATTAATTTTTCTAGTGCAATAAGAAATTGTAAATTATATGTGGAGAGAAATCAGACAAATATTGAAACTATAGAATTTTATTGTTTAATTAACTAACTAACTAACTAACTAACCATCACGCCGACTCCCCGAAGGGGTAGGCAGACATAATGGACTACCACACTTTAACCGATGCGGCACTCCATCCTTCTCTTTTCGCCCCCGCAGGAGATGCGGTGTGATGGATTGCGAACCTCATCGCCACCAATATACATCTCCCGCGCACTCTTCGAACATCTTACGTCCACAAAATAAATCCCCAATAGATAATGTAAAATGCAATGATATAAAATATAATAACAAATAAAAATAATTTAACACATAATGTTATTTTAGATAGTGCACATGTTGTAAGCGGGACGATCCGGACTTTTGTGTTTATTAAATTTATATTCCACGTATTCACTGTTCTTTTAAAAAACTGTTATTGGACACTTAAAACAATCTAACCCTAGCAAGATCTTCAAAATGTTATCAAATTTTCAAAATTGGATTTATATTAATATAATTTATTACGTCACGTATCCACCTTTTTTACATTAATTGTAATTAGGCACTTGTAACAATCTAATACGAGCTAGAACTTTAAAATATTATTGAAGAAATTAATCAAAGTGTTCAATATATATTTAATACGAGTATATTGGGAAATTATGTAAGGCTCCATATATCGTATATATGGTAATTTTAAATATTATATATAGACAAATTTCACCTTGAAAAAGTATTATGAAGGGTTTATTGTTTCTTGAACAATGATATTAAACTCCATATTAAATAATTAATACGAATGAAAACGTCAATTTTCTAGAAGTTTTATTATATTTTATGGGAATGACATGTTTCACCCTTCTTAGGCATTATCAAATTTTTCATTCGTATTAATTACTTAACATTTAATTTTTACTTCCAATATCATTATAGAATACAAAAAAAATCTATAAATCTAACGTTTTCAGCAATATTAAACATATTTGAAAAATTATATAATTATAAGTTTTTTTATTTACAGTATGTTAATAACACATCTATTTAAATCGTGTACATATCATTTATCTTTTAAAAATAATGGATATTAAATCAAATAGTATGAATCCACCAAATAGTATGTTTATACAATGTGAAAACCCAAAGAAAAGAACCCTTGAGGCTAGCAGGAGTCAGTGACCAGGTCTGACGAGGCCCGGTTATTCAGAAGGCCAGCTGTTGAACCCGCCTGTTACGGTTCAATCCTTTCTTTTGAAGTCAAAACTCACTCCCAAGGCGGCCGCTAAGTAGACTTCAACTAACATGCATTTATAACCATCGTGAGTAATACAAATAAAATATTCGACTGCATTCTTTTGGTCTTGTAAACAAGATGGCATTGAGTCGATTTAACTCCAGATCTGTGCAGCACTGGGTCAAGTTGACTGGAGCATATTACCTCTTGGTTTGGTGGCGGCCAAATACAATTGATATTGAACTACATACAACACCAATATTTGTGCTTTATGTAAAATATAATCACAATGCTCTATCATATTTGAATAATTATTTCAGTTTGAAATACCTAAAATTAAATCAATATTTTTTTCATTTGATTCTTAACGACTATGTTATTAAATTTTTAAGTATTTGTATGAGACTACGAATAATATACTTCAACAATTACCTCGAGATTTGGTAGAGGCAACACTAAAATATATGGCAACATTCAATAATTATTTCTAAGAAATAATAAAATGCTGTAATTGTACAAATACGAAAGAATCGAACCCACGACCTTGAGGTTGTCTCTAATGTACACGAATAACCTTTGCATCACGGAACCTATTATAAAAAAATACTTTTTTTTTCTGACAAAAAAATTGGTCGATAAATTATTTTTTCAACAAATCGAAACCTTTTCGTCATCTAATTGCAAAATAATAGCAAAATCTACTGTGATTCCGTAATCTTTAGATAATCGCACCCAATTAATTAGCATTTCAATATTGATTAAGCGTTATTGGATTTCACATTGATGAAGGATAATCTCAATACACTTTAAGGTCTTTGAATAATTCACTCAATTGACACGTACACCTCACTAATACTATTATTTTTTCATAATAGTAAGGCGTTAACATTGTGAAATTTTATGATAAAATGTTTTCTTGATTTAAAATACAATTTTCTTTATATCACTTTTGAGTTTATTTTATTTTACCATCATCATCATGAGAATGATATAAACTTCTACGAAACATGTCGATATAGTTGTACTCAAAAGCGGATAATGGCTGGCTTTTTAATTTTTGACAAACTTAAGGCTTTAATCACTGTAAAATTCTGTAATGACGTTTTTTATGAATTTTATCACTTTTTTATACTGTTGAGTTTGTTTTACACAACAATTATCGGAGGTTTTATAACTTCATCAACGAAAGAACGATATGAAAACGAAACTAAATTAAAGTTTATATTTAAAAAATATATAATTCGTATTTAAAATAAAATAATATAAAAATTCTGCATTTTGTTTTTCACCACTGCGGTTTTTTAATTGCTGACTAGTTTCGCTTGTACTTAAGCTTCCAAGCTTCCTCAGGGCTTTGTTGTAACCTTCGTAATAAATTGAAATAATATTGGTTATTACGAAGCCCTGAGGAAGCTCGGGTACAAGCGAAACTAGAAGGCAATTAAAATAACCGCATAGTGGTGAAAAACAAAGTGCAGTGTTTTTATTTTATTTTATTTTAAATACAAATATTTTTTTTTTTAAAGTCTTGCCACAAAATGAATGCTTCATACGACAATTTTAAGTTTATATTGTTCTGTGTATCACGTTGGAAAATTAATAAAAAAAATTGAAACATATGTTTTTTCGAACATTAAAATATTTAATTTTCTAATATTTAATATAATAATAAACTACGTAAAACAAGTAGGTGTGGTTCAATATATTCATTTGATAAATCTTTAGCAAGATGAAGCATGTCACTCCTTAATGTTCTTTATTTTACGTGGTAAAGCTGTTACCCATATTGTATAAAATCGAGAATATGATTAAAATTAAAACAGTTATTTACAAATACCTGGATTACGAATTATTTATGTATGTTTAAAGTTATTTTTTCAATGATTGGCTGCTATTGCTATCTATCAAAACTTCACTAAACAACATAAGTTATTATCTTGCCAAAAAAAATATGAGTGTTAATTCATTACGATAATTACACTCGAATCACATGTCCTTTAGATTGGAACAAATTTAAATAATAATGACTCGGGTTGGATGACTCCATTCAAGAACTTTGATATTGTAATCAGGCTGTTTGCAAAAAGCTCCGAGGCATTGTCCGGCCTTCGGCTCCCGGCCGACCAGACTCGCGGCCGTCTGAGGTCTGACCAGATGGTCGTTTCCTGAGATTGACGTGAGAACACACGCCATAATTCGATAATCTTTTCTACATATTGCGAAATTAATTAGCATCGAGAAAGGTCATCATATTGCGTATATAAAAAAATATAATATATTATTCTACCTATTGTTTGTAAAAGCGGAATTTGGATGGTTTAATCGTTAATACTGAATTGATTTTCTCATTTTTTTAAATTACCCTTATTTCTTTATATATATTTTTAGTTTCAATCCTGTGATTGATTTGTAGCAAGTCTAACATATTTGCTGGTTCTTGGGATGCCACTTAGAGCCGTTAACACGTTGACTGCGGAGCACTGACAGGGACAGTGGTACGGGGGAAAACCCAAACGGCAGATCCCTGTCCAGGTCAGGCTGTATACCGTTTTATTTTAAGTTAGTCAGAAAATTTTGGACCCACGCTGGAAGATGGGACTTACAGAATTAAAAGAAACCTTGAACTCGAAGAACTGATTAACGATGAAACAGTAGTGAGATTCTGTAAGTCTCAACGCCTACGGTGGGCTGGCCATGTGGAAAGAATGCCAAAGGGTAGAACACCACAAATTATATCCAGATGGGTGCCCCGCGAAAAGAGACCAAGAGGCAGACCGAGGAAAAGATGGGCGGATTGCGTGGAAGAAGATTGGGAGAAAACGGAAAGAGCGGGGGAATGGAGAGAGATGACCAGAGACAAAAGTCAGTGGAGGACCGTTGTGGAGGAGGCCAAGTCCCACACCGGGATGTAGCGCCGAGAAATGAATGAATGAAGTAAGAGGGGATTCAGCCGTCAGGGAAAGGTTCATCAGTTCCTACTTACTTAAAACCGAACGGTATAGGGCCTGACCTGGACATGGGTCCACCGTTTGGGTTCTCTGATTAGCACCGTCCCAATTAGTGCTCCGCAGTCGACGTTTTAATTGTGTAGTTTCTCATTGCTTTCCACATTTTTGTATACAACGGGCTATTTGAACCCAATCAGTGAATACAACAGTTTAGTTATTGATTCTTATAACATGTGATAGGAAGCTAGTTTATCGAAATTTTTATTGTCACATGAATTCTACCAGATCAAAGGTTTATATTTTATGTTTCGAAATTAGAATACATTCCCTATTTAGAGACCAATATAAATCATACTTAGTAACAATATTTATATTCAGTCTAGGGTGGGATAGTATTAATGATATATTTTGTTTAATTAAGTGCTTAAGTGTTTAAGTAAGTAAATTTTATATAAACGTAAACTTTGTAAGGAAATAAAAAAAACAATGACAAAAATACAATGGCGTTGGCGCTGTTGGTATGTTTTCAACGAATGCATTTGTAACCTACATACAATGTATACAATTTTGTATTAACTTTCCGTGTGTTTCTAGTAAACGTAAAACCTGTTATTATAATTTAAGATAACATAGCCGTTAATTGTAATTAATTTAGAATAGTGAGTTTGTAATGAATATTTTATTAATTGAAATGAATTACTTACTTATAGACAAAACCAAATCAATATACTTTCAATAGTTTACAGCATATTTACCCAACGGGGGCGGTAATCCCATCCAGTGGGCGCTGGATGCTTCCATAGTGACGGTAACAGGTTCCACTTTGCCACTGCAAATGGGGGGCGTTGTGGCAGTCGAGGGGGACGGCCGTACCGGAACCGGCATCTATTCAAGAATTTAACAATACAATTATTATTAAATACTATTATCATGAATATACCTTATATTTGAGGCATTCAAAGGAAAAGTGGACTAACCCACATGATGGCCCATATTGTATTAACTATGGGAATGTGTCTAAAACATATGTTTCTTCGATTCAAGAACGGACTAATCTTAGTTTCAACAATATTCTTTAGATGGAAGTGTTTTTTTTTTGTTTTTGCATTTAAATATTTAAAAATATTCTCAATGCAAAAGTGGACCATGATGGTCAGTCCAAAGTTTTAGTGCCGAAAATGATGTTCATGTATACTGTGTCCAATTCTGATTATGTGGTGAATGACATTGACTACAAATTTTTAGTGAGTTGTCATTCCTATTTACCATGTGATCAGGTTTAGTTGAAAAACAAAAATGATAATTTCTAGATATTTACAATCCGGAACAATGGATTCAAGTAATACAATCAGCCAGGAAAAGTAATCAATTTAAAATAATCTCAATGGAAAGGGATAATTTTTATTCAACAATCAAATTGGAGAGTAACATAGTAAATAGAATGGTCTCACTTGATGGTTCCAAGTGGAGTGGTTGAAAATACAGTGGTTGAGGTATACAAAAACCGAACCATTTAAAATATATTTCAAATACTCAAACAACATTGAAGTGATTTTCTCCATAGTGGATATTTCAATAAGATTGTCAGTCTCAATCACTACTCTAGATGCATTGTATCCACAAGGAAATACTATCACAGCGATGAAGAAGAAGGATTTAATTTCCTTCTTGACTTCGTACCGCCAATTTTCCACCATTTTTATAACAATTTGAAGGCCAATAATATTCAGTCAGATGTAATAGACGTTTCTGATTCCAAAAGGGATTAAAAATATAATAGATATATTTTCTATATACCTTAAATTTCATTTCACTTTTGATTTCACAAAAAAAAAATGGACTAAACATAATAACACTTCAACGCAATAGTGGACCAAGCTACCAAAAAATAGGTATTTATTATTTTTTGGCCAAAAACGGATCTACATTAAAATTAACTTATCTTTTTTACCGAGAATCTTTCTTTACAATTAGTATTTGTTGTAAAATTTACGTAACACAAAGAGATGAAATTTGATAATTTCTAAAATGCGCCATTACTCAAATCTATGGTAGATGGGGTTAGTCCACTTTTGCTTTGAGTGCCTCATTTATCGTGTGATGAATGTCGGAAAGTCAAAGGTGATGGTTTTTGAAAGGGAAGAGCAAATGACAGTGTGGAACATAAGTGTGAACGAAGAGAATTTGGAGCAGGTGAGTGAATTTGTGTATTTAGGTAGCATGTTGACAGCGGATGGCCGAACGGATAGTGACGTCGAAAGAAGGGTTGGTGCGGGTAACAAAGAGAATAGAGCTTTAAAAATAGTTATCGGAAACAAGAATTAATCAATGAAAGCGAAAACGGCCCTTCACAATGGTTCTGGTCCCAACCCTAATGTATGGAAGCGAAGCATGGAACTGGCATAAGAAAGATGAGAGCAGAATAAATGCGATAAATATGAGGTCCCTAAGACGTATGTGTGGTAGAACGATATACGACAGAATCTCAAATGCTGATATAAAAAAGGAATGTAGACCGGAATAAGGTATTATGAACAAAATTTTGAAAGGATCGCTGCGTTGGTTCGGACATATGGAGCGCATGGATGAAGAAAGAATGGTTAAGAAAGTATACGTAATGATGTAAATGGAGTACGGAGTCGAGGCAGACCGAGGAAAACATGGCATGACCAAATTAATCAAATTTTAAAGGTTGGTTATGTTAGAAGTCGGAAGAATCGACGAGCGTGTATGACTCGCTGTGTATGAATGTGGAGGAATCTAGAGAGGTGTGCCAGGATAGAGTAGTGAGGCAGTCCATTATATTTGCCTACCCCTACGGGAAAACGGCGTGATGGTTTGTTTGTGTGTTTGTTATATTATTCGTGTAGGATATAGGTACATGACAAACCAGAAAATGTTTAATTATATCTTTAAATTCTCTAAATGTGGCCTGGTGTCTCTTTGATTTTCGTAAATGAAATAACAGTTAACATCAGTCCCGGATGAACCGGGGACGGACCTAGGTAGTAAATGAACGAGGATGACTGAGGGGTGCCGCTGCGCCGTATAATAGCTTTCTTGTGTATAGCCCTGAGAAAGCTCGCTACAGAGTGAAACCGGTTGACGCTACTAAGTAAATAAATCAAATCAAATCAAATCAAATCAGTTTATTAACTCAAAAGACATTACAAACAGGAAAATGTTTAAGGCATCTATTGAGTATAGGTAAAATATTATAAAAATACAACAAAGTACCTGGAACGCATTAGAGATGGTTAGACATTAGGAAGACAACATACTTTCTAAAGTCAAGAGTATTTGTCTCCTGAACGTACCTTCACTAATATAAAAGACGTCGATCTCCGAGGAGACCGCGTTCAGCAGACTAATTGCTCTTCCCACCGGTGTCACCAGAGGCAGATTGGTTCTGGTGGCCGGTTGGTAAAACAATCTGTGCTGTCGCTGTCGGAGAAATCGTGTTCTCGAAATATCCCCTGATTAATTTAAAGAAATGGGTTATGAGATGCCCATCTCTTCGAAGCTGTAAAGAATTGGTTCCGAGCATTCCTAAAAGAAATGCCGTGGGATAGAGCCACGGATAACTACCATACTCCCTCATGTAGAGATAAAATGATTTATACTATCTTAATAAAGTTATTTATTTATTTACAAGCGCCGCTGCGCCCTATAATAGCTTCAGGTAAGCGGTGGGTAACCCTTTTATATTTATTATTCGAATTGGAGGTCTTTGAAATATGTTTGTTCCTTATAAGCATCTTATCTTTCTTGACGAAGTTTGCTAAAGAGAGCGCGACTTCGAAAATTGACTTTGGGTGGGATTTTGCAGAATTGAAGTACCAATTAAGAGTCTTCCATAGTCAATGTAAGAGAGTGCAATAGATAGCCAATTTCTAGAAAAATGTCTTTAAACTGTTCACTTCCTTCTCTATTTCGCTGACTGAGAGGATCCCCGTTCAAATCCCGCGTCATGTAATTATTTTTTTCTTAATTTCTAATATATAATTTGAGCAATGGTGAAAATTTAAGGCCTTTTTCTAGAAAATGGATGGCCATTGCATTTTCTTACTTAAATTACTGACGACTTTTAGGGAGTACTATAATCCTACAAAATCCCACCCCGTAGTCAATTTCCTGTCATGCCCTCCCATTGTAAGTGAAAAGTGTTTAATTTTTAAATATGTCAACTACCCAATAATAATTAATATTTTTAATTGAAATTTCTTGGTAGAAGTTCATTTTAAATAATGAAAACGAAAAAAAATGTACACAAAATTTCTTTATTATTATATATTTAGTTTGCTTCCACTTGTGTTTATACACATAAAACGGTCGAACATTAACACAAGTGGAAGCACACTTAATACATAATAATAATGAAATTTTGAATCAATTTGTTTTCGTTATCACCAAATAATAGTGACGAATAATGCCTTAAAAGGGCGAAACATGTCATTCCCATAAAATATAATAAAACTTCTTGAAAAATGACGTTTTCATTCGTATTAATTACCAAATAATAGCTTCGTATCAAAAAACGGCTAATTTATATAAATGTTATTATAATTTATTGTTATGACATGTTTCGCCAATTAAATTCATTATCAAATGTTTGATAAAACCTTAGACAGATGAAACATGTAATTCGCATAAATTATGATAAACCTAGAAAACAGACGTTTTAGTTCATATTGATTAAAGTGATTTACATTTCCGTGATGACAAAAAAGTTTTCCTTCCGGTGATATAAAATCTATAATACAAAAGTGTTTAAAAATCTTTGATCAAGTATGTTCGAATAGATTCCGGCAGTAGCAGTGCAACCGTGAACTTGATAAGTCATGTATGGACAAAAAATACGTCAATCGACAAACGCTATATATTCTACATGAAATAGAGGTGTAAAAAGATTAATGGAAATGTCATGTTTCGCCTTTCTAAGGCATGGGAACACATTTGATAATGCCTTAGAAAGGCGAAATATGTCATTACCATTAATGATAATAAAACTTCTAGAAAACAAACGTTTTCTATCATTTTAACTATTTTATATGGAGTTTTACATCATTGTTCAAGAAGCAATAATCTCAAATATAATATTTAAAGTTTAAGATATTTCTTTCTATAATATAAATATATATTTTAAGTAGTTTTCATAATATTTAATGGAAATTAAATAATTTGCCTAGCTAGGGTATTAAATTTGTCTAGAATCAAGCTCGTAGCAGTTTATATAACATTTAAATATTACTGTTATATTAGGAAAAAACCTATAAAACAGACGTTTTCGTAAATTTTTTATATTTTTTCTCGGTAAAAAATGTTATTATTTTTATTGAAATTTTCTTGATATTTCATATTAGGTATATTATGCAAATAAAAATTATTATTTAATATACGAGTATATGGTATATATTAAGTTTTATTAAACTTCAATGTTAAAAGTCGGCCAAATCAATCAAATATTTAATGTAAGCTACGTGAGGAGTCCAAGAAATCGACGTGCGTGCATGTCACAATGTATGAATGTAGAGGAATCGAGTGAAGTATGAGAAAAGAACATTGTGGCAGCTTATAATTTTTGTCTACCACTTCGGGGAGACGGCATGATGTTTAGTTAACATAGGCATAGTTAGTTTATAATATTAACGCTTTAAGTTTATGAGATACTTTACATAAATAAATAAATTATAAATGTCATTAATTAAAATAGTATAACGGTTTATAAAGTGCAAGACATTTTTTTCAATGTCAAATAATAAAAATATATTTTCCTAAAAATTATACGAGTTATTCAAATGAAGGTTAATCATTAAAATAAATATGTATATTATCGTGAAAAATCAACAATACACACAATTATTTTAAGGCACTTCGTGGTATCGTAAAAGCCATTATACTTACTAATATTACAGAAATAGCATTGTACAATGATAAACTCAAAAAATAAATGCATGCACGCCATCGGACCGTAGAAACTGCTAACCTCGAATATCGCACGTAGACCTATGGCAACCAGATACCTACGTGGGGCGGACCGTGCAGTCAGTGTCTAGAAAATTACAACCATCTACTATCATAAGACGCTGAATAAACATTTGTCGGGGTTAAATGCATAACCCATATAAGTAGACTTCGACTGCTGAATCAGCATACGTATGTCATGATGAAATATATTACACGAATAACCGAAAACGCCTGACTTAGGACCTGCTTATCAAAAGTGATGAATCGGGGCCCAGATTTATTCACACAGGTCACTAGGTCACTAGAGCAGAGCATCGTGTGAAAAGGGAAGCGAAGCATATAAAAGCGGTACATCCGACCACCATGGACAGTATTCCTTCTTGCGACTTCTAACCGACACGAGTCTACGCCGTCAAGTCTACGTACAAAGAACCCCCGACTCTCCCACCGAGCTACGCTACTGTCTACACTGCTACGTCACGTAGCTTCCGACGAGTCTTCGCTCCAGCTGACCGACGCTACTGCCCAGCGAGCCATCAGCCCCAGCAGCTATGGACGTCCAGGCCCACGCTCCATCACGAGTACATAATACAGTTAACGTATGATTACTTGTGATCTGCAATAAACGCTGAAACCTCCATTGCTTTTAACTCTCACCACATCCCCCAAACATTATTTAAATACTTCGTCTCTCTTGAGATTTGCTGATTACATAATTCTGTTATCGGAGTCTCCCGAACAAGTCCAAGAAATGCTGGTTTTAAACGAATCACCTCAAAAAATTGGCCTTGAAATGAATATGACAAATACAAAAATATTGACTCACACACAAATTGAAAACATTCAAATCTATAATAAAATATATAATATATGTGGTAGATGAATATGTATACCTTGGTCATCTGATGGCTTTTGGAAGAGGGGGTCAAGTCAAGGAGATTGATAGGAGAATACATCTCGGTTGGTCTGCATTCGGAGGGCTGGGCAACATCTTCAAGTTGGACATGCCGCAAACTGGTCACAACTGTGGAAAAAACAAGCTTTTAGTTGACAGCTCTAGGAACACACTGATTTTATCATTAATCTAATATATTTAACTCTGCGTATGCTCCAACCCTCGTGCCACTTTACTTGTATACAAACTATAAAGATATTGTTGCAAAAAAGCACATAATGAAGTTAATACTTGGATACGACCATTCACCACTAAAGTGTCAATCGAACTGCCCCGGGTCACAGCCTACCCTGCTCCACGAACCCTCCCGACTAAAACCGTAAATTTCATCCCTTCCTCCTCTCTGCTTCCCGCATCCACAATCGTTCCTCGCCTTCAACCCCTCGGATCGGTTTTATATTTTTCTGGTAAATAGAATTTTTTTTTGTACACTTAAAGTACGTATTTCTGCAATGGTTCTATACCATCACACATTCAAAAGGTGTTTAATACAACATTGTAAATATTATAAATATTATAAAAGTGTTCTAAATTTAACAGTTAAAATGTACAACTGTAAAACTTAACATATATAATTTTAAAGATTTATTTTCTACAGTAAACCCTAATAAAATGAGTAGCTCTGTGTCAGCTTCAAAAACTAATTATAATATTATTTTATCTGTAACTTTAAAGATTTGGAAAGCAGGGGGTCTACACAAAATATAAGAAATCGGCATGGGGTCTACGGAACAAAAAAGATTGGGAACCTCTGCTCTATATGAAGAAAAATACTTATTTAGAGAAATTTTCAGTTTCGTATTATCCGTACATGAACAAAATACTTGTATCAATTTGTTATTACATCAACTGCAATGCACTTAAGCTAGGTAATCGATATTGAATTGTTATCTCAAGTGACATATAACAACATAGGTATATAAATAATGCCCTAAAAACTGTAACAAAAAATACAATGCTTGTTTGAGGAAACAAGGTGATTCAATTTATAAAATATCTAATAATTTGAGCACGTACTGTAAATATAGATAAGTACGTAATGGTTATAATTTATGTTCGTTCATATTTTTTCTTCTGCATAGTTAATATTGGAAAATTGACATAATTTCTTAAGAATAACTTTAGCATGTTTATTTTTTTAAATAATAATGTAAAACCTATATAAAATCATGAATATGAATGAAAATGTCTGAATTCTAGAAGTTTTATTATGGTTTCATATTACTAAGGCATTATCAAATGTATTTTTTTGGATTTTATAAAGCCTTTACAATGCGAATGAGTGTACAATATCTTTAGTACACGTACATACTCGTATAGGGTAAAAGTGGGATAGTCGCCACACTTTTTAAAAAATACGATTTTTCGAGAAATTTATGAATTAAACTCTCTGATATTTTTGTGACGTTTAGTTTACCTATTATTTAATATTGTGCATGTGTAAAAAGTATAGTATTTTTTGTATTTTTTTGTAAGAAATTATTTGCACAACCCCTATGAATGAGGATAGTTGCCTACTCTATGGGATAGATGCTTCAATGTTATTTTGACTAGTGGGATAGTTGCCTTATGAAATCAGTTAAAACAATATTTTTAAAGTAACATACATAATGCTAAAGTAATATTCATTATTTTGTTATGTTATTGCGATACCAGTTAACTTCCACGCAATTTCTTCAACAGGGTACGCAAAGATGATGATCCGTCGCACACTTTTATCTTGACATACTCTTCAATATTCATACACCGTATCATGCAAGCGCGTCAATTTCTCCGACACATATGGTTGATATTTTGACTGTTAAATTAAGTCATGCGACATTTCTCTAGAACTTTATCGATTTTTGTGGAATTTATATAATTAACGTATACTTTAATTAAAAGTGGCAATATGGAACGATACATTTGATTAGAAACACTTTTTTTTAACAACAGGTAGTTTGAACGCAATTACTCTACACAATTTATTATTATTATTGTTGTGTTGAATCGCTCTTTACATCTTTACAGCGCGAGCCAAATCAACGTAAAGGGTAAACCTAAAAGGGTATTCTCATGACATGTGATAGGTAGCTAATCTATCGCCATTTTATTGGGACGTGAATTTTACACCAGACCAAAAACAGTGTGACAATCACACTGCCATCGCCGAGAACCGAACCCGGGTCCTTCAGGGTGGCAGTCAAAGCACTTACCACTCGGCCATGAAGGTCGTGCTATAATATCGATTCTCATGACATCTAATAGGTTACTAATCTATCGCCATTTTATTGTCACATGAATTCTATACCAGATCAAGGACAATGTAAGAATCGGACTATTATCGATGAGGATCGAACCCGGGTCCTTCGGGGTGGCAGTCAAAGCACTTACCACTCGGCCACGTAGGTCTGCTATAATATCGATTCTCATAACATCTAATAGGTAATCAATCTACCGCCATTGTATTGTCACATAAATTCTATACCAGACCTAGGACAATGTAAGATTCACACTATCATTGCCGGGAATCGAACCCGGGACCTTCGATGTGGCTGTCGTAGCGCTTGCCAATCGGCCACGAAGGTCGTCAACACTTGAATAAGGTTGACGCTTAGGAGACAGAAATGTCCAAAACATATTAGAAATTTTTGCCTCTTCAACAATGTTTTATGTATAATATAATATATGAAGTGTGAAGGGTTCGATTCTGTCTTAGTTCTGGTGCAGAATTCTGGTTACAATCAAATGGCGATAGGTTAGCTACCTATCACATGTCACGAGGATCAATTTGACAGCTTTACCATTTATATCGATTTGAGTCGAGCTGTAATTTATTTATTTATTTATTTATTTATTCAGTAAGGGCAGCATACAGCGATATCAATATATTAAATTAAGAAACATCATGAAAAATAATTAATAAAGCCAATTACATGCTATCACAAAAACAATAAACAGTTAATTGAATTTAAGCTAAGGCAAAATACAGTCAAACAAAATGATTGAGAGCTAAACATAATAATAGTAGTAGAAATAAGAACAAAATTAAAAGTAAAAATATAAGAAACATATTATAATATCATGTAACATTATGGTCTCATCCACGCTGAAAAGTTGCTCCTATCGTTTTTTTTAAGTTTCGTTCGTTCAAATGGAAAATATCGATGTCTCCAAAATACTTGTTGTAGTTGTCAAAAATCCTATACATTGCCGCGCTTTGAGCGTAATTAGTGCAATAAACAGGGAGATAGAAAACTTGGCTTGCGGTGTGTCTTGTGCGATATGTGGGGGTATTGAGTGTAAATTTGCAAAGAAGTTCAGAGTTATCAATTTTATAATGAATGATTTTGTGAAGCAGCATCATATCATTGAACTTACGTCTATTTTCGAGAGAGTCCAAGGAATGAAATATTAGGCAGATTGGTAATCCAAGAACCATGTAATGATGTAAAGAGCGATTCAACAAAACAATAATAATAATAATAATAAAGTGTTTAATCTGAAAAGCGCCCATTTCCAGCTGTTTGATTGCTCTCTCAGCTAGCATCACCAAAAGCATGTAATCTATCTACCCACTAGTCCAAAACGCGTTTAGGAATTATGTTGTTATACATACGCGAACATGTAGTCACAAATTATACAGGTTGTTCATATTATGCTAAACGGTTGGACGAGTAGTAACACTTGCAGATTAATTGAAAGTAAATCAAGACCACTTTTTTGTGTTTTAATCACAATGCAGTTTTCTATAATTATCATTTTCATCTCCACTCTGGTTTCTATCTAATTATATACAGAAAAGCGAGGCTACACACCAGTTGTACAGCCGCGTTTTTATAAACTCAAATTTTAAAAATACATTATGTGTAATCGTGTATGGTAACTAAAAATGCAAAAATTGAATATTTAATGTATTGTGGAATTCTGTTGTAATAAATTGAAAGCAATCAAAATAATATTTGATAGACTGATTTAATTTTACATGTTTTGAAGACATTATACATTAATTATTTTTTAAATCTTTGAATTCGGCATACTATAGAAAACAGCATTTTGTTAACACAAGCTAAAATTACAATAAAAAAATATCTGTTTTCAGTTATTTAATTTTAACCCTACTAGGCTGACGAAACCGCTTTTATATATTTATATATTTTTATGGGAATTTTCATCACAAAATTGTACTAAAATTTTTGATTTCCTAAATACAACAATTTATTCAGTGTTTGTATGTCTAACTATTTTATTACCCCTGATGAACGAGGGACGGGCCTAGGGATTGATTAAGCGAAGCTGACGAAAGGCGACGTCCGCCTATAACAGCTTCGGGAAAGCGGTGGGACTCCTCTTAAGTCCCTTATTTAAAAAAAATCATTATAATAAGCAATATATCTCTTGTTTTGTGTCTTAGAATAATATTTTGTTATGTATATATGCATAAACTACTATGCTTTGTTCATTGACATTTAATCACTAATCAAATTAGCTTCATCCTGGAATCGACAACTTGTTTAAACAAATTAAATTTATTGAACATTATGAATATACTTGGAGGCTTCCTTTAATGTTATTACTTCCGCATGATAATAAAAACAGCGATAAACTTGGGTTATAGTATTTTAATTGAGATCATTAAAAGATAGCATGAAAATAGTCATCTATGAATCGTTGAAGGACTGCATGTATTACTAGTATTATACTACGGGACCTTGCTACGTCTACGAGCCACGTATCTCCATTATTTATACCTGTGGAGTATTGTACCGTAATGCCGCATTTCGCAACAGAGTTCGACTAATCAATGCATCAAAGGGCCCGGTAATTATTGTAACTGGATATGTGGCATTAGTATCAGCACAAAATTAAAAGGGAAAAGGGATTAAGCCAAATTAATCAAAATATTTTTAAGTGAAGTATAGATTTCCTTATGTGTGGAAGTAAAGCTTGGAACTGTCGACCTTCGTGGCAGAGTGGTAAAAGCTCTGACTCCCATACCGAATGTCCCGGGTTCGATTCCCGGCGAAAGCAGTGTGATTGTTACACTGTCTTTGGTCTGGTGTAGAATTCACGTGACAAGAAAATGGCGATAGACTAGCTACCTATCACATGACATGAGAATCAATATAATAGCTAAAAAAAAATATACAGTAATTGGGTTCAAATGACCTGTTGTATACAAAATAAAAAGAAAAAAAACGGGATACGTAAAGATAAAAGTAGGATAAATGCCGTAAAAATTTAATTATTGAGAAGAATGTGCAGGAAAACGATGTACTCATATAATAGAATAATGAACGACAAAATTAAGTAGAATTGTTAGAAATACGATCCCTGAGATGGTTTGGACATCATGAACGAATGGATGAGAAAAGAATTGTTGAAAAGTTGTATGCAAGCAGTGTGAGAGGAAAGAGAAGCCATGGACAACCAACGACAGCATGGAATAACCAAATCAATAAATCATTACAAAACGGTTACATTCAAAGTCGGCAAAATCGACGAACGTACATGTTACGATGTATGAATGCAGGGGAAACTCGAGAGGTATGCAGCATAGAACAGTATGGCGGTTGGCGAAACAGCGTAGCGACAATTTCATAGATCTTAAATAAATTAATTGTGATACTATAACAGTGCTGCAAATACAAATAATTAATGTTTTTAATTGAAATTTCTTTGTAGAAGTTCATTTTAAATAATGAAAACTTAAAAAAAATATTTACAAAATTTATTTATTATTGTGTATTTAGTGTGCTTCCACTTGTGTCTATGTTCGACCGGTTACGACAGCTTGCTGCCATCTTCTGGTCTTACCAGAAGATGGCAGCAAACTGCCGTACAATTAATTTAAAATAATTTTAAAACTAATATACTTGTTTTTACACAATTTAATTTTAAAACTAATATACTTGTTTTTTAACGGGCCAACCGGTTTCGATCCCCCGGAGTTTCACCAGGGTTACAGAAACTTTGTAATTGATAGAAAAAAGGGTGTTCACGTGAATATTTTGCAGTAGTCAAAAGTGTATTATAGAAATTTGTTAGAATTTGTTTCAAATCAAATACATTAGAACCCCTCTAAGCCGGTTCTCGGATTAACCGGCCTATCATATCAATAAGAACTAATCGATATTGCCAGTCAAGATAACTGCGAATGCGAAGATAGCACCAAAAATACAGATGTGAAAAACTCACAAGAAATAGGTCACGACGAAGCAAAAAACCTGCAGACATTTTATTGAAATATGTTGAGCAGCATCAACATTCAACGACATTGGACGTGACCAATATACGAAAATGAAAAGACCTGTCTTTAAAAAAATCCTTTGCAGGTAAAAAACAGTAAAAAATATCTGATTTATTCAAATAATGATACAGTATGTACAAGAAAGTTTTCAAAGTTTATGTAACTTTGAAATCAACCTACGCTTATGCATTAACACTGTGGAATTCCATGGTAATTAACTTAGTAAATTAAAAATAACTTTGTTAAATCCACTAATTATTAAAAATATATTAAAAAACATGACATGTTTCGGAGGATACCTTCATCTTCAGGTGTAAAAATATAAATTAATATATTTTTTTAAATTAGTGGATTCAACAAAGTTATTTTTAACTTATTAAGTATAACTTCGAAATGTTTAATTTTACTAGGGTTTATTTACGTATATACAGTATAAACAATAAAATATGTTACAAAACTAAACTATCAAGCCCTTTATAGTCCCGAAGAGGTAGTCAGAAAGAACGGACTGCCACACTTTTCTTTCCTGGCATATTTCTCTCGATTTCTCAGCATTCATATATCGTGTCATGCACGCACGTCGATTTCTCTGACTCCTCACGTAGCCGACATTCAATATTTGATTTATTTGATCTTGCCACATTTTCATCGGTCCTCCTCTATTTCTAGTTCCATTTACATTCGTTAACATATACTTTATTTACCATTCATTATTTCTATATGTTCAAACCATCTTAATGTTTATTACATTCACTGCATTCAATTCTTATATTTTCATTCGACACTCTATCATATACAGAGTATCCACACATTTGTCTAAGAGATCTCATTTCTATACATTTATTCTACTTTCATCGTCTTTTTCCAGTTCCATGCTTCACTTTTCGCTTTTTTTTTAATTTCATTCGACACTCAGATAGATTTTCTACACATTTAAATCCTTGGTATGAAAAAATTGTATTACTCTTTTAAAAAATAAAAAATAAACTTTTATTTTTAAATACAATGTAAGTTATAATAACGACTTAATTATTTTTTAATTCATAACACCTGATGAAATATATCGGATGTTTTTGATTGGTTCTATTTTTCTCTGGAACTTCGGATCTACCTGCCAAACTGGTAACCGGGTAAGTCCCGATCCGGATCAGATCGATTAAGAGGAAATGTAATATAATATAAATTATTCAATTCATTTTCTCAAATGCTAGGGTTATGCCGCTCTTCTTTGCAGATATCGTTGATACAATGTGTGCTTCCGAATGCAGGCGCACTCGTCTCGTATCAAAGCTCCACGGTTGCCATTGACTTTAAAGCAATGTTGTTCCGATTATGCCGTTTCCCTTGTCAAGAGTTCAGTACATTCAGTATGTAACTAGACCACGAGCTTCCGGCATTGCAAAAAAGTAAAACGCCTTAAAACTTCCACGAGACAGTACAAGGTTAGTGTGTTGCATAGCCGACCGAGAGATCTCGCAAACATTTGGCACTTGCATTAAGTATATTCGAATATTTTACAAATTATTACACTCGTGGAATTAAAGTGACAGTGTTTCATAAAAAAAAATTAACCGCCATCAACAAAATACCTCTATTTTCTTTTTCTTTTTCAAGTGCCATGTCGGGTCCCTCCAACGTTAGCGATCACCTCGGCGAACCTGTCCCTGTCCTGCGCAGCTCGGAACAGATCCTCCACACCTTGGATGTAGGCCCACTTCCTCACGTTTCGCGGCCAGGACATCTCTCTACTACCGGGCCCTCAGCGTCCCTCAATGTTCAACCTTTGTTTTACTGAAATTAATTTCAGAAAAAATATATTTCAAACATAAAAACACAGTTTCTTCTAAAATCAAATTAAATATTTTTTTACAAACATTGTGTTTTCACAACTCTTTTTTTTTTCTCAAAAAAGTGTTTTAAAAAGTTATTAAGGTTCCCAAACGCATTATGATTGGACACCCGGGCGGAAGTAGAAGGGTGGGTAGACCAAGGCTGAGGTAGGAGAACGAAGTAAAGAGGGATGCAGCACAACTTCTTCGGGTGCCAAACTGGAGGACAACTGCTGAGGACAGGGACAGCTGGAGGCAAAATTTGACGGAGGCCAAGGCTATATGGTCTGTAGTGCCATCGGAAGAAGAAGAATATAGAATTCTATTAAAATAAATTTGATACTTTTGAGAGAAGGGTGCTGCGAAGAATTCTGGATACTTTTGAGAGAAGGGTGCTGCGCAGAATTCTGGGGCCTGTGAATGACGGTGAAGGCCGGAGAGTGCGGCATAATGACGAGCTGTACAATATTTACAAAGCTCCCAGTCTCTCCACACAGGTCAGACTGAATAGACTGAGATGGGCCTGTCACGTGCAGAGGATGCCGTCATCGCGAACCCCAAAAAGATTGCTGGAGTGGCACCCAGGTGGTAGAAGACCAATTGGACGACCAAGGCTGCGATGGGAGGATGAAGTTGGGAGAGATGGAGCAAGATTGTTAGGAGTGTCAGATTGGAGGGTCGAAGCGGAGGACAGGAGGAGTTGGAGGCGAAGAATACTGGAGGCTAAGGCTCGATAGGGCCATCGAAGAAGAATTAAAATTAATTTGAAAGAATAAAAAAAATTCTTTATTGGGACGTGGAACTTGATTAAATCATCATTTCCATCATGACACAAGTTTATTCAGTTTGATTATTGATATAAAATCAGTAATATTCGTGTATCATTCTCGTTCAGGGTATTATTAAGGCAAATCATCTCAAATGTTAAAAACACACTATTTAGAGAAAGTATCATATTTAAAGTATATATTTTTAATTACAAAAAATGACGATAGATGGCGCTTGATTCATAAAAAGTATAATTGAAAGTTATATATTTATTTGCTCGAATTTTTATAAGGTCAGCTTGAATTGATATATTAAATTGAATTGATCACTGTTTGATTAAAAGTTACACTCGTTAAGGCAAAACATCTCAAATATTAAAAACAAACTATTTGGAGGAAGTATCATATATAAATGACATTTTTAATTACAAAAAACACGATAGATGGCGCTTGATTCATAAAAACTATAATTGAAAGTTATATATTTATTTGCTCGTATTTTATAAGGTCAGCTTGAATTGATCTAAATGTAATTTCAACCTTTGAATTTTATGGCAAAACTATCAAAAAAGTTGTGTTGTAAACGAGTATATTGACAAAATTTTGTTCTAAAATGTATATGACAAATTTGGAAACATAATTTCTCGCAACGCAAATGAATTTTTTTTACACATTTCCAGTGAAAAAGTTTCCACACATCTGACGTGACAACTTTTTGCCTGTCTGTTGGCTACTTCCACCAGCGAAAAAAATAATACTGCACCCGCCATGTACAAAAAGGATTCGATATATGTTGCACGTAAAAAAAATATTCAATGCTGATTTTGCGTACCGTTTGCAAAGTGCCAGATCATTTGTGCTCGAGTATGAACGCTATATAATAATGTATTCAGTTAAATAAGTGGGTACATTGTTTGGCCAACGCTCGCAGTTATCAATACATTTAATATTATATGCATTTGGCCACGGTAAATTGACTTACAAGTCTGTCGAATGTACGAATACGCGGACTTAAAAGAGCATTTCATCAGGCGTGATACGGAAATTTTGAAACGTTCATACACTCGCGTCTCTGTCCATTGCAAAGAGCGCTTTTGGCGCGACCGCATAGTCACGTAAACGAATTTATTGATTCGGTGCTATTGTGATATTCAATTAGGAACTTATTTAATTAGCCTTTTATTACGAGTGTTGTCTCAATTCACATTTTTACCCCATCAACATTTTTTAATGGTTCTTTTTTATATACTTTGTAAACAACACTCACATTTATTAAAAATAAAACAATTGAATATCTAACATGTTTCGGACTAACCAGCCCTTCATCAGTTATCATACTCGTAAACATATTTAAAATATTATAATATTGTTTACAAATATGTTCAGTTTTGACAGATGTTATTATTTGAAAACAGTTTTATAATATTTTAAATATTTAGATATCATCATCATCGGCTGTCCCTCGTGTGCGAGGAAGATTGTCCTTCACGGTTGTGGGTCCGCATGTGACAGAAGAGCCCAATCCTGGACCCACATATTTTGGGGCATCTAGGGTAGTGAAAGTCCGAAACATTTTTGATATTTATTTTTTTTTATAAATATGAGTGTTGTATACAAAGTATATAAAAAAATAAACATCTACAGCACAAAGTTATGGCGAACATAGAATATTTTTTTATAATTTAACGACACAAAAACACTTAAAACTAAACTTTAAATTGCTGTACGTCGATGCTAGCCAATCTGGCGAACAAGTCTCGAAATAAAGATAAAAGTGGAAGTAGTTATTAAAAGAACACGTATTATTCAATTACTATTATATTTGAAAATAACTTCCATCAAAAGATTGTAGTTACCCTTAGATAATCATAAAATTCCCTATTAATGAAGTTCAAATTAACGATAATGTTTATTATAAAGTATTGTTATTTATTGTTTCTTGAAAAATGATGTTAAACTCCTTATTGAATAATTAATACGAATGAAAAAGTCAGTTTTCTAGAAGTTTTATTATATTTTATGGGAATGACATGTTTCACCCTTCTAAGGCATTATCACATTTAATAATGCGTTAGAACAGCGAAACGGGTCATTCCCATAAAATATACTAAAACTTCTAGAAAACTGACGTTTTCATTCGTATTAATTAAAAAGTTTTGTGTTTATTACATGTTCCTCGCGATATATAAATGTGTAATAGAAGCGAATTATTATAGCTGCTAAATCTAGGTTTATTTTATTGACAGCTAAGGCATCAACACAGTGAAATTCCATAGTAATACAGTTAGGAAGCTAAAAAAAAACTATGTTTATTATCCACAAAATATTTAAAAAAACACGACATATTTCGGAGAATACCTCCATCTTCAGGTTTAAATATGTAATATAAATTTTTTATTTTTTTTTAATAATTATTTATTTAAATTTTATATTTTAATATAATATATTATTATCAAAATGTATCATTCTTGTTTAATATTATTTATTAGTTCTTACAGATAAAAAATAATTATTAGTACTTATAACAATTAGCCCAGATTCATTTTTAAATTTAGATTATTGTATCGAATTTTAAATGTGTTTTTTATATTAGTCTTTATTTGTTTAGTTTCTATTATATATTTACACCTGTAGATGGAGGTATCCTCCGAAACATGTCGTGTTTTTTAATATTTTGTGGATAATAAACAAAGTTTTTTCAATAAATAATATAATTTTTTTAATTTTGTACGATTTCTTTTTTTACTTAATTTAAATAGTATTATTTTCTTATACCCAGATTATTGGGTACTACGAATATGTTTACGTGTTATTCGTAATCTCGCGTATATCATTTCTATGAGTTAATTTATTTTATATTAACAACATTTGAGTAAGAGCTTATTTTTAATGAAAAGATAAATACAAAGTATTGCAACTGACTGTCGAAGATACTACTGGCTAGAAAACCTTCGAGAATAGTTTAGTTGCAGCACAATATTACTGTTTAGAGTTTCTATATCAAGCGTAGAAATAACTATGATGTTGTCCAACCACCGATAGGTGAAGAAGTATAAGAAAAAAATGCAACAATTTGTTTTAAATGGCGTTTTTTTATATTTATCTGCATTAGTTCCTGAAAAATTCATGGTTCGTTTTGATACGCCTTTCAAAAACACGGTTTAATAACTGAGTAGTACAGAAAGTTTCCATATAACTAGATTATTTTCTAGTAAACTTATTGAACATTAAAGCATTAGCACTGTTAAATTCCATAGTATTATACTTAGGAAACTGAAAAACTTTGTTTAATCCACTAATTAATAAAAAATATTAAAAAACACGACATGTTTCGGAAGATACCTCCATCTTCAGGTGTAAAAATATAATAAAAACTAAACAAAGAAAGACTAATAAAAAACGCTTTTAAAATTCGATACAATAATTCAAATTTAAAAATTAACCTTTGCTATTTGTTATAAGTAGGTACTAACAATTATATTTTAACAGTAAGAACTTATAAATAATAATAATACATGATGATAATATAAAAAATATTACAATAAAATAGAATATAAGTCTATTTAATAATCGGTAAGTATTCTAATAAAAAATGCTCATTAATTAAATAAACATAAAGAAGTTTTTAGGTTTTACCTTCACGTTATGCACGTTTTCTTATTAAAGATTTGTGCGTGCTGAGAGTAGTAAATTTTGCTATTTTTAATTATTTAGCATTGTTGGGAAATTAATGTCAATGTTGTTTGATACATCATTGTATTAGCTAATAGATACACAAACACCCGCAGCTTAATTACTTTTGTTTAGCCTTTGTTTGGCGTGAACCGGATACATCTAAAAAAAAAATTTTTAAATAACGAACAAATCGTGTACCTTTACCTACCTAAGAACCTTGAATTTGTTTCATTCTAATGCTAAATAAATATTCAATAAAATGACCTGATTTCCGATCAATTTTAATTTTATTATATTCTGAATTTCAAAAAAGAATGGTAAAAAAGTATATATTAATGATGTAAATGGAACTAGAAAAAGGGGAAGACCGAGGAAAAGCTGTCACGTTCCAATGAATCAAACTGTCCTATCCTGATGCAAATGTTGATCGACTGTTTCAGGTGCAGCCCCCATACTAAAATGTTTTATTTTAACAAAAATGTTTTTTTTAACAAAATGTTGGTTTTTAACAAAATGTTTATTTTAACTAAATGTTTATTTTTAACTAAATGTTAAATTTTAACAAAAATGTTAATTTTTAACAAAATGTTCATTTTTAACCTTTTTTTTAACTAAATGTTTATCTTTAACTAGTTCATAAAATGGAGCTACAGCGCCCTTGAGATGATTAATTCACAAAAATGGCGCTCTATAAATCATCTAATTAATTATATTATTAATTAATTATATTAATTATAATCAGAACAAAATTCGAAATCATCCAGAAACGTTCTTCGGGCTTGCGCATAGTGTACATTTCGATTTGCTTTTGGAGAGAATCAAAGTATTCCTCGCTCGCTCTCTCGTACCCAAAATATTTTTGTACTCTTTTTTGATGGCATCTGGGTTTTTGCTTATTTATATTATGAATTTATTTCAAACTGGAATTGAAACATAAAAAAAACAGGAACTTTATTAAAAAACAACATACTATAACTACAAACCATCATACAGTTTCCCTGGAAAGGTAGACACAGAGAACAGAGCGCCTGACCACCAATATTATATTTTTGTAATATTATTTATTGTGTAAAGCTCCATATAAAACAATTAATACGAATAAAAAATTATGTTTCGAAAAAAGGATGAAAACAGGATAAATGCCGTAGAAATGAGATCACTGGGAAGAATGTGCGGGGAAAACGATATATGATAGAATACCGAAAGACGAAATAAGGAAGAAATGTAAGGAAGATGATTGCATCATAAGTAAAAATAAAAAAGATTCCTCAGATGGTTTGGACATTTGGAATGAATGGACGAAAGAAGAATGGTTAAAATGTTGTATACAGCAGTGTGAGTGGAAAGAGAAGTCGTGGAAAACCAAGGAAAGCATGGCTTGGCCAAATTAATCAAATAGTGAAAGACGGCCACCAAAGTCGAAAAATCGACGAACGTGCGTGGTACGATGCATGAATGTGGAGGAAGCAAGAGAGGTATGTCAGGACAAAACGGTATGGCAGTCAATCCTCTCTGCCTGCCCCTCCGAGGAAACGGTGAAATGGAAGTTATTTAGTCAGTTAGTTAGAACATAAGTTTACCAAAAAATCGGTTAATTTGTTTATTTTTGTTACTCATGACATGTCGGGAAATACGTATTCACTTTAAGTTATCAGAACAGGTTTTATTGCTTACCCAAAGAAACATTTTTTTTTAATCAATGAATTTTGAATATTTTTAAAATCAATAAAAATATTTAAGTGCAAGTTTTTCCGTAAGATTTAGCAGATCTTAGAAACAAAATAAATAAAAAAATAAGTAATAGTATATCCAATATCAAAATTGAAATAACAAATAAGAAAATAATTGATTTGAGAATGGTCTTTAATGGGTTTAACTCATGCATAGTTTATAATGCATTAAGAATTTTATTCAATATTGAATGTAGGTCAATTCAATGTCATATTTTTTCTTAATTAATCATACGGTTAATTCTACCTTAATCAATTTAATATTTATTTTATTAACGTCAATAGTAATCAAAAGAAAATTTTCAATAATTGTGATTCGAACTGAATAAGAGTTGATCTAATTATGTTAAAATATCATAAAATTTCTATAAAACATACTTTATATACGAATTAGAACGACATCTGTTTTCTAGACTTTGCATTATTTTGTATGTGAATAACATGTTTCGCCTGTCTAAGGCATTATCAAATGTACAGTGAATACATTTAATAAACTTGATAACTAATACATTTAGTACATTTAACAAATAATACACGGGCGAAACATGTCATTCGCGTAAAATATAATAACACTTCTATAAAACAGAGGTTTTTGTCCTTATTAATTATTTTATATGGAGTTTTATATCATAATTCAAGTCACAATAAATAAAACATATATTTTACTTCAATAATAAATATTTATTTATTGTTTCTTGAACAACGATAAAATTTCAATATTAAATCATTAATACGAATGAAAACGTCTGTTTTCTATAAGTTTTATATTATTGTGTGAAAATGTCAGCATGGCGAAACATCTCACTCCCATAAAATAAAACAAAACTTCTAAAAACAGACGTTTTTATTCTACTTCTAATTCTTCTTCTTCTTCTCCATATAGACCTTTGGTCTGTTCCTGAAATCAGGCTGGCCTATCTTGGGAGGTTGACTCCCAACTATCTCTCCATCTCTTCGGCGGTCTTCCGGGGGGACGGCAGCCGGCAGGAATCTGATGCGCCACAGCGTGTGGGATTCTGGTGGGATCCATCCTCTGCACGTGCGCATTCCAGTATCTTCTGCGTTGTCTGACCCTTCTCACGACATCCTCCACCTTGCAGATCTCGCGGATAGCCGTGTTCCTCACCCTACCTTATTAATTTATTTTTATTTTATAAAAGTTTGTGATAATTCAAGATAATTAGATTTACTCTCATTCAGTTCGAATCACAATTTTTGAATTTTTTATTTGATGAACTTTTAATATAGAATTGTATCGCACTGCGCAAGCAATAAAAAATAAACATATGTTTATATGAATGACAGAATAATTATTATGAATGTATAGATTTGTGTATTCAAGTTATTAAATATTACGAAAAATAACAAGCCCACACGCCACCATTCAGCCTAGAATAAGCCTTGTGTTCCGCCATGGATATGGATTTGATAAGTAATTATCGATAATACTATATACACTAGAGAATGTTTGCGGTTAATAAAAAAAACTATTTGTATAAGTAATTATCGATAGCAACCCTGAAATACAGTTACTAGCTAGCGGACATTTCATTTCAATAAGTCCATAAAAGTATTCAATTCAAACACATATTTAAAATATGTATTCACCGTTGCCAGAACAATTATATTTAAATCACATGCCCAAGTGTATAAACCTAATTGATAAAATTGTATAATTTATTTTATTATTAAACACGATTTTTTTTTAAATCTAATATATGATCTAACACCCCAATTGAGGTATTAAATTCATGTACTGTTTCTTTAAGAATGAAGGATCGCCATACTGCTCTATCCTGACATACATCTCGAGATTCCTCTACATTCATACATTATAACATGCCCGCTCGTCGATTTTTCCGACATCTAATATGGTCACCTTTTCTGTCTGAAAAACAACTGTATTCTAGAAGCTTTATTTTATTTTATGAAAATGACATGTTTTGCCTTGCCAGGGCGACATCAAATAAAGTTTGATAATGCCCTAGCTAGGCGAAACGTATCATTCTCACAAAAAAAATTCTTAAAGACTGACAGTTTCTTTTTTTTTTTTTTTTTTTTTTTTTTTTTTTTTTTTTTTTTTTTTTTTTTTTTTATGTACGCAACAGGTCGATTGGACCCAATTACTGTGTACAATTTTTATTTTTTAGCTATTATATTGATTCTCGTGACATGTGATAGGTAGCCAATCTATCGCCATTTTATTGTCACGTGAATTCTACACCAGACCAGACAGTGTAACAATCACACTGCCATCGCCGGGAATCGAACCCAGGACCTTCAACATGGAAGTCAGAGCTCGTAACCACTCTGCCACGAAGGTCGTCATGAGTTTCATTCAAGTTATATTTTAGATTGAATTATTTTAAATGGAATTTCAATAAAACGAAGTATAATTACAATTCTAATAATAAGTATTAATTTACGTTATAAAACTTTAAATATGTTACCCCCGATATAAAGTTTTTTCCCGCCCGTAGCTTTGTGGAAATAAATTTTAAATTATGTTTTCATGTAACCCTTTCTTCAATAAATATATGTTAAATATAAGTCAATTTGTATACGCTATAAATATATTTGGTATCAGTGAGGTAACGTTTTTTCTATATATTCTCAAGATTCTGGAGAAAGTTGCCTTACTTATCTTTTTCTTTTAAACCATTGGTATTTTCCTGTAGTCAGGCTGGCCTCTCTTGGGAGGTTGACTTCCAGCAATCCCTTCATCTTTTTGGCGGTCTTCCCAGGGGACGGTGGCTAACATAAATCTGATGCGCCACAACGTGTGGGATTCTGGAGGGATCCACCCTCTGCACGTGCGCATTCCAGTATCTTCTGCGTTGTCTGTTCCATCTTACGATATCTTCCACCTTACTCACAATTCTCCACTGATTTTTATAAATAATATTTATTGTTTCTTGAATTGTTATCTAAAACTCCATATAAAATAATTTATATGAATGAAAACGTCTATTTTCTAGAAGTCTCATTATAATTTATGTGAATCACATGTTTTGCCTATCTAAGGCATTATTAATATTGTCTACAAATATCATTTCATAAAGCCTTAGACAGTCGAAACATATCATTCCCATAAATTATAATAAAACTCCAAGAAAACAAACATTTTCATTAGTATTAATTGTTATAATTGATATTTTAATTCATTCTGATATTACGTTATTTTATGTAGTTATACCATTAGATTGTACATTATACATATTTTATTTTTTGTATAATGTTATATTTTATAAACGAATTGGTATTATTCAGTGGCGTACAATCTATACGAGCTATTAGCTACGCTTTGCCTTAGATTTTTTTTAAATATTAATAATAATACGATTATAGCCATGGAATTGAATAATCACGCTGCTTTTATTCCACTTTTACTTATTAAATATTTTTATAAAATAAAAATATCAATTATTTTTTCTTTAGCAATGATATAAAAACTCCATATCAAATAATTAATACGAATGAACACGTCAGTTTTCTAGAAAATTTATTATATTTTATGGGATTGACATGTTTTGCCCTTCTAAGGCATTATCAAATGACAATGCCTTAGAAGGATGAAACATGTCATTCCCATAAAATATAATAAAATTTCTAGAAAACTGACGTTTTCATTCATATTAATTAATAAAAATATCAAATACAACGGTTCGGAGGTGACCTCCATCCTCAGGTGTAAATACTCGTATGTAACTAAACTCTAACCAAAAATGACTTATTATATAAAGATATAATGAGTCTATTTTTCGTTAGAGTTTGTTTATATATTTTTACACCTGAGGATGGAAATCACCATTGACCATGTTGTGTTCGATTTAATAAATAAAAGTGAAATAAAAACAGCGTTTTAATTCTATTTCAAGGTTATTACAATGGAATTCCCACAGTGTTAACGACACCACCTTCAATAAAACATATAAAATATAATCGTAGCATATTCGCATGTTAAAATTAATATACTCGTATATTATTTATATGATAACTGTTACACTCGAAGATGCTAACATTGGTTGTTGGAACAGCTGACTTACAGCTAGAGAACGAGTAAAGCTGACCCCAACAGCCAACATTGTCAGTGAGTTGTGCTGTGAAGAAGTATTATATAAAAGGATATCGCTTAATAACAGTAATTTAAGCATCTTCAAAGTATTAATTATAAATGTTGTTAATTGAAATTACTTGGCACTTACTTAAACACCCGATGTCATCCACTGCAAGACATAGGCCTCCCCCATACTTCTCCACATATTCCTATATTGTACCATTCGTATCCGGTCACCAGCAATTATTCGAATGTCATCAGATCATCGTGTGGGGTGTCCCTCTGCTTCTTCTATCCTCACGAGATCTCCACTTCACCACCCTTGAGCTGCAGAGGAGAATTGGTCATGGGTGGATCAGCATATTCACATTCTTCGACAGCAAAATTCCCATATCTGAAACGCAGAATGTATGATCAATCTAAGAGTATTTCTAATTCTGACGGACTCCCTAATATGGAGCAGAAACGCTAATACACACATGTCGATCATAAGGAGACTCCGTTTACCAACAAGTAAACATGAAACAGCCATGCTATATGTAAGACTCTCAGACTGAATATGAAATACTGAAATATGTAGAAGGTCGGGAGTAACACGCGTCTTCGAAAGGGTAGCTAAGCTCAAATGGTTATTTGCGGGACAGTTTGCCACTTGGTAGAAGTTCATAGTAAATAATGTGAATAAATAAATAGAACAAATATTTTGTGATGAGGTTCGCAACCCATCACACCGCGTCTCCCGCCGGGGCGAAAAAAAAGGATGGAGTCCTGCATCGGTGAAAGTGTAGCAGTCTATTATTTCCTAATGTTTAGTTAGTAAGTTTTTTAGAAAAAAAATCGTTTATAATTGATATTTAGTTTGATTCCACTTGATTTTTAAGTTTCGGCAGTTCGCTAATCAAGAGGTGGCAAAGAGCTACTGAAATCGGTCAAAACTTAAAATCAAGTGGAATATAGCAAATACATATTATAAAGAAATTTTTGATTCTTTTATTTTACTTTCATCATCTTCAAAGCGCGTCAATTCAGATTTTTTTCTGTGCTCGTATAGTCGTGCACGTCTTTGGAACACGCAATAATGTTAGTGATTTGTTTGAAATAAATAAATACGTGGAATGGGTAGTAATTCGGCTACATTTCCTTTTGACATTCACAATAATAAATATAAAAATAACGTTTTATTACGCTCGCAGACAGCCAAAATCCGTTTAATTTACCTATTGGGTTAATGCGAAGGCCAAATAAAATTACAATAATCAGTAACGAAGGCAGCGCTAGCAAAAATGAATTTTTTAGTCGAAGTATTATATAATTGAGTGGCGACTGCTTATGTAGTTCATTGTCAATCGGTTTTGGTCACGGTCGGAGAACGAAGCAGCGATGACCTGCTTCTTGAGCTCGAGAAGACATGTCTTTTTTTGGGCGTTTTACCAGACTTCTTGCGTTCCATTGCACGATTTATGTAACTTAGTTCGCAGACTGAGATCATCCGATCGTAATGGTGCATAAAAAACGATGATTTCACGATAAAAACACTATTATTATCTACAACCTATTTGTTGTTTTAAACTGCTCTGCATTACCTATTTAATTCTTCGTTTTTTATATAAATATTATTTTGGTTGCTATGATTAAGATCTTACACATTTTTTACTAAGTATGAGGTTACCTTAAAAAACCTATAAAATTAAATCATTCAAAACAATTTTTTTATTCAAATTCAATAAAAAATGTTGCCGATAATTACATACCATTAGTTATTTAATATAGAAAAAAATTATCGTTTTCATTCTAGAATTTATATCATAGTATTAAGTTTATACGCTAGTCCCATAATATATTACAAAACTTTTGGCATAGGGGCGATTTCTTAATATCAATATTCAATATTTAACGTACACCATTATTCAATAAAAAACAATAATGTAATAATTAATATACGACGAATGAAAACGTCAGTTTTCTATAAGTTTTACAATATTTTATGGGAATAACATGTTTCGCCCTTCTAAGGCATTATAAAATGATATGCCTTAGATAATGCTTTAGAAGGGCGGAACATGTCATTCCCATAAAATAGAATAAATCTTCTAGAAAACTGACGTTTTCATTCATATTAATTATTTATTGTGGAGTTTTGCATCATTGTTCCAGAAACAATAAATAAAATAATGTAATAAATAATCATTATCTATTTCAACTCGGATTTATAAGAATTTTTTTACAGCCTTTCTTTTCCCTTAATAAAACCACGTATAATATGTAGAAGATAACAGCGAGAACACCAGAAGATGGCAGAGAGCTGCCGAAACTGGTCGAACTCATAAACATTAATGGATATAAACATACGTATTAATCAAATGTACTTTTTTTAATACGCATTTTTTTTCACTGTGCATAATACGTAAATTGGCAGAAAATATATTATTCAAAACGCACAACTCGTAGATAAATTTGTGACCAAAAATATCACAAAATCAGTTGAATTTATATAAGCCCTCTGAATCAATTATATTAATAAGTTGTATACGATATTAAATGGGTCTCTTTTGCAACCATTGTTGTGAAACTTTAATATCACATTTAATGTGGAATACCTTTTAAACTATAACTGACCGCTATTACTTACCACTGGAGGCATTTTCTTCGGTGCAATTAACGCGTTTATAGGCGGCGGAGCAATTGTAACACGGGTTAAGTGATATATTGGTTTATTGTTTCAATATTATCGTTGCATAAATTTTGAAACGGCCTTTAACTGGATATCACGTCTCGTTTTATAACATTTTATTACACGCGTAAAATGTGCGTACGCACAGATACGTCCTGATTTGGAAATAAAATATGTTTTTCAAACTTTTGTTTGCAATACCTTATATTTTTACTCTTTGGATACGTTTTTAAGAACACGGTGTATTTTTTATTATATTATGATGGAAAATACATACAATGAATGAAAGAAAGAGCTGAAAGGGTTGGATGCAGGTGCCAAAATAAGCGGAGTGTCAGTAAGCTTTTTCTTGTATGGGGATGACGCTGTCCTACTTGCAGACAACGAGCATGAACTACAAGTCCTAATGAATTGTATGAGGTATGCATATGAAATGATCTGATGAAGCCCAAGGTAAGGATTTTTGAAAAAGAAAAAACCATGACAGTCTGCAACATAAGCGTGAATGGTGAAAATTTGGAACAAGTAGGTGAGTTCGTGTATTTGGGTAGTATGTTTACAAAAGATGGGCGAGTGGAGAGGGATATTGAAAGAAGGGTTGGGGCAGGCAACAAAGTGAATGGTGCACTTAAAGTTATGTTCTTGTACCGACCCTTATGTATGGAATCGAAGCATGAAACTGGCAGAATAAGGATGAAAGTAGAATAAATGCAGTAGAAATGAAATCTCTTAGACGCATGTGTGGATACTCTGTGTATGATAGAGTGTCGAATGAAATTATAAGAAGTTAAAGGGATGCGAATGACGGTGTGATGAACAAAATAATGAAAGATATTTTGGACACATGGAAAGAATGAATGAAGAAAGAATGGTAAAAAAATTATATGTTAACGACGCAAATAGAACTAGAAATAGAGGAAATTGAGAAAATGGTGATACGATCAAAAAAATTAAATATTGAATATCGGCCACGCGAGAAGTCAGAGAAATCGACGTGTATACTTGACACGATGTACGAACGTTGAGGATGCGAGAGAAATATGTCAGGAAAGAAAAGTGGGGCAGTCCATTATTTCTTCCTACCCCTTCGGGGAGACGGTGTGATGATTAGTTAGTTAATATTTGGATGGGGCATACATATAAAATTATGCACAAAGCTCTCGACATCATAGAACGTACAGGAGTTTTCAGGAGGTCAATTTTAGGCATACTGGCGAAACCAATAATAAAAATAATAAATAATTAATACGAATGAAAACGTGCGTTTTCTAGAAGTTTTATTATATTTATTTGGGATGGCAGTTAATAATTACAAAATTGATAATATATAAAATTAAGACTTCAGCATTTTTTTCAGTCTTGCCATATTCTGTTATTTGTTTAAAAAAACTAGCATGTACCAACCTGTGTGTAGGCATTATCGAGCTGTTTTCGCATTCGGTGATTAAAACGTTGTGCAAAAGTTTGTTACACGTTCGGACAATTTGGTTAAATACCCCTTATTATTTTAAACTGAAGTGAGCACGTAAACGTAACACTATTAATTAGAAATTAATTGTTTAAACACACTGCAGAGGAAGGTAGACGTTTATGCAAAGGCTGGTTTACGTTAAAATATTTTTGCAATTGTATAGTCGCATACAAAATACTCATACTTAAAATAGAAGTTTTTTTTTACGAATATAATTTTTTTTTTTTTATAAATCGTATTTAGAACACTTAATTTTAATCCGAAACATTTCTTCTCGGATCAAATCAAATCACATCAAATTAAATCAGTTTAGGTATAACTGTTAATGAAAAAACTTTGTTTTTATATCACAATTGTATTTTTTTACGACAGCTGTTTCATCAACCAATGTTGACATCATCGGGTGTTTCAATAATATATCAAATGTCAAATTTTCGTGATTTTTCGAATCTTTATGTGTATTTATCCTATGTCAATATGAATAATTTCTTTGATATAATTTTGAAGTTCTTGCTGAAATTGAGTTAGGTTCCTAAATATTTTAATTGAAAGAACGGTAAGTTACTGTTTTTAGGAGAAAATATTAAAGGTGAAAAATATAATAATAAAATAATAATAATAAAATAATTAAAAGGAACAATTACACATAGTACCTATAGAGTCACAACGATGAAACATAATAAATTAAAAACGATAAACAATAACAGGAAGTATATAAAAACTTCAAAATCATATCAAAGAAATTATTCAAATTGACATAGGAACAAATACACATAAAGATTCGAAAAATCACGAAAATTTTACATTTGATATATTATTGTAACACCTGATGATGTCAACATTGGTTGATGGTAAAATAAAATATAATTGTGATATAAAAACTTTTTTTTCATTAACAGTTATAACATGTTAAAGTATCATAGTGTTACTATTTAAATCAGTTTATTTACTTAAAATACATTACAAAAAACAAAATGTTTAAGGCATCTATTGAGTACAGGTAAAATATTATAAAATTACAACATAATACCAGGAACGCATGAGAGATGTTTCGACATTAGGTAGACAAGATACTCTCCAAAGTCAAGAGTATTTGTCCCATTTAACGTACCTTAACTAATATGAAAGACGTCGGTCTCCGAGGAGACCGCGTTCAGCAGACTAATTGCTCTTCCCACCGGTGTCATCAGAGATCATCTTGTCTTCTCGGGAGGACCAGTCCGGAGGCTATTTCTTCCCAACACAATGGAAATTTATTTCTTGGGTGTTCAGGTTAGATATTGTTGGATGATAAGAGGGGAGGTTTATTGGTAGAAATGTAGGTGTGGAAATGAGGAGTGTGGAGGGTGACCTTGGGCAGAGGCCGAGGTCTTGGATAGGGACTTAGGGATAGTGACAAGGAGTGGCCTTCGGGAGGGCCGATTGGTCCTGTCTTAAGTAAGATCCCTTTATATGTAAGATTCATTGCTGCGAAACCGAGTAGGGCTGGATTGTCCTTGAATGTGAGGATGGCAGCAACGGCAGAATCGAGTAGTGAATAAGTATGATAGTCAGAAACTGTGATAATGGCACGGAAGATGAAAAGTCTAGTCAGAGGATGGCATTTTACCTGGCTGGCAAGATGGCGTACAGAGCGAAGCACAACTTGGATATGCGAGCGTACACTGTTTGATATTTATTCCATGTTAAAACACCATAACAACAATATACCACACACAAGGATGCACATACGAGTATGTGTTTTTAGAACTTTTTTAAACAATCTCACATTTCAATTCTTTGTGAAAATTTTCTAATGACAGCCACCTACGGACGCCATATTGTTGCTCAATATCTGAAATACATATACATTTAACTAAAACGACATCTGTGATTTCAAAAGAAATTAAAGACTACTCGATCGAAGTTTTTTTTTAGAAACCACACAAATCACATGTATCGTGTTCCTTATTATTCTATATAGATAATAGATATAATACATTATTATTTTTAATACTATAATTTCCTTAGAATTTCCACGCTAAGTATTAAGAACGATCATAAGATTTCGGGTCGTGCACAGAGTCGAACTAACGTCCCCTAAAGGGTAGGGTAGCCAATATATAATTTCTCTAGACCGCCACACGAACATATCTATTCGAATAATCCAAATAAAGTAGTTTTGTTGATAATTTTGTTATCCATGTACATTGTACAATATAAAACATTAACTAGTCAATCAATTCAATTGAACAACATAAATAATTCAACTAACGGTTACATTTTTTAAATCGAATTCACTTTTTTATGATTTTTTTCAGTATAAATAAAAATATGTACAATTAATTTCATATAAAGCTCGATTTACTTTGTTACTCGCACCAACCCTTCCTTCGACGTCACTATCCGTTCGGCCATCCGCTGTGAACATGCTTCCTAAATACAAAAATTCTCTTCGTTCACACTTATGTTACAAAGGAGCATGGAAAATAGTTATTGGAAACAAGAATTGATGAATAAAAGCGAAAATGGTCGTTCACAGTGGAGTTCTGATCCCAACACTTATGTATGGAAGCGAAGCATGGAACTGGCAGTAGAAGGATGAGAGCAGAATAAATGCGGTAGAGATGAGATCCCTAAGACGAATGTGCGGTAGAAAGATATACGACAGAATCTCAAATGCTGATATAAAAAAGGAGTGTAGAGCGGAAGAAGGTATTATGAACAAAATTATGAAAGGATCGCTGCATTGGTTCGGACAGACGGAGCGCATGGATGAAGAAAGAATGGTTAAGAAACGATGTAAATGGAGTTAGGAGTCGCGCTAGACCAAGGAAAACATGACCAAATTAATCAAAATTTAAAGATTGGTCATATTAGAAGTCGGAAGAATTGTCGGATAGTTTGTTTGTGTGTATTTCATATATAATAATTTAGAGTAATACATCACCCTCAACCAAACACTTCCATTCAAAAATTCCTTTACAAAATTTTGTTTCGTAATGTTATGTCCCTGGTAGGTACTCTGCCCAAGTTAAATAACACATGTTATATATGTTTTCCTAGATTAGCGTATTTAATTTGTAATAATTTTGGTTTGTTTATATCGTTCTCCCGATATAAACTAACTCTCATTTGCCTTTGAAACATGACGAGAAAAATAAACTCGAAAGTAGGAAAAACAGTGATTTAATTCATAAAAAATCGTCGTTATGGAATTCCACTGTATTAACGCCATAACTTGATCTGAAATTAGTAATAGTTTATTTATATCCAATTGTAAATCTACGTTTGAAAATTAAGTCAGTCCAACTGAATAACAACTTTCATCTGACATAATTTTCAACTAGAAGCTAGGTTCTTCTGTTTTTCTTGAGCTGTGTAAATCTATGGCTTTTAAAAGATGGAACATCAATCTAAGATCAGTGAAGTAATGATGGGTTAGCTCGCAACGCTGTATGATAGAAACTATTCGAACAATGGTAATGTCTTGGGTTTACTAACATTATTAGCTCCGACAAAATTCAATGGCGTACATAAAAAATTGTAATCCAATTTTTTACAGTAGCACTTATTTAGATTTAACTCGGAAAAAAATCTTCTTACTAGGCGAATCTGTTTGTGAGTTTAGGTTTTGGATAAGATTAAATGGATTTTAAATAAAAACGCATGTGATTAATTATATTGACAGGTTCAGGTTCTGAACCTTTTTTAATTCGTAAACATATTTTTAATAATAATAAATATAACTAACTAACTACCTAACTAACCATCACGCCGTCTCCTCGAAAGGGTAGGCAGAAAGAATGGACTGTCACATTTTAACCGATGCGGCACTCCATCCTTCTCTTTTCGCCCCGCGGGAGACGCGGTGTGATGGGTTGCGAACCTCATCGCCACCAATAGGCATCTCCCACGCACACTTCGATCGTCCAACATCCACAAAATAAATCTAAAACAAATCATATAAAATACAATGATATAAAATAAAATAAAATAACAATATTTTAACACATAATGTTCAATTTAGATGGTGCACTTGTTGACATGGACGATCCGGACTTTTGTGATTATTAGATTTATGTTACTCGCATCCACCGTTTATTATTAAATTAGCTGCAATTAGGTACTTAAAGTAATCAAACATAATAGTAATAATACGTAGTAATCAAGTATATATATAATTATAATAAAGTCTCCCAAAAGATGGCAGGGAGCTGCCGAAACCGGTCGAAGCCATAAACCTAAGTGGAACTAAACTAAATATATATTATAAGGTGGCCTACATATAATGGTCTATAAGGTCGCCTACCAGGTAGAGCGATGATATTGTACTGACGGCGGGAAGGGCCTGGAGAACCCTGGATAGATACCGAGAGGGATGGCGTGGGGGTGGAATGGCTCACGTCCAGCAGTGGATGTAGACAAGCTGATGAAGATATTATACAGGAAATTTTCATATATATTTTTTTTTCATTATTTTATCTCTTTCGGATAGGCACCATGTCTCGCAGCCATACATCAAGATACTCCATACATAGGTCTTGATGAGGAGTATTCTCAGTTTTAGGTCTATATTATTTGATTCTATTATTTTCGAGCTTTTATTAAATACAAGCCTAGCCTGATGTATACAGCTGTCGACCTTACTGTTAGACCGACCGTCCCATGTTATTTTGCTCCCGAGGTAGACAAACTCCTTGGTGTTCTTTAGTGGAACTCCTGACATCACTACTCTCATCTGATGTTGCGTTCGGCCTACAGTCAGCAGCTTTGTTTTGTCTTTATTTATCTTCATGTTGTAGCTATCTTGAAGAATGCCTTGCAATGTTGCTAAGGCCTCCTGCAGTTCCTCCTCACTTGCAGCAACCATAGCAATATCGTCAGCAAACCTTATCATGTCTATCTTTTGCCCGTGTACCCTTACACCTTGGAGGATGGATGCATGAAGGATGTATTACGTTCAAATTCGATGCTAAGGAAGCTCACTGACGTCGACATATTTTCTGAGATAACGCATGCAAATGTGCTATGTACAATTTCATATTTTTATTGCAATTTTTGTTTAACCGTTATGTGTCTAAATGAGTCGGATAAACGTTTTTCATAAATTAAAATATAAGCTGAAAACTCCAAATATTTGGAGTGGTGGTGTTAATTGCTCTACCCACTAGCATCACTTAAGGCAGGTTAATTCTGCATATTGGGAGTTTTAATATACCAATTCATAGGTGGTTTCGACAAATGGAAAAAATGGCAATGAAAGTATACGTTAGTTATGTAAATGGAACAAGAAATAGAGATAAAAACGCGACACGGTCAAATCAATCAAAATTTAAATTTCGGACACATAGGTGCTTGACATAATGTTTGGATGTTTAGATGTCGAGATAAGCATGTCAGGAAAGAACAATGTGTCGGTTCATTATTTCTGCCTACCCCTTTCGGGAGAAACGGCATTAGGTACAGCTAAAATAACATTTTTATAAACTTTTTTTCTATTGTTTTATTTATGAATCAAGGACCAAACAAGTTTTGAGGAGGAGAGATCGCGTGAGGAACACCAGAATAAGAGAGATATGTGAGGTTGAGGATATTATAAGATGGAGCGGACAGCGTAAAAGTGACTGGTACGGTCATATTCAAAGAAGACAACACCAGACTCCCCTATATTGCATTGCATAATCAGCCTCACGGGACTCGTCCTCGTGGAAGACCTCCTAAAAGATGGAAGGACAGCTGGGAATCTACCTCACAGGAGGAGCAACACTCTGGAGAACAGACTACATAGGTTTACAACATTGAAGAAGAAGAAGCAGCAGAAGAAAGAAAAAATGAGAAAAATAATTATATGTTTTCATGTATTACACATCCTTTTAACATTTTGTTACATTTTTTGCCTTACTGCACAAAACTTTTTCATTTTGTTATTATTTTTAACCGCCCTACCTTTGGGTTATTTTCCGAGAAACGTGCAAAAAAAGCAGATTTTTTTATCAATGAAATTTAATTACACATTTATTTTATTTTTTTAAATTACGAAACGTCAAATACTCGGCCGCACACTTCGCCTGCCCCTTGTAAAACTATCATATTTATGAAGACTTGTACTCGAGTGTTGTTGGCACACGCGCATATCCCTAACAGTTTGTACATTTTAGGTACATTACTTTTTCTCAAGCGCGTACGTGATACGGGATAGCGCAGAATGGTACAGTCACAGTGAACGTATCACGTCTTCTTCTTCTTCTTTTTGTCCTGTCACGCCTCCGTGGTGCATAGGGCCTCAATGAATCTTCTCCACCCGACTCTATCGCATGCATGATGCCTAACATCATCCCAAGTGAGGCCTGCAGCCTTAACCTCGTACTGCAGGGTTGTTCTCCAGGTGGCTCTAGGTCTGCCTCGCTTTCTCTTTCCCCCCATAGGGGACCAGTCTAGTGCACCCTGAGCGATGCAGGTGCCTTCGCTCAATATTCAGCATCTATTGGCTCGAAACAGTGTCAAATGCCGTTCTCTGGACCATGGCAGGCGAAAAGCCAATTAGAGAACAAGTCGCTAGGCGCAAATGGCAGTGGATCGGTCACACTCGGAGAACGTATCACGTACCTACGTTCAAATAATTAAATGCAAAATTTTCAAATACGTAACTAACTAACTAACGAACCATCACGCCATCTCCCCTAAAGTGCCACGTTTTCCTCGGTATTCCCCTATTTCTGGTTCCATTTACATCATTAACATATCATGTTTTTTACCATTCTTTCTTCATTCATTCTTTCCATATGTCCAAACCATCTTAATGATCCTTTCATTATTTTGTTCATGACACCATCATTCGCACCGCATTCACTTCTTATATTTTCATTCGACACTCTATCATACACAGAGTATCCACACATTCGTCTAAGAGATCTCATTTCTACTGCATACTGCGTACATTCTTTTTTTATTATTATTGTAGGGTTTCCCGGACTCCACTGCTTCGCAATTCCGTAATAAAATATGTACATAGTTAAAATTTATCCGAATGGGTCAGCAGCGTACATACAATTTGCGTATCTATGTATAAGCATCGCTGACGAAAGTATTGGCCGTATTGTTGTGGGTAGGGCAGTTATTGCTCCAGATTCTATCTGACGCAATGCATCTTGAATTAAGCACGATAGGTATTTCGTTATTCGATTCCGAGTATACGGCTTCATGAAGGATGCTGATTGCTGATTTACCCTTTTGCACAACTGATTTTATCTTATTCAGACTATTTACTGTGACAACTGACAGAAGGCCGATTCAAATAAATGTTGCATATCGGCCTATATATTAAATCAAAAGAAACAATAAATATTTCAATGCAAAAACAAAGTAAGGATTCATCATTGTTATCTTCATTACCTTGACATCTCTGTAAGTCACTTGCTCCCTTGAGGGGGTGCCTGATCCGCATTGCCGGACCTCGTCCTCCTCTTTCTTAGTTCAATTGCATTATTTTTATTATCTTAAATATATATAGGATAAACTTCGTATGTTACCTTCCCTATTCGACATATTAAATAAATTTCCTTATTTCCCCCATCCCGCATTTTGTCGTTAAATGGTTATTTGCGGGACATGTTGCCAGATTGGTAGACGATAGATGGACCAGAAGGGTGGTAGAGTGGAGACCCCGCGAAGACAAACGAAACAGAGGGAGACCCCCACACGATGGTCCGATAACATTAGAAGAATTGCTGGCGATTGGATGCAAAAGGCACAAGATAGGGATACGTGGAGAAGTATGGGGGAGGCCTATGTCCAGTAGTGGACGACAACGGCTGTCTAAGTAAGTAAGTAAGTAAGTAAGTAAGCATTTTGTCTCCTCCCTCCCTCCTGTGCCTCCTGCTGTGCATTCTTTATTTTTTATTATTCCTCTAACATATGTTATTAATGTAACAATTGTGTATTTTCTTTTGCTGTTGTATTGCTATGTGTGAACAGCGGGACATCGAGGGAGAGTAGCGTAGCTTAAATCGTCCCCTTGGTTGCAAATATACATATATTATTTTTTTAAACGTCAGTCCCGCATGGACGGGGGACGGGCCTAGGGAGTGCACGAGTGAAGCTGACGAAAGGTGCCACTGCGCCTATAACAGCTTCGGGTAAGCGGAGGGAGCCCTCTATGGCTCGGCCATATTATAAAATCTCCGTAATGTCAGTCCCGGATGGACTCTTTAATGCAGTAAGTCCTTGTATGTTGCGCTGTCCTCTGTTCTTCCTTTTAACTTCTATCAGTTCACTGTTTAATATATTTTTAGGAAGCCTGTTGTCGTTCATGCGTAGCTCATGACAAGACCAGCGCAAGAGAGCGCAAGTATCCACGATATAAAGTGGTGACGAATATACAATATCATTGAAGAAACAAAAACAAAGCCAAAAATTATATACGATTTTTTTTCAAAGCCTTGGCGACTTGAACAAATGTACATGTACCTCACTAAGTAGCTTACAATTAAATAACAATCAGCATATAACACATAAAGCGTGTATTTTATTTATTCGACAGAACACAGAATGTTACTTGCGAAAATTGAAAACAAGAGAATGTACAATTTTTGCGGATACGGTGTGACGCAAGGACAAAGGCAATTTGAAAATTTGCTACGTGTTTTTTTAAATAGAATCTAAAGCAATTTTTCCGATTGTGTTTTTTTGCAGTATCCGGTTCTAACTTCCAAGTATATTTGACTGCGAAATTCGGAAATGTTGGTCACGGAAATGGATACAAATTTCAACCTTTATATATTATTATAATGGTAATATTATAATTCTACATTATACACATTAAACGGTTCATTTATGAGACACGCTGTTTTATTATTTTTCCCTGTGTATTGTTTCAAAATAAATTTCTTCTATGTTCGCCATACTTTGTGTTGTAGATGTTTTTTTCTTTTCTTTTTTAAATACTTTGTATACAACACTAAATAATTTTTTTTAAATTAAATATCAGGCATGTTTCGGACAACCCGATCCTTCCTCAGTTATATTATAAAAATATTTAAAATATTATAATTGTTTACAAATATGATCAGTCTGTCAAAACTGATCCTATTTGTAAACAATTTTATAATATTTTAAATATATTTTTCTTTGTTATTTTATTTTATATCATTGTATTTCAGATGATTTGTTTTAGATTTATTATGTAGACGTTGAACGATCGAAGTGTGCGCGGGAGATGCCTTTTGGTGGCGATGAGGTTCGCAACCCATCACACCGCGTCTCTCGCGATGGCGAAAAGAGAAGGATGGAGTGCCCCATCGAATAAAGTGTAGCAGTCCATTCTTTCTGCCTACCCTTTAGGGGAGATGGCGTGATGGTTAGTTAGTTAATTAGTTAGTTTAAATAGCTTTATAATATCACTGAGGAAGGACCGGGTTTTCCGAAACATGTCTGATATTTAATTTTTTTTAATTAGCGCTGTATACAAAGCATACAATAAAGAAAAAGAATAATATAAATTTGTATTTAAATAAAAGACAAAAAAATTTGTCTCCAATTTTCTAAAAATCAATTAACAACAAAATTTAATTAAACACTTTTTCAATACTTTGTATGTATAAAAAATACTTTATTATGAGTAAATGGCGCCAACAGCTTCCTCACCAAGCAAGCAGCTGCAGTACTCCCATAGAAACCCAGAAGTCCGGCTTGCGTAAGAAATTATGAATCACCCCCCTAATTTGAGTAATCATGCCTCCGCATAAACCAACAACCCACTAAATCAACCCAAACAATTTTCTTCTTTTCTTGGATTCTTACCTAAAGCAATTAATTTGTTCATTTAATTAACTTAAGCGTTACATTTATTGATTTGTTTTTTATTCAATATTTAAAATATATATATTAAATTCAAGATCAAATTAAAAGGTTCCGGGTTCGATTCGCGAGGATGGCAGTGTGATTGCCAAACTGTATTTGGTTTGGTGTAGAATTCCCGTGGCAATATGGCGATAGATAATGGGGATAGATAAGCTACCTTTCACATATTACGAGAATCAATATAATAGCTAAAAACAATTTGTATGCAGTAATTGGGTTCAAGCAACCTGTTGTAGGTATACAAAAAGTAATATTTTTAAAAGTTTCTATTGACGTTTATGGTGAGTATGACACGCAATTTGGAAGACCTTCAAGTTTGTAAAATGCTTATGAGACCTAATTTAATAAGAAGTTCGTTTACTAAGGACATATTAATATACAGCGTAAGGACACGCGATAACTTGCATATAATTTGAGTGTAGAAATGCATTGCGTATTCATTTGATGAATACATAATCACCAATAGCGTAATTGTATGCAACTGCTATCACGATATATTTTCTTAAATCTTTCAGTAATTTTTTGATGATAGGCTAATTATTAAAATTCTATTAATATTTATAATGTATGAACCAATTTTTTTAACCTTTACCTATACCTATTTATACAAATAATAAAAAATTAATAAATTTATAAAAAAATATAGAAAATGTGTACACGGAATGAATGACTGAAGAAATAATGGTAAAGAAAGTCTATTGAAATGACGTAAACGGAACAAGAAATGATGGAAGACCGAGGAAAACGTATTACGATCAAATCCATCAAATATTTATTGTCGACCACGCGAGGAGTCGGAGAAATCGACGTACGTGCGTAGCACGATGTATGAATGTTGAGGAATCGAGAGAAGTATATCAGGATATAACAGTGTGGCGGTCCATTATTTCTGCATACCCCTTCGAGGAAACGACGTAATGGTAAGTTAGTGAGTTTTTTAATATAATATTTAATATTAATATGAGTATATTATTTATGATTCAATTGATTACGTAACGAAAACGGGGGCTTAAAAAAGAGTTTGGTAATAGTTTTATTAGCGCGATCATAAACTTTTTTTTTCTAATACCAATAAACTTTCAACCTTTTATAAACAATAATTTTTTATTAGTATTTGTTTTATTTTTAGTGACATCTATTAATCTATACATCAAGCTTTATTACGGGTATTTAAACTTCCACTATTATGGTAACAGCTTTATATTTTGGGCCATAGATGTCCATACTTTTTCATATTCTCAACTTATTTTCTGTAATCATTTCAATTATATTTTATATTTACTTTCGACATATTAAAAAAAAACATTTTATAAAATTATCAATATGCATTAAGTACTAATTAGAAAATATAAATCGTAATACTAGATATAGATGTCGTTAAAATGAAAATAATAATAAGCCGATCGAAAACATTAAAAACTGCAGAGGTCAAACTCAGTAATGGCCGAATTCAGTTCAGCTGTCAAACGCAACGGTGGGCGTTTAGTAAATGATATGTATTTTTACAGTGAAAATAAGATTATAACAACTCAAAAAATCTAGGTCAAATGTTCATGCGCTCGAATTTATTAAGTCTCAGTACAAAATGTGTCCCGCTAGAATGTCGTGGATGTTGTTCGTTTCTGTGAAAATAAATCAATTATGTGACATTTGTGAAACAGAATGACACTCTTTTCTGATATGTTTGCGTTGTTTACTTATTAAGACGTGATTCATTTGCTGATTAAATATTGTAGTTATGGTGAGTGCTGGATGCATGGCATGTTTGTCATGTAATATAAATAATAAAATTAAAACTTCTAACGCAATATGTGGATTTTGTATTTTTTAGTGTGTTTCTTTTTATTACGGTTGTTTTAATTGAGCAATAGATATTTTAACAATGATGTGAAATTTGAGTAATGTTTAGGGTGTTTGTGGTGTTTCAGTGACAAGTATTAACTAAAGATGAATTTAATGCGCAAATTGCGCGGGGCCGCCACCATGGGTGGATCAGACCCGCCTGAGGGGTCATCCAGCGGCTCCACACACACTCAGCTGGGCCTCATGCACCTGAAGAAACTATTCTCCGAGTACACGCACCCTCAGCAGCCCCTCTCGGACGTGGAACGTGATGACAAATTGTACAACATGCTTCCACTGTTTTGTAAGGTAGGGGGTCTGATAAGATTGCAATTGAAACCTAATTTTAAGTTTTCCCAGATACCGACAAGTAACCATTACCTAATTGTACGTTTCCACTGTTGTGCAATATAAGAAATTCAACTAAGAATTTAATTGGAACCTGCTATTTCAGTTTTAGTAATTTAAAAGCCTGTTTTATTTTTCAGTGTCAATATTATATTTTATTTATGTTTTAATACGTTTTAATTTCTATCGAATATTTTTATTATTATTAAACAATCTTTAAGCGCTATATTATATAATTGAAGTTTGACTTCTACCACATGTTTTATGTAAAAAAATACAGTTTTTCAATTATTGTTATTGTTTAATTCAGAAAACAAAATATAAACTTCGAATTCAAAATCATTAAACTCCAACTGTAATCGATTAATTAACCCTTATAGTGTGGTTGACTACATTTGAAGACTACAGGGGAAAAACAAGGAATGTCAGTTAAAATTCAAAATAAATGTAATAATCCCATATAGCGGCATTTGTACGTATCTATCCACAGTCAACTTTTCATATTCAAAAATCATGTGTGTCATCGACTATGGCCAGATAATCGATTGCTAATTGCTAAGAAATATATAGACTTTGATTAGCTTTATTCTCAATTTATTCAAATTAACCTTCCACTGACATTCCTTGTTTTTCCCCTGTAGTCTTCATTTGCAGTCCAATTTTTTTATTTTTTATCTGCAGAAGACTACATTTGTATGTATTTTATAAACCTTTTTACTTTACTTCCTTACTACTAAATTGTACATAATATTATGATGAACTGGGACTATCTGTCCAAACTGTAAATGTAGCCTACCGTAGTTAAAGACCAATTTTTTTTCCGCAAATAAAGCCAGTTACACAGTTAAATAATATAATATAATATTTGCTCCATTAGACATTGAAAAATACCTTAAACATTTTTTTCTTTGATTAAATGTGCATTGTTGCTAAATGTACGTTTTTATTAACTTTAGATTTACCGAACCCACTGCATTGATGGGTCAAACTTTCATGATGAAACATTACAAACTAAAGTTATTGAATATTATTGATTTAATTATGAAAATATGTATCTAAATCCATTTTCCTTGTTGAACAACTATTTGAGGGGATATGTGCTTTATGTCTATTGTTTTGGACACTCATAATGACAGATTTCAGTAAAAATTGGTACCTACACAATCATTACCAGTTAATCCAGTGTTAATATTTTTAACACTGGATTTACTTAAAAATGATTAACTCAAAGTGATAACAAAACTGATAGAAATTCCAACTCATAAAATTTGCAGGTGTTTGGAGCGAGTCCATCTGGTGAAATGAATGAGAAGTTTTGGGATATATTAGCGTTTTGTCAGCAAGTCTCCAAGCTGATGGTGACTGAGATAAGACGCAGGGCCTCCAATCAGAGTACGGAGGCCGCCAGTTGTGCCATCGCAAAGTTCTTAGAAATAGAGAATAGTGAAGAGTCCAGCAACGGGTGGATGCTCCTCTCCACTTTAAATCTGCTGGCAGCGGGAGACCAGTCATTAGTACAGGTTTGTGTCATTTTTATTTATTTTAATAAATGTTAACTCTAGCATATACCCAGTGGCGGTACTCCCATAGAAGCCCAGAAACCCGGCCTGCGTAAGAAATTTTGAATTAAAACCTCTTCTGGCTCACAGAGGTTCAGCTTTTATGGCTATTCCTCTTACGTCTGATGGGAACATTGTTGGAAGGTGATTTGGTGGGTTGTTAGTTTATGCGGGGGCATGATTACTTAGATTTGGGGGTTTTGATTCAAAATTTCTTACCCAAGCCGGGCTTCTGAGCTTCTATGGGTGTACTGCCACTGCATATACCTCTTCATTCCCAAATGAATCTTGTAATTTATAAAGTCGGTCACTTTACACTTTTTATAAACGGGTAAAAAAACTTGAAAGATTTTTGTTTTTTCCAATAGTTAGTTGATGTCTGATAACTGAATCGGATAAATGAGAATAAATATAATTAAAAAATTATTTAAAATATGTAAAACGAGTATAATCGTTACAAAGTAAATGGCTTATTCATAAATAATAAGATAATTAAACGTTAAATATTCAATTTGTTGATATATTTATACAAAATGTTGTTTTATACATAAATCTTCTCATTAAAACTTAAATATAATTTAAATAAATAAACAACAACAACAAACCATCACGCCGTTTCCCCGCAGGGGTAGGCAGAGAGAATGGACCGCCACACTACTCTATCCTGGCAAACCTCTCTAGCTTCCTCCACATTCATACAACGAGTCATACACGCACGCCGATTCCTCCGACTTCTAACATGACCAACCTTTAAAATTTGATTAATTTGGTCATGCCATGTTTTCCTCGGTCTGCCTCGACTTCGTACCCCATTTACATCATTAACGTATACTTTCTTAACCATTCTTTCTCCATCCATGCGTTCCATATGTCCGAACCAACGTAGCGATCCTTTCATAATTTTGTTCATTATACCTTCTTCCGCTCTACATTCCTTTCTTATATCAGCATTTGAGATTCTGTCGTATATCGTTCTACCACACATACGTCTTAGGGACCTCATCTCTACCGCATTTATTCTACTCTCATCCTTCTTCTGCTAGTTCCATGCTTCGCTTCCATACATTAGGGTTGGGACCAGAACTCCATTGTGAACGGCCGTTTTCGCTTTCATTGATAAATTCTTGTTTCCAATAACTATTTTTAAAGCTCCATTCACTTTGTTACCCGTACCAACCCTTCTTTCGACGTCACTATCCGTTCGGGCATCTGCTGTGAACATGCTACCTAAATACACAAATTCCCTCACCTGTTCCAAGTTCTCTTCGTTCACACTTATATTACAAACTGTCATTTGCTCTTCCCTTTCGAAAACCAAAATAAATAAAAGTTCTTCATATTTTTCATCTGGTTCTTCCCTTAACGGAGGTTGGACAACATCAACGTAAAACAAGATGAGTGGCACATAACATCATACTATTCTCATTCGCAATTCTATGGAAGCTTCTCAGTAGCATATTTTTACAAATATTAAAGAATGGACTACCACACTTTAGCCTTCTCTTTTCGCCCTCGCGAGATCGCGGTGTGATGGGTTGCGAAACCTCATCGCCACCAATAGGCATCTCACGCGCACACTTCGATCGTCGAACATCCACAAAATAAATCTAATATTCTGTATCTATTATACTTCAAACAAATAATAAAAATAATTGAAAGAGGCATTGCAATGCATGCCGGGCATTAGCTAGTATATATATAAAAATGAACGTTTGTCTGCGTTTATAAATTAATGTTTTTTTAAATATAATTGACTTAATTCAGATTCAAAGGGTTAATATATTTCTAAACTACTTTTAACAATTAACCTTTAGTTTCTTAATAATGTTCCTTCTGTATAAATTATTGTGACTTCTTCTTGTCAATGGCAAGGCATTATTTTTCTTTCTTTTGCCGTTGTAGTGGTTTGGCTGAATTTTTGTCACTTCCAGGAGCCACTGGGTGTTAGATTTTTAGTAAAACCACATGGAGGCACCTTTCTTGTTCAACTTCACATTTTACATGTCTAAATATACCTATACGAAATAGACCCAAGCTGCAATATTTTAATTTATCTGTTATCTGAAATACATTTCTTATAAAGTTTTTTTTACTAACTTAACACTGCGATAGCATACAAAAGCCTTGTAACTCTGTGACATATTGAGAATTATCATGGTCAATACCAACAAAGGTTGTTTTTTTTTTTACTTTTCAATGTCATTTAATTTGTACATCATTTTTTTCATTACTGTACCAACGGTTATTTCGTTTGGACCTTTTTGTTCAAACAAGGTCTAATCACACCAACTGACCTATATTATAATATTTTCAATTGTTTAACGTTTTCTATTATATTTTCAAAACAATATTATGTACACTCTTTATTAATTACTTCTATTAAGTGATGCACGTGTTACAAAGTGTAAATTTCGATAATGTTTACATTAAATGGCCAATGTATACACTAACTATTAGCTTTCGTTGCAGTGTACACGAAATAATTTATAAAAACTCAAAATAGTTTTATGCATTCACGGTTCGGTGTTTGTTAAAGTATTCACAATGTCTGCCTTTCTTACAATGCCTAGGGGTTAGTCCATTTCTTCAAATTTAATTCCACTTAAAATACTGCGACTTCACAACTCTACCTCCACAGTCCTCCTCGATCAAATAAATGCACTTGCTTCTGTCATTAGAATTGTTAATGCGTGGTGGGGTGATTTTTAAAGTCGCTCTTATTAGGTTATTTGACCAATTCACATCGGAGAGTTCAAACACTTGCCAGTTAAATTATACATTTTCTAGTGAAAATATGTATTAATATTAATTTTAATAATATGTATTAATATTAATTTTTTGTTGAATCGCTCTTTACATCATGACAGCATGAGCCAAATCGATGTAAAGGATATTATAGCTATCATAGTGATTCTCATGACATGTGATAGGTAGCTAATCTATCGCCATTTTATTGTCACCTGAATTCTACACCAGACCAAAGACAGTGTGACAATCACACTGCCCTCGCCGGGAATCGATCCCGGAACCTTCGGGGTGGCAGTCAATGCACTTACCACTCGGCCACAAAGGTCGTCGTAAGAAATACAACAATTTATACTGTAATTAAAACTCATAGTAAATTCATATGTTGGCCAGTTAATTTATACGTTATCAAAATTTAACACTTTGTAACACATATACGAGTACATGACATTGTTTCACTTTTGATATTTTATAAATACTATTAATTTGAACGTCTTGACAACATGTTTTAATGTTTTTCACATACTTCTACTGTAATGATGTCAATGCATGTTTATTAAACATCTTTGGTAATGTTTTTAAACTATTTTATTACTTTAAACATGTGTAGGCAGTTACGTCAATTTATGAATCATAAAATAAATTGTATCTCAATAGAGACGAAGATGTAAATTATTTGGAAACAGAATATGGTAGTCGAGGCGTTTACAGGACTTATGACCTGTCATTGGTTGGGTTAAGCGATCACTTTATGTTTAACAACATTCACCATTCCGCCCTTCTTACGACACCACGTCTGACAAATTTTTGACAAATAGATGGCGCTAGTGTAGATGGACCTACCAACAGTGAAGTTATTAAAAAATATTAATATATATACAAGTTCCAAAGACTACCATATTCTGTTTCCAAATAATTTACATCATAGTCTCTATTGAGATACAATTAATCCTTAAAAAATGATTAACCCGCAATGGGTAAAAATCCAGTATTTTTCTACAAGTATTTGTATTCAAAACAAATTCTATAAAATAAATTGATTGTTAAAGGATTATTCCGTTTTGTTATGGTTAAAATGATATTTTTGTTCATGTAGGTGATGACAACTGCTGCTGTGCCCTCCACTCTTGTAAAATGCCTGTATTTATTCTTCGATCTCCCGGAAATGTCGGATGCCGAGGCTGATGCTCAAGATGGGAATAGTGAATTTACACCTCGGGAGAGAAGGATTCTCCTGCAAAAAATATTTGTGCAGGTAACACAGCAAAAATAATTCAGGCGCTTTTGCTTCAAATTGTCAAAAAATGTTTGGTCCAGCAATCCAGATTATAATAAATAATAGGAGGATAGATAATTGAGAGGATGATGGAAAATTTTACCTGGAATATTTAAAAAATACGAAGATTTTTATTTACCCATCACTTTGAATTAAATTTGTATGAAGTTCTGTACATTGATCATCCATATTGTTTTTAACTAACTAACCATCACACCGTTTCCCTGGAGGGATAGGGAGAGAGGATGTATCTCCACACTGCTCTATCCTGACATATCTTTTAAGATTACTCCACATTCATACATCGTTATTCCACGCTTGTCAATTTTTCCGATATATTATAAGTTTATTATGGAGTTCTAGCGCCGACCCTTATGTATGGAAGTGAAGCTTGGAGTTGGCAAAAGAAGGGTGAAAGTAGAATAAATGAGGTCGCTAAGAAGAATGTGTGAAAAAACAATGTATGATAGAATATGTAATGATAAAATAAGAAAGGAATGTAAGACGAATGAATGGGTTCTAAATAAAATTAAGAAAGAGTCACTAAGATGGTTTGGACATATGGAACGAATGAGAGAAGAATAGTTAAAAATATATATACAAGTAGTGTGAATGAAAAAAGAAGTTGAGGAAGGCATGGCAATACCAAAGTAATCATGCTTGTCACGATTTGTGAATGTAGAAGAGGTGCTAGAGTTATGTCAAGATAGAACAGTATGGCGGTCCATCCTCTCTGCCCACCTCTCCGGAGAAACGGCATGATGGTTGGTTAGTTAGGTTATTCTTTTAAATTTTCCTTTGCTTATTAATCTAACAGATAATATTAAATATTTTAATATGTGTTTGTGGACTAAAACAAGACACAGGACTTTGATGTATATTTTTTAATTGATTAATGGGTTGTGTATTTCATTCAGGTCCTAGTCAGATTGTGTAGTCATTCTTTCCCGTGCGAGGAACTATCTAGGAAGGATGACCTAAGCCTGCTGTTCTCTGCCATCACGTCCTGGTGCCCTCCACACAATGTCATGTGGAGGAAGTCGGCGGCTGAAGTTCTAGTCACTCTGTCAAGACACGGACTCTCACAAAACGTTGTCCAGTATATCCATAGTAAGTTTATGCTTTGCTTTTAACAAAAAAATCATTAATTAATTATTTTGTCTAACGAACAATTTTGTTATACTTGTTTTCCAGACAAAGGTTGTGTTTCGCATTGCATTGAAAATATGCAAAGGGTTCCAGAGCTATCACCATTGGAGGTCAGTTATACTACAAGTCTTGTTCTATTTAATTTCTCTATCTAACTATTTTAATTTTACAAAAACTAATTCATATTGCTTCTCTAATAAGGAAAGATATGTATTAAGGATGGCAAATTGAAATAATTATTTGATGGCTAAATGCAATGTTCACTTGTATCGTTTTATTTATTGTTTCTTGAACAATGATGTAATACTCCATATTAAATAATTAATATGAATGAAAATGTCGGTTTTCTAGAAGTTATATTATATTTTATGGAAATCAAATCAAATCAGTTTATTTTCTCAAAAGACATTACAAACATTTTTTATAGTTTAAGGCATCTATCTAACAGGTAAAACATAATAAATATATAATACCAGGAACGCATGAGAGATGGTTCAACATTAGGAATACAAGATACTCTCCAAAGTCAAGAGTATTTGTCTTCTGAACAACATTCACCATTCCGCCCTACCATTCACGAATATGAAAGAAGAAGATCGATCTCCGAAGCGATCATATTCAGCAGTTTGATTGCTCTCCCCACCGGCATCACCAGAGGCAAGTTGGTTCTGCATGCTGGGAGATAAAACAGTCTGTGCTGACGCTGTCGAAGATAACCATCCGGAACATAAGGATGGATAGCCTCCATGACATATTTCGCCCCTTTTACATTTTGTAGAGTATCTTGTCTTCCTAATGTGGAACCATCTCTCATGCGTTTCTGGTAGTATACTATATACAATATATTATTTTACCTGTTCTCAATACTCGTAGATGCCTTAAACCTTAATTATGTAATGTCTATTGATGAAATAAACTGATTTGATTTGTTTCTGAGGCATTATTAAATGTATTGTTTTACTTTTATTTATACTTATTAAATATTATATATTTATTCTTTAACCTTTTAAGCTACATTTGCAGTTAAACTAATAAGCTTCGATCTGCGACAGGCTTCCTTTACAGCTCGGACGGATTGTCATAGTTTATCATAATATTAAGCATAATTAACTAATAAGAAACTAAAGTAAAAAGATTAGATTCATTCATATCTTATTCTCTGAGTGCTGTCTCTGCGAAGGTTGGCGATCATCAGGGCTATTTCCACCTTGTTGACTACGGCCCTGAACAGCGATTTGGTGTTAATTCAAATATGAGCTGTAAATACGAGGTCTGTTCAAAAAGTATCGCGAATTTTATATTTTTTCAAAAAGTATTTATTTATTCATGAATATCTATTTTGTCCCCTTCAAAGTAATTCCCCTCGGATATAATACATTTATGCCAACGTTTTTTCCAATCCTCGAAGCACTTAAAAAAATCATTTTTTGTGATCTTGTTCAGCTCCTCCTTCGATGCCGTCTTTATCTCCTCAATCGTGGCGTAGCGTCGTCCTTTCATGGGCCTCTTCAGTTTTGGAAACAGGAAAAAGTCACAGGGGGCCAGGTCTGGGGAATACGGTGGCTGCGGCACCATTACTGTGTTGTTTTTGGCCAAATATTCGCGCACAAGCAACGATGTGTGAGCAGGGGCGTTATCATGGTGCAAAAGCCAGTTTTTGTTCTTCCACAAATCCGGGCGTTTCTGGCGGATTGCTTCGCGCAAATTGCGCATAACTTGCAGGTAATATTCCTTATTGACCGTACTACCCTGTGGCAAGAACTCATGATGCACCACGCCCCTGCAATCGAAGAAAACTGTGAGCAAAACCTTCACGTTCGACCGAACTTGGCGCGCTTTTTTTGGTCTTGGCTCATGCGCCAGCTTCCATTGGGATGATTGAGCTTTGGTTTCCACGTCATAACCATAAACCCATGATTCGTCACCAGTTATGACCCTCTGGAGCACATTTGGGTCGTCACGGACCGAGTCCAACATCTCCTGAGCAATGTTAACGCGATGCTGTTTTTGGTCGAAATTGAGCAATTTTGGCACGAATTTCGCGGCGACCCGACTCATGCCCAAATCATTGGTTAAAATCGAATGGCACGAGCCAATCGATATGTTTAGGTCCTCAGCAACTTCTCTAACGGTGATTCGACGATTGGCTAATACTATTTTCTTCACTTTATCAATGTTTTCGTCTGTTGTTGACGTGCTCGGGCGTCCGGCACGCTCTTCGTCGTTCATATCTTCTCGGCCCTCTGAGAACATTTTGTACCACCGATAAACGTTGCTTTGGTCCAAGGTAGCTTCACCATATGCCACAGTCAACATTCGAAATGCGTCCGCGCACTTTATTTTGTTTTTCACACAAAATTTGATACAGATTCTTTGATCCATTTTTTGGAATAGGCAAAAATCGAAGACGAGCCAAAACACATCCAAGCAAAACAGCTGTCAAAAATTAACTAAACATTCAAAATGGCCGACCTTGTCAGCATAAGTAAGGGACATGAGTACCAACATAACGCTACAAAAAAATCAAAAATCAAATATACGTAGCCAGCGGAAATTCAAAATTCGCGATACGTTTTGAACAGACCTCGTATATGGTAGCTAGCTGCAGTTGGACTGCAAATGTAGCCAGTCATTTAAAATAAATTATTTTTAATTGTGCTAGAACTGCTCTTGTACATTTTCAGTAGTACTATTTTTTTTATAAATGAAATTATTGCTAACTTTATATATTTTCAGGTGGTTGAAATGTTTGTGGCTGTGTTTTGTTTCCTGAAAGATTCCAGTGATGTGAGCCAATTGCTATTGGACGATTTTCGAGCGTGCCAAGGGTACTTATTCCTGTCCGAGTTCTTACTGAAGTAAGTATTTGTCTGCCTTTGTCACTCTTACCTACCTAGGAAGCGGCATGTTCTCACCATTTACATATAAAGTATGCGTACGACCTTGTGAAGTTATGTTCATAGTATTTGCATACTAGTTGTATTTTCTTCACTGTTATTTGATGCATTCTCTTTGTTTATAAACATGTACATACGTCGTTTTCTTTTGTTTGATTTTTTATTTGTAATGTAGATTTTTTTATTACTATTCTTTTGTGCACTTTCATTTGGTTTTCTTTTTATTTCTGTTATTCCAGGAAGAGTAAACCACACATTCCTGATTTATTGACTGAAGAAGGGTAAGATTTGTTTCATGTTATCTTTGAATTTTGTTAATATTTTAGTTTTCTACACACTTGTAATACAATAGTTTTTAAAAGTATAACTATTTCTGCTTACTTCGGAGCGCCACTTGATAAATTTGAGATGTCCAAACCACTCTCATTTTGCTTACATTTTTTTTTTGTGAAAGTGTTCCGAGTAAGTGGAAATTTTTTATATTATTAAATAGGCATGATTCTTTGTTTAATTTATTTTCTTATCATATTATTGTACATTATTTATGTGTCTTTTATTAGATTTCTTGTTGTACAAAATGAAATCTTGTTTATTTGGATTTAACATAATGTAAATTTTATGGATTTTTAAAATTGTTTCTTGAACATAGATGTAAAACTCTATTGAATTAAAAAATCCTTTTTCTAAAAGTTTTTTTTAATTTTATGGGAATGTATGTTTTGCCTTGCTAAGGCATTATCAGATGTTTTGATGATACCTTAGCAAGGCAACACGTGTCATTCCCATAATACATATATTTAATTAGACATTTTCGTGCATATTAATTACGAAAATAATTCTGGTGGGTATTCAAACTAATATCTTGTTTTATAAACTGAGGGAACTGAAATTAAATTATGAACACTGAAATTAATTTATATATCTATCAAAAAAAGCTAGAATGGCAGTGCACAATGGTGTTCTTCTACCGAGCCTTATGTATGGAAGCGAAGCATGGAACTGGCAAAAGAAGGATGAAAGTAGAATAAATGCAGTAGAAATGAGATCTCTTAGACGAATGTGTGAATACTCTGTATGATAGAGTGTCGAATGAAAATATGATGAATGTGAAGTCGAATGATGGTGTTATGAACAAAATAATGAAAGGATCATTAAAAGATGGTTTGGACATGGAAAGAATAAGATAGAAGAAGAATGGTAAAAAATTACATATGGTGCGATGTTAATGAGACCAGAAATAGGAAGACCGAGGAAACGTGGCATGATCAAATAAATCAAATATTGAATGTCGGCCATGTGAGGAGTCAGAGAAATCGACGCGCATGCATGACACGATGTATGAATGTTGAGGAAGCGAGAGAAATATGTCAGGAAAGAAAAGTGTGGCAGTCCATTCTTTCTGCCTACCCCTTCGGGGAGACGGCGTGATGGTTAGTTAGTTGGTTATTATAAATCTTTACATGTCTGATCTTACTTTTTACGATTTTATTTTATTTTATGATATTTCTAATAAATGCCTTCACCACCATAAGTTGTGTAAACAAAAATAAACTCGGAATTTGTAACACAATACTTCCACTTTAGTTTATTCAACCTTTTTATAAAATAATAATAAAAATATTAAAACACGCCAATGTTTCGGAGGTGACCACCATATTCAGGTGTAAGTATATAATTGCAGTTATATACTTACACATGAATATGGAGGTCACCTCCGAAACATTGTCGTATTTTAATATTTTTATTATTATTTTATAAAGATATTGAATAAAATAAAATGGAAGATACAGTGTTGTGTTTCAAATTCAAATTTACAATGGAATTCTACAATGTTAACACTTTAACTTTCAATAAATAAACTCGCTGTAAAAGCCGCGTTTTAAATCATACCAATTGAAAATAGTGTATATAAAGCACATACATGTTTATCTGGTATTGTATATTACTTTTTTATCAATGTATTTTGAATTATTAACATATATTATAGTGTTTTTATTTATATATATATTATTAACCTGTACTCTTGCAGGCTAGAGGAAGAGAGAGCGAGATCAGCCGAGGGCAATGCAGCTATAAGGAATCTGGTGCTGATGGTGTCTTCTCTGTGTTCCTGCGGCTACACAGAACTCCGACCACATCATGCATCTGCGTCGGCACTGTTCCAGCTGCAAGGCTTTGTACTTCCACAACCCTCAACGAGGGGACAGGCTGTTCGAAATGTTCAAGCATTCCAGGTACTTGCCTAACTAACTATCCACCACGCCTATTTTCCAGAGAAGTAGGCCTAAAGGATGGACTGCCACACTGTTCTATTCTGACGTATCTCTTGGGCTTCTTCTATTTTCTTACATCATGGCACAAACTCACTTCTGATTTTGAACTTGGTCACCAATGTATTTTAATCCCATTTTAAATAATCTATTTGAGACGAATGATTAGACCCTAATGCCATGTTTCCCTCAGTTTCCCTCGATTTTGTATTCCATTCACATTGTTTATTTATTATTTTTTCGCCATTCTTTATTAATTCATTATTTTCATGTGTTCCTAAGAATGAAAGATTCTGTTATGTTACAATATATTTTGTTGTTATATTGTAATGTTTTTTTTTGCTTTGCTAAGGCATTATCAAATGTTAATAACATATGTTAATAACCTTAGCAAGGCGGAACATGATATTTAATAAATCTTTTGAAAATCATACATTTTCATTTGTTTTAATTATTTAATACTAGCTGACCCGGCAACGCTTCGCTATTGCTATATTGGAGTATATAAATACACCCAATATATATTAAAGAAATACATACAATTAAAGTTCAACATCAATTATTTTATTGGATAAAATGACATGTGTATAGGTGCAAGAATGTGTGTATCCTAATTCAGTTCATATCTTTAAAACATTTTTTTAATTCAAGCAAACTTGCTGTGAACTTGAATAATACTAATGTGAATTGAACAATTGAAGGCTGGACATTACCAAGGTGGCAAGTTTACAAAAAGTCTGAAATTGGTTTTTTGATGCCAATTGGTCTTAAACATAACTGTGCAAAAGCGCATTATGATTTAATAATATAGTGTAGTTCAAACGTTACCTTAAAGATGCCACCCAAAAAAATATTTATCTTTTTCAGCTTTATGTTTAAACCATTTTTGTATTGTCCAGGCATAGATTTTACCTTAATATTTTAAATGAAATTAAATAAACATTTAATATAAAGTTTTACATTGTTGTTCAAGAAACAATAGATAAATAAATTGTCTGTTTTGCGTTATCTTCTTATATTAGCGTTTGACATTCTCTCATATAAAATTTTTACCACACTATAGTCTGAAAATTTTCATTTCCACAGCATTTATTATTTTTTTCATCCATTTGTTTGCTTTGTTTTTATATTGTATTTTTTTTCCAGGTTTTACAATCAGTATTTATCAAATCTAATTCCCCAGCTCTATGCTGCACCATTCTGGACGCAATCTCAAGTGTGTACCATGCCGATAATGCTAACTATTTTATTCTCGAGAGTCAAAATACGCTTAGCCAGTTTTCGGAGAAGATACACTTGAAGAATCCGGAGATCCAAGAGAAATTCTTCGAACTCGTCGAATTCATTGTGTTTCAATTGAATTTCGTGCCATGTAAAGAATTAATATCTCTGTCCATTTTGCTGAAATGCAACACATCCAGAGTTTGCAGTATTATCTGCATAAAAACATTATTGAATATTTTAAGGTAAGGATTTAAACTGCACCTTCATTTATTGAGATCATTTTTCTCTTTGAGTTAAAATTTTCTATTTGTGTTTATTTTTTTTATCAAATATATCCCTTAATTCAAAGGTTCACGAATAGGACTTAAAAAAAATAATTAACACAAAACAAAAAAAATCCTAGATATTTTTAAAACATGAGTTGCACTCTATGTGAAAGGGTTAGAACTACCGAGTAGAGGGCACAACATGGGATTTGTATTGGAGAACGGTAGGCCAGCAGAGTAGAGAAGTCAAGCTAACCACTCAGCCGCCTAGCTATTTAAACTAGTGGCATAATTTCTAATCTATAGGTGTTTTTTTAGAGGTATACCATACATATTCAAAATGAAAAAAAAAGCACATTAAAATAATGTTAATGTCTATGATATTGGCTTTTTTTAATAGATAATTTTATGCCATTATTGTTTAAATATGATTTTGGGCATATGAGCGCCACGGCTAGCTCAAATGAAGCTCAATCGTGAAATCCAATTTTCGACAATTGTCATCTTTGTGGATGCGTATTATCCACTAGAGTGTACGTGGTGAGAAAACGATCCACGGTCTTCCGAATAACTTGCTCGGATGGACTATTATGTCGACCGTAAAATGGACGTAGTGCACGATAAGTTTGGCGAACCGAACCTGACGTCAGTCTATTCATAGTAAAATGACAAAACGTACTGACTACAAATCAACTGTCAAATTGACAGTCTGTAGTTGTAGACAACAATGTTGCCAGTTTAAAAACCAAACCTCTAAAAAAAACACCCTATATAAGCAACAGTCAAAACTTAAAAGACTTTTTTCTAGAAATTATTTGGCTATTGCGCTTTCTTACTCTGACTATAGACGACTCTTAGGGGGTACTACAATCCTACAAAACCCCATCCTGAAGTCAAATTCCTATGTTGTGCCCTACCCTTGTAAGACATAAGTCAAAACACTATAGTTTTTATTAGTTTTTAATAAGGCAGAAAGTTATTTGGGAAAAAAAAATTAATGATTGAAAAACTATTTTCATTTTGTTGACTAAACTGTCAAATATTGTATCCAACATTTTGAGCCTAGAGATATGTTTTTAACATTACCTTTAACTCGATGGTTGCCACAGACAAGATCTCGGCAAACGGCGCAGTGCTCGTATTGCCAGAGACGAGATATCCCAGAAGAACTTTTGGTGACATATTATTGCGGTATATTGACAATTTGGCAGAAACGGAACACACACTGATATCTGTTTTAGTTATCCTGGAATATTTTATCAAGTTTCCAAATACTCTTAACCGATTTATCAGTAAATTTCAAACACTGTTTGACAATGAAAATTTGAAACTGGTTTAACTTCAAGAAAAAACTATAACAATCGATTTTGGATATAATATTTCGTAAGTAAATTATAATTCCTTTCTAACACAGCAAAAAAATGAAAATTTTCGATAAGTATTAGGTGTATAAATTTGCTTCCGCCGTTTTTTTCCGAAATTTGAGGCTTTATCATAAAAAACTGGTTATACATTTATGATTTAAAGTATTGTCCATTGCTGGCCACTACTTACTCCCATCTTTCGGGCAGCATACGAATCCCGCGTTGAAAAAACTGGTCATCTTTTGAAGCGATCCACGAATCGATCCAATTTTTTACTTCTTCATAAGACCGGAAGTGCTGGTCAGCTAGGCCGTGTGCCATTGATCGAAACAAGTGATAGTCCGAGGGAGCAACGTCTGGAGAATACGGCGGGTGGGGTAGGACTTCCCATTTCAAAGTTTCCAAGTATGTCTTGACCGCTTTCGCAACATGGGGTCGAGCATTGTCATGCTGTAAAATCACTTTATCATGTCTCTCGTTGTATTGCGGCCGTTTGTCTTTCAATGCTCGGCTCAAACGCATTAATTTCGTTCGATAACGATCGCCTGTGATTGTTTCAGTCGGTTTTAACAACTCATAATACACTACGCCGAGCTGGTCCCACCAAATACTGAGCATAACCTTGGAACCGTGAATATTCGGTTTGGCCGTCGACTTGGAAGCATGGCCGGGATATCCCCATGATTTTCTGCGCTTGGGATTATCGTAATGAACCCATTTCTGGTCCCCAGTCACAATGCGATGCAGAAATCCCTTCCGTCTTTGCCTTGCAAGCAGCTGTTCACAAACACACAAACGCCGTTCAACATCTCTCGGCTTCAACTCGCACGGCACCCAATTTCCTTGTTTCTGAATCATTCCCATGACTTTCAGGCGTTTTGAAATGGCTGGTTGCGTCACTCCCAATGATCCTGCCAATTCTTGTTGCGTTTGACACGAGTCTTGATCAAGTAATGCCTCCAATTCTGCATTTTCGAAAACCTTCTCTCTTCCACCGCCATGCTGGTCTTCGACGTAAAAATCACCGTTCTTGAAGCGTTGAAATCACTCTCGGCACGTTCTTTCACTAATAGCGGCCTCACCATAGGTATTTGAGAGCATTCGATGAGCCTCAGCCGCAGATTTCTTCATATTAAAGCATAAAATTAAAACCTCCCGCAAATGACGAGAATTTGGCTCGTAAGCTGACATGTTTAATCGGGAATAACTTAATGATGCAGACACAAATCGACTAATATTTTGATGGCGTTATGTTTACAAATACTTTAGCTTATTGTATGACATCTATGATCTATTTATTCCAACTACCACTTACCGCTACTGCCATATATTGCAAAACGGCGGAAGCAAATTTATACACCTAATATTATTTTGACAAAAAATATTCGACGGCGTGATTTATTTGTGAATATCTATGAAAAGGTTAATAAATGTATCCAGGCTCAGAATGTTCACTTAAGCATTAGTTTAGTAATTTATATATGTTGTTAATATTGTAATTTTTTTACAGGCATAACATTATATTCAAAGATGTCTACCGAGAAGTAGGAATGTTAGAAGTGTTTGTTACGTGTCTCTCGAGGTACGCTGCTTTACTGAAAGATAAAGAAATTGAAAAAGAAAAATCTAACAGTGATTTCGACAATGCCACATCCTTAGATTCCAACAAGGTGTTTTACAGCAGCGAAAACAAAAATACCACGAAAAAACTTGGGGATGACGTTAAATTAGTAAATAATGATGATACACCAAAGGACGGCATCGGGGCGGAAGAAGAGGAATTGGGTTTCCTTGTTATGGAAGGGTTAACGGCTCTCCTCAGTAGCAATGTCAGTAACTGCAATGTATTCAGAGAGTGCGGGGGAGCCAAGTGTGTCCACGGGATGGTCATATATGAAGACTGCAGAAGTAAAGCTTTAGGTAAGTGGAAAAAATATGCATATATTCAAATTATAAATCTAAATATCCATTTTTATAAATAGCCACTGTGTTGTTTGAGAAAAGTTGTGGAAAATATTGTCTGAATATGGAATAAGTACAAAACTGATCACGGCCATTAAGTCGCTATACACGGAAAGCACTGCTAGTGTCAGAGTAAATGGAGATCTTACAGCCTGGTTTGATATCAATAAAGGTGTCAAACAAGGTTGCGTAATGTCCCCGTGGTTATTTCATCTGTATATGGACAATTGTATGAAAGAGCTGAAAGGGTTGGATGTAGGTGCCAAAATGAGCGGAGTGTCAGTAAGCTGTCTCTTGTATGCGGATGACGTTGTCCTACTTGCTGACAACGAGCATGAACTACAAGTCCTGGTAAATTGTATGTATGAGGTATGCATGCGAAATCATCTGATGATGAATGTTAATTAGTCCAAGGTAATGATTTTTGAAAAGGAAGAAACCATGACAGTCTGCAACATTAGCGTGAATGGTGAAAACTTGTTGTCATGAACAAAATAATGAAAGGATCATTAAGATGGTTTGGTCATGAATGAATGAAGAAAGAATGGTAAAAAAATTATATGTTAATGGTGTAAATGGTACCAGAAATAGAGGAAGACCAAGGAAAACGTGGCACGATCAAATAAATCAAATATTGAATGTCGGCCATGTGAGGAGTCAGAGAAATCGACGCGCGTGCATGACACGATGTATGAATGTTGAGAAAGCGAGAGAAATATGTCAGGAAAGAAAGGTGTGGCAGTCCATTCTTTCTGCCTACCCCTTCGGGGAGACGGCGTGATGGTTAGTTAGTTAGCCACTGTGGATATATCACCAGAGGCATTTTATTATTATGTCTTACAATAATATTAAAATGCAAAATGGTGTTCTTGTACCGATACTTAAGCATGGATCTGGCAAAATAAGGATGAAAGTAGAAAACATCTAGTAGAAATGGGATATCTTAGACAAATGTTTGAAACATTTTTTTTTTCATTATTTACAATGAACTTTTACCATGAAATTTCAAATAACATTTTTTTTTTTTTGATAAATGTTCTATATGATAGAGTGTCAAATGCAAATATAAGAAGTGAATGCAGTGTGAATGAAAGTGTTATGAACAAAGTAATGTAAGGGTCATTAATATAGTTTGGATACATGGAATGAAAGAATGATAAAGAAAGTGTATGTAAAACGAAGAAAAAGAGAAAGACTGGGGAAAATGTGTCGCAATCAAATATTAAATATCAGTCACGTGAGCAGTCGGAGAAATGGATGTGCGTGTATGACACGATGTATGATACGTAATTTGCCCTAGTACAAATTTTGGGAATCGAGCCTTTACAGTAGCCGGTCCATCAGCTTGGAACAATCTCCCTTCACACCTTAGATGCATAAATGATCCGACAGATTTCAGATCTAAGCTGAAAACCAGCTTTTTTATATTTCGTACCCAATTTAAAACTTGTATATTTTGTTCTATTATACTTTCTAATCACGTAAAACATGTCTTAATTACATCACAAAAACGGGTCTTTAAAAGTTAGCATATTATTATTATTAATGTTGAGGAGGTAAGGAAAGTATGTGGCGATCCATTCTTATTGCCTACCCCCTTAGAGAGACTGTAAGGGTTAGTTAGTTTAAAAATAATAACTTTATCAGTGATCACTTTATTTTCATCAGTTAAAGCAGTCATTTTTGTTTCTCTCAACCTTTAGTAATATATACAGAGAATATTTTGGAGAAAAATATTTCATCATTTTTATGATGAAATAAAATAGTAAACAAAGTTACTCGGCTCTGACTAAATCCTTTTGTTATTGTCAGACTTAATTCGAGCCGTGCATTTATGCTTCCATATAATATGTGCCGCTCGAATGAACTCGAGTGTGCGTTTTTTTGCCGGTATTAGATGCTTGAATTGATTTGATTATGTCGGACAGGTGTTTAATGTAGTCAAATTGATTGAATTGAAAGATACATTTTTTCATTGCAATGTAAAAGTATTCATCTGTTTGATGGGTAATTAAAAATATAATTACTGTATTGGGTGTTTCGGAAAGTTCGGGCAGTCTTTTTGTATGAAAATTGCATTTATTTGATAGGTAAAATAATGAAAAAAAAACATCCATCAAAATATTGTCCATCCATCGTCAAAATAACGCCTCGTCTTTTGAGGTAATCCAGGCATCGACCCAATTCTTGACATTTGCATATGGATGGAAGTGCTGCTCTTCTAAGGCATGCGTCATAGATCTGAACAAATGGTAGTCCGATGGTGCCACGTCTGGTGAATAAGGCGGGTGCGGTATAATCTCCCAACCGATATTCTGTATGTTGTTTTTGACAAAACAGAACAGCAAAACTTCCCCCAAATGTTTCTTATTTACCACAAAATTCGTCATTTTTAGGACCGATAAAACAAATGTTGTGAGAATGACACATTTGCGAACTGAACTTAACTGACAGACCGCCAGATTTGAAGACTTGAAGCAGCCAGAGCCCTCTGTTGTAAAATAGACCGAACTTTCTGAAACACTCATAATTTTTTATACAATATATTTAAATATATTTGTGGTGAAAAATCACTAAGATGTAAGTTTAAAAAATGTCATGGATATTAATTATTTATGATTGTTTTTCTTATGAATTCTAGGAATAATCCGAGAACTAGTGTTGAGTGCCGGAGGTGACGATGACATGGCTGCTCTTCTGGGAACATTGCATGCGGCATCATCTAGCGCCTTAGTATTAAAAACTCACATCTTAAAAGCGCTGCTAGCCTGCTTGAGGGAATCTCATCGAACTAGGACTGTATTCAGAAAAGTAAGAATTTTTACAATTGATTTTACAATACTTGAAATTGAATTCCCAGGGTCATTTTCAGGATGAAATCCAAGCCTATTATACAGTAAATATATATTTATATGTATGTTTAATGGTGGTAACCCTTTCAGACCTAAATTAACATGTTGACTGCCAACTATGACTTATCTAGTACCTTGTTTACTTGTCATATTTGTGCAGCTAAGAGGAAAATCGTAAAGTATCAGAGTAAATATGAATAGATAGTCTCAGGAGAACAAAAAATCTTGGTTAGGTTACACAAAAAAAAAACACATTCTATATGCTTTTTGTTCATTACTATGTTTTATAATTAGAGTTTTCAATAATATAATATAATATGATTAAATTAAATTGGCTTTTTATACCGGAATTCGGAAAAGTACCGTGGCAGTCAACGTGTTAAGATTTTTGAGAATAACATAAAACACTTAACTAACTAACTAACTAACCATCACGCCATTTCCCCGGAGGGGTAGGCAGAGAGGATGGATCGCCACACTGGCCTGTCCTGGCACACCTCTCGGGCTTCCTCCACATTCATACATCGCACCATGCAAGCACGTCGATTATTCCGACTTTGAATGTGGCCGCCTTTTAGTAATTGGTTAATTTGGTCATGCCATGTTTTCCTCGGTCGTCCTCGGCTTCTTTTCCCACTCACACTGCTTGTGTACAACTTTTTAACCATTCTACTCTCATCCATTCGTTCCATATGTCCGAACCATCTCAGGGATCCTTTTTTAATTTTATTCATGATGCAGTCATCTGTCTTACATTTCTTTCTTATTTCACCGTTCGGTATTCTATCATACAACGTTTTCCCGCACATTCTTCTTAGTGATCTCATTTCTACGGCGTTTATCCTGCTTTCATCCTTCTTTTGCCAGCTCCAAGCTTCACTTCCATACATGAGGGTTGGCACTAGAACACCATTGTGTACTGCCATCTTGACATCTCAACTGCCATCTCAAAACACTTGAAATCTGTATTAAAAAAAAAAATTAATTCTAAATTGGTTTTAAATCGAAATATTTTTCTCTATGTGTGTTCAAATATCATTTTTTAAATTTATGCTTTCATAATTCAATCATTTTTACAATATTTTTTAGGTTGGAGGATTCGTTTACGTGACGAGTGTTCTTGTTTCCTTGGAAGGAAAATTAGGAAACGGCGAAAAGCCCAAAAGGGAAATGCTCGCACTTCTTTACATGGTTTTCCACACCATCAGCACCGCAATGAGATTTGAACCGGCCAACGCTAAGTTTTTCTATCACGAAGTACGAAAAATATTATTTTATTCATTATGTTATTGAGTATATGAAGTTTTATTATTAACTTTTGATTTAATGTTTCATTTAAGGTGTGCACAACAAGTCTTTGCGATACAATACGTCTACTCGGATGTTTCAACCAAAACACTTTCATAGAAAGTAACACCGATCCAGTGGATCCACAATACTACGACAGATTGCATTCACTTTTTACTTCCAATGTTTTGGAATTGAGGTAAGGATGATACATATTATTTATGTAATTATAATACACTTGTAAAATTTGTATATAAACCACTTTATTCGTTACAAACACCAACCGGTTTCGCTCCCGCCGTAGCTTTGCCAGGGTAACAGAATATACTGGTATTATTTCATTCACTGGTATTTCAGTATAGTATCCTGACAAAGTTCTGGCAGGAGCGAAACCGGTTGGTGTTTATAACAAATAAAGTGGTTTATATACAAATTTTACAAGTGTATTATTATGTATATTTTATAATGTCCCACCACAAATTAAGTGCTTCATACTAAAGCATGTTATTTATGGCTACTTTTAATTAACGAAAATTACAAAATAAAACAGTCAGTGTATTTATTTCAATAATTTTGATTAACCGAGACTAAATTATTTACTGTTAAATTTAAAAAAAAAAATTGTTTTATGTATTTTTATTTTTCGGGACAGCTGTTTCGTCAACCTATGTTGACGTCATCAGGTGTTAACACAATAACATATCATATGTCAAATGAAAATTTAACATTTGATATATTATTGTAACACCTGATGATGTCAACATAGGTTGACAAAACAGCTGTAGCCAAAAATACAATTGGGATGCATAAAACAAAGTTTTTTAATTTAACAGTTAATAATGTTAAAGTATCATAGTGTTTCCGCCAAAACAATAAACCAAATTATTTATTTTTATAACAAATAAAGTTCTAAGTTAAAATTAAAACTGAAATTCCATAATTGCATACTGGTTTTTTTTTTCCACTTTTGAGTTTATTTTTCTCAACCGGTTTTGAAGGTTTTACAACATCATAATTCGGAGAATGATTTAAACTAAAAGTTTATAGCATTCTCCCGATGATGAAGATGTTAAACCTTCGAAACATGTTTAGAAAAATTAACTCAGAAGTGGAAAAAATTGTATTTTAATTCATAAAAAGAAAATCTATATGTTTTAAACACTCACTTGTCAGTACTACTCGTATATTCATATTTTATCCACAGTGCTGGACTATGAATATGCGGTTAAAAATATGTGTTTTAATTTTTAAAAAGCTACAAGATTCATTATAGCAATTTGTTAACCGTCCAATAATATGAATTAAGTGCAAGAAACGTACACACGTCATACGTGTGCGACAAGAATGAACTTGTGCGTCACTTGTCTGTTGTACACATCACTGTATGACTTAAAAAACACACTTGTTGATTTATGGTTGCGTTGTGATTATGCTTGCAGTTTACCCGAGGACATAAATCCAATATTAGCAAATGCTTGTGTTGTACTCCGTCTGTTGTACGATGTGGCCCTCGATGCTTTTGAAAAGCCAGTGTTTTGTGGATCATTGGCGGTTAGATCACCCAGTCTGGCGAGGCAGAATGCCGTAACTACAGACGTAAGTGTCAAAACTATTTCAGCCTACTTTATTATATACTCGGAACTTCTTAGCAAATTGTCACTTAATACCTCGCATGAGACACACTGCGAGCACTGTATTCCACCTTCCTGTTTATCACACCAACTACGCTTAAAGTGCGGCATGTACTGAATATGCAATATTTACAACAAATGCTTTAAAAACATTGAGGTTTTCCATTTAAACCAATATAATTTTGAAAAAATGGTTTCAGCAACTTTTTGCCACGAATGAAATTTACTTTTATTATACAGTAGAACGTCATTTATGTCAGTTAACTGGAACGTCAATTATCCGGACAAGCCAAGATGATGATACCGTGACCTACCTAAAAATAATCTCTGATTATTTTTCCAGTACTGTAGAGTAATGTTAGCCTTTTTATGTACATGTACTACATACGTACTCGTTTTTTAAATAAAATTTGTAATTTCATAATCAATAAATGAGCCGAGGTGAAAAAGCTAAGACCGAAAAAGGCTCGACAAGTGCGGTCAAACGTGAAGGTTATGCTCACTGTGTTCTTCGATTTTAATGGCATAGTGCATCATGAATTCTTGCCACGAGGTCAAACGGTCAATAAGGAGTACTACCTATAAGTTCAACGCCGTTTGCGTGAAGCAATCTGAAAAAATGCTCAGATTTGTGGCAAAATAACTCATGGCTTTTGTACCACGATAATGCACCTGCTCACATTTCATTGCTAATTCGTGAATTTTTGGCAAAAACAATACTGTAACGATGCCCCAGCCTCCATATTCGCCAGACATGGCTCCATTTGACTTTTTCCTTTTTCCAAAAATAAAGAGAACCTTAAAGGGCCGTCGTTTTACAAGCATATATGACATTAAAAGCGCGTCGCTGAAAGAGCTACAGGCTATCCCAAAGATCGAGTTTAAGAAGTGTTTCGAGGATTGGAAGGAGCGCTGGCACAAGTGCATAATATCTAATGGGGACTATTTTGAAAGCGACAACATTAATGTAGATGAATAAATAAATATTTTTCAAAAAAATGAAAATTCCCGTTATTTTCTGAACACACCTCTTATTTGTATGTATATGGTGCTAAGATGAGTGATATGTCTGTAAACTGTCTGCTTTACGCGGACGATGCCGTTCTTGTTGCGGATAGTGCGGACGAATTACAAGTCTTGGTGTCGAGAATGTATGAGGTATGCAAGTCAAATGATTTAATGATGAATGTCGGAAAGTCAAAGGTGATGGTTTTCGAAAGGGAAGAGCAAATGACAGTTTGTAATATAAGTGTGAACGAAGAGAACTTGGAACAGGTGAGGGAATTTGTGTATTTAGGTAGCATGTTTACAGCAGATGGCCGAACGGATAGTGACGTCGAAAGAAGGGTTGGTGCGGTAACAAAGTGAATGGAGCTTTAAAAATAGTTATTGGAAACAAGAATTTATCAATGAAAGCGAAAACGGCCGTTCACAATGAAGTTCTGGTCCCAACCCTAATGTATGGAAGCGAAGCATGGAACTGGCAGAAGAAGGATGAGAGCAGAATACATGCGGTAGAGATGAGGTCCCTAAGACGTATGTGTGGTAGAACGATATACGACAGAATCTCAAATGCTGATATAAGAAAGGAATGTAGAGCGGAAGAAGGTATTATGAATAAAATTATGAAAGGATCGCTGCGTTGGTTCGGACATATGGAACGCATGGATGGAGAAAGAATGGTTAAGAAAGTATACGTTAATGATGTAAATGGGGTACGAAGTCGAGGCAGACCGAGGAAAACATGGCATGACCAAATTAATCAAATTTTAAAGGTTGGTCATGTTAGAAGTCGGAGGAATCGACGTGCGTGTATGACTCGTATGAATGTGGAGGTAGCTAGAGAGGTTTGCCAGGATAGAGTAGTGTGGCGGTCCATTCTCTCTGCCTACCCCTGCGGGGAAACGGCGTGATGGTTTGTTGTTGTTGTAAGTTTTATGTAACTTCCTAAAATATTACTTTACTTTTGCCTGAATCTACTTTAACTTCAAATTTGATTCACTAGTATGTACTGTTAACTCTTCTTATCATTTATACTTGTGGTAGCCCGTAATTGGCCTGATTTTATTGTTTCTATGTATTTAATCTAAGTTCTGTAATTACTGTTTGTCACCCTAAATAAATCAACCACTCTAATGGATGTAATATTTTATGTTTCAGAGACAGCGCTCGTTGGAGAGTAATCGCTCTTGTGTTTCGTCATTGAATCTTTCTCCACCCAACCCTGAACCCCTGGTGGTTCACGGCGGGGTGGTTGTCTGCCTGATCAAGCTTTTGCCTTCACTCCCCCCAATATACAATGACAGCAACCATCCTCAATCCACAGCTCTGCAAGACTATCTCGCCCACGTGTTGAAATCACTAGTGCGAAGGTAAGTTAATTAAAATTAAAATGTTTACTTGGTGTTTCTTGACAACTGTTATAAAACTCTATATTAAATATGAAATATTTATACAAACTTATATTTTCATTTTTACATTTTTTCCATTTTAATGGATTTTTCACCCTCTCGAGGCATTATCATATGCAAATTTGAGAAAACTTCCAGAAAACAGACATTAGATTGCATATTTTCTTGTTTAAACTAATTGTAATTCATATATCTATTAAGCCTTGAAGCATGAAACTGGCAAAATAAGGATAAAAGTAGAATAAATGTCGTAGAAATGAGATCTCTAAGACGAATGTGTGGTAAATCTGTATATGGTGCAAGTATAAGAAGTGAAGTGAGGTGCAAATGAAAGCGTTATGAACAAAATAATGAAAGGTTCGTTAAGATGGTTTGGACACATGGAAAGAATGAGTGAAGACAGAATGGTGAAGGTATATATAAATGACGTGAACGGAGTTAGAAATAGAGGAAGGTCAAGCAAAACCTGCTATGATCAAATCAATCAAATATTAAATGTCGGTCACGTGAGGAGTCGGAGAAATCGATGTGCGTGCATGACAAGATGTATGAATGTAGAGGAAGCGAGAGAAGTATGTCAGGACAGAACAGTGTGGCAGTCCATTCTTTCTGCCTACCCCTGCGGAGAGACGGCGTAATGGTTAGTTAGTTAGTTTTTTAAATAAAATGCACGCTATTTTAGATTGAAATTTTACAAGCGTATTAAAATTCTCAATTGTATACGTGGAATGTATATCATAACAAGTAATGCAAAGGTTTGTTGAAAAGTGTGGCAGTCCATTCTTTCTGCCTACCCCTCCGGCAGACGGCGTGATAGTTAGTTAGTTAATTTTTTTAATAAAATTCACAATATTTTTGATTAAAATTGTACAAGCGTATTAAAATTCTCAATTGTATACGTGGAATGTATACCATAACAAGTAATGTAAAGGTTGGTTAGATTGTAATTTATACTACTGCGTGTTCTCATCTGTAAAATAAAGGAATATGATACGTGTATTTGCAGCGAGCGTAACCAGCAAATCATGTGTGAAGCGGCCCTGACAGGCGTGCTGCTGGAGGTGGGCAAGGTGGCGCTGCAGGACGAGCAGCACTGCATCCACGCCCCTCTGCAGTACATGCTCGAGCGCCTGGCCGCCCAGTCACTGGAACCCAAAGACCTCAGGTACGTCGATTACAGTGGCGGTACTTCCATACAAGCCGAGAAGCCAGGCTTGCCTTAAAAAATCTACTTTGAAACAATGTTTTTGCGCGTTTGAGCCGTCTACGAATAAAATAAGATTTTGAATTTCGCGCGAGGACATTAAAGCGATTTAATTCGTTGAGTTGGAAATGAATGGGCAGGAATGACCTACGTGTATGTTTTGTTTCACTCATACGCGCCCTATTTTATTTCACTCATACGTACCGTAGGTGAAACGCCTGCGAAATCGTCTACGTCAATATGTTTTGTTTCATGTTTTCAATGGGCTTCATATTTGGCTTGCAAAATGTAAAAGGGTCTTTGTCACACTTATATACCAGAAGATGTATACAATTGTTTGTATGGATTTGAAGCCGGGCTTTATCATTCTGAAGTATGTTACTATTCGATGTGTAACGAACTTCATTTCTATTGTCAGAATGTTATCTGTCATTTACGTTATGTGCAGAAATGTTATGAAAAGAAAGATTATTTGATTTCTTTACGAATATTTATTAATATTTCCTTGGCTTGCCTTACTGGTTGACCCTAGGCACGCCACTGGTCAATTACAGACCATTTTATACTACTTAACAATTTACTCTCAATGAAATGATATTACAATGCGGTAAGTAATTATTATTATTTAATTTGTTGAAAAAACTCCTTACATCATTACAGCGCGAGCCAAATCGATGTAAAGGGTGAAAAAAAAAGAATATCAAAGGAAATATACATAGTACCTTACGAATAGGAAAAGCCAGTTATTTGCTTGCTGCCTTTATCGTAAGGGTATTTATGAATTCGCCATAATTGCATCCAAAGAGGTCTATCTCTTTTGCAACCTCATTTAAGAGACTAATCGCTTTCAATACAGGAGAACCTCGAAGGGCCTCTGTGCGGCAATTTGGGCCATAAAATAATATATGCCCCCTTGCTTTGCTATAACTATGGGAAACGTACAGATTTAGCTCCTTCAGTATTCCAGGATTGAAAATACCTCCGGATAATAGCTTAAAAAAATGCTTTCCCAGAAAGATAATTCGACGAGCTTCAAGAGTGTTGAAACCCAACACTCCTGAGAGGAACAGTGAGGGGTACAAAAAAGGATAATTATTATTAATTATAAGTCATACTAACTAGTTGCAACCCGTGAAATATTCGCAGAAGGTAATATTTTCTACCCTTTAGAAACTTGGTTCACTGTACAATCGTAACAAGTTTTAAATTTTAATGTAAATATTTTTTTTAACACCCATTCAAAAATTCACAATTAACAACACCAAATTGTTTTCCTTTTGTTTTCTACACTACTGTCAATAATCAGAACTAAATAATCCAGAAACGTTCTCGGCATGCGCATCGTGTGCATTTCAAATTACTTTCGGAGGGAATCAAAGTATTCCTCTTTATCTTGTATTCAAAATTTTCTTGTACTCTTTCTTGATCACATCCGGATTTTTGCCTATTTATATTATGATAATAAATAACTGATTTATATAGCATATTTTTTTATGATTAATTCTCGTCATTTGTTATTATTTCTAAAAATGAAAACACCCATTCATTAATTTTTTTTCATTAAATATTTTTTTTTGACTTATCTAATTGTTTTTTTTTTATTTATTATTTCTTAATTAATGATGTAAACTCCATATTAAATTATCAATATGAATTAAAATGTCAGTTTTATGGAAGTTTTATTATAATTTATGGGAATGGCATGTTTCGCCTTTCTAAGGCATTATCAAATGTCATTCCCATATATTGTAATAAACCTTCTAGAAAACAGACATTAATATTAGTATTAATTATTTTAATTTTTTATTTATTCTAAAAAATTACATTTTTGTGCCTATAGGGAATTTTTGAGGATGGGAAATCCTCTGAACTGCATTTCCCCAGAAGAAGGAGTCCCTTGCAAGCCTGGTGGCCCAGTGCCACTTACGAGGATCAAGACTCTCGTCTCCATGACGACACCTCGAGACTACAGGTAGCCATTCATTCTAAATCTATATAAATAAAAAGCAATGTGTGTTATAGTGTTTTGAGATAACTTTGTAAATGCGTACCCAATCTTTACATTATTTTTTCAATATTTATTAATTGTACTCTGGCGGTTGTTCTGGTAATACTTTTGTTGCGAATCTAGACTGAGCCATAGCAAAGTGTGGCCGGGTACAGATAATTAGGTGTAAATTTAAACACATCATTAATCAAAATATATTTTTAATGAATTTTCTTTGATTAGGTCTCATGGTTCTTGCACCCTGCCATCATTTGTGGAATTTGACATGTCAGCAGAAGGATTTGGTTGTCTCTATTTACCAAGTGTGGCTCCTCAAGCCGCCAATATTACAACCCTGGGACCACAGGACAACACAACCACCGGAGGCATTGGTTCAGGTATTTAATTTTTTTTCTTTCTATTTATTGATGGTAACAAACAGGGATTGTCTGCGTATATGAATAAACAAAGAAACAATAAAGTAAAGACAATATGTGAATATATGGGCAGTTGCTTTTCTCTATAAAGGAAGCACTGCCAGTGTTAGGGTAAATGGGGACATCACGCCCTGGTTTGATATCACAAAAGGTGTTGGCTGCGTGATGTCTCCATGGTTGTTCAATCTGTATATGAACAAGTGTATGAAAAAAATGAAAGGAATAAATGCTGGTGCTAAGATGAGTGATTTTCTGTAAATTGTCTGCTTTACGCGGATGATGCCGTTCTCGTGCGGACGAATTACAAGTCTCGGTGTCGAGAATGTACAAGGTATGCAAGTTTAATGATTAAATTATGAATGTCGGAAAGTCAAAGGTGTTAGAAGAAAACTTTGAGCAGGTTAGTGAATTGATGTATTTAGGTTGCATGTTCACCGCAGATGGCCGAACGGATAGTGATGTCAAAAGAAGGGTGGGTGTGGGTAACAAAGTGAATGGAGCTTGAAAAATAGTTATTGGTGAATTTATTAATGAAAGCAAAAATGGCCGTTTATAATGGAGTTCTGGTCCCAACCCTTAGTATGGATGCAAAGCATGAGACTGGCAGAAGAAGGATGAGAGCAGAATAAATGCTATAGAGATGAGGTCCCTAAGAGGTATGTGTGGTAGAACGATGTACAACAGAATTTCAAATGCTGATATAAGAAAGGAATGTAGAGCGGAAGAAGGTATTATGAACAAAATTATGAAAGGATCGCTGCGTTGGTTCGGACATATGGAGCACATGGGTGGAGAGAGAATGGTTAAGAAAGTATATGTTAATGATGTAAATGGAGTACGGAGTCGAGGTAGACCGAGGAAAACATGGCATGACCAAATTAATAAAATTTTAATGGTTCTTCATTCGTTGGCTCGTATGACTCATTGTATGAATATGGAGGAAGCTAGAGAGGTGTGTCAGGATAGAGTAGTGTGGCGGTCCATTCACTCTTTATTGTTGGTTGCTGTTGTTGTCCATGTATTGAATATGCACTGCATAGCTAATGTGGACAATGAGCTCTTGAAACTATTTCCTATTTCCCTGGTTAAAGAGATGATGGTTCTGTTGTATTATTCAGAAATCTGGGCAAGTGCGTTTTGTGAACCGGTTAGAGGCATTCAATATGTGGCTACATAGAAAAATGCTATCTATACCATGAACAGATTTGATCTGTTAAGGTCCATAAAACTTTGTATCTGGGTGACATATTGTGTGGAGACAGATGAGATCCTCCAACTAATGTGAAGGGGCAAGATTGAAGGACAACGTGGTCCTGGTCGAAGGCAAACGAGGCTGAAATGATGCCCAAGATCGAGAAACCTGATATGGCGCAAGAAAAATGACAGCATTAAAACATTACTTTTTAAATTTTTCTTTATTTTTTTCTAGGTGACAGAGTTTTCCCTCCACAAACGGGGCTCTCTTACTCTACGTGGATCTGCGTGGATAAGTTTTCTGATCCGCGAACCGATCCTCATTGCGTACGACTCTTGACACTGGTCAGGAATTTGAATAGCAGTTCGCGGGATGAACATCTCGTTTGCCTTGCCATCGTCCTCTCCGCCAGAGACAAAGCTATCATTGTGTCCACTCATGAGACTCTGGTGCCGCACAGTAAGTTTGTTTTTTTATAAATATTTTGTAAACATATTTAAAAAAAAAGTATTATATGAATATAGAAATTACCAAATGTTTATTCATAATAAATAAATACATAATAATATAAGTTCAACATTTTCGTGAAGTAATTACTTCAAGCGCGTATTGAGACGTGTTTTACGTCTAAAAATGAATGTCGCATCTGATATTCATGATCAGTTAGAAAATAATATAAAATAAATATACAAATAATAATCGGGGTTGTGGGAGACCAAGGAAAACTTGATATATACCGAGGAAAAGTTTATGAAGATATACCGGAGGATGTCAAAAAAAAAAATGTAGAATAGAATTAATTAAATTAACAAAATGTAACCTTATATTGATGTGTATGTGGATTATTATAATTGAATGTTTAATTGTTTTTATTAGAACATGTCGCACGCTTAATAGTAAACTGACCGATTATGGTTTAGGTCATAATTGAGTTAACATTAGACAGAAGCTTGTGTTAACGCTATCCATTGTTTCGCGTTAAAATTAAATCAAAATTCTGCCAATTGACATCTATTACACTATATCGGTCTTTTTCATTCGTACGTGTTTTTCAACTGTTTTTGTTAAAACACCAACTCATGTCAGATTGAGCAAAACTTGCTTTTTTGAGTTAAGCCATTGTTCTATTAAGCGTGCGATGTGTTATGTACATGTGTACTATTTCAAGTAAATAATTAATTAATCCAATTTGAAAGGTCGGCCATATTAGAAGTCAGAAGAATCGACGTACGTGTATAACTCGCTGTATGAATGTAGAGGAAGCAAGAGGGATATGACTAGATCAAGTTGTGTAGTATGTAGTCAATTCTCTCTTGGTTTGTTGTTATACATATTGTTTTGATTTGAGTATGAAAGATGAAAAATATGGGTTTACAGCTTAGATCTGAAATCTGTAGGATTATTTATTTATTGCTTTTTGTATTCAAGATGTTGGAGAATGGGAACCTGAAGGCAGTGGAGAGTGCGGTGCGAGGGTGTGGTGTCCTGATTTGCTCCATGAAGGGCAGTGGCATCATTTGACCCTTGTTCTCAACAGAGCTGTCCTAAAAAATTCTTCTTTCTCTTTGTACCTTGATGGTAAGACACATTCAATTTATAAATGTACATCTATACTATATTGGTTTCCTTGCTTTTCTCATATCAGTCCTGTGAGATCAGTCAGATTAAACAATATGATTTGAATATTAAAAAATCCATAGAAAAATACAGTTAGAAATAGGTTGAACAACAATCACTGAGTAAGACAATTATTTAAACAATTATTGCTCTGATTTGTTCATCCTATTTTTTAGTGGCTTCTAAACATTTTTGTAACTTCAATTGCTTTATTATTTTAAAGCTTATGGGAATATGTGATAAATTATTTTGATAAATTTTTGATAGGTCAACACATGCACTCTGGGAAATTGCATTACATAAGTGTTAACCCTGGAGGTGGTGCTGCTACATTAAGTGTTGCCAGTGCGGTATATGGGGTTATAGGAACTCCTCCTCCGTGGAGAAGGTACTCCAGACTTACTTGGAGACAGGGACCTGCATTGCTATTAGAAGAGGTAAATTCATCACTTTAAACAAAATAAAATATTGTAACTATTAATGAGAAAAAAATATTTAATCTGTACTAAATACATTATCTTTCAGGTATTGAGTCCTCAAACAGTAGCCACCATATTCCAGTTGGGACCCCATTATGTTGGCTCACTGCAGTCTCCCCATATCGCCGGACCAAACCAAGAACCCATGACGCCTTTGGTGACAGAAGAGAAAGTCATTTTTGGTCTGAATGCCAAAGCAATGTCTCAGCTGACCTTGGCGAAGATCCGAAAGGTCTACAGCAAATGGGACAACAAGGCCATTGCAAAGCAACTCGGTATGTCCTCGCATGAGAATGCTACACCAATAAGGATTTTACATAACTCAGCAGGTCATTTGGCCGGACCGGCGAGATGTTTGGGAGGAACCGTTGTTGGATATCTCGGAGTTAGAGTCTTCTGTCCGCGACCTGCTGCTATAATGGTATTTATTTTACAGTTTCAAGCCGATGGAATTTCGATTGTAATTTCCAAACTTCATACTTTCCTTTTGTTTTCAGATTGATACTGTCGGTGGCTGCACAGTTTTATTAGGCCTCATTGCGATGGCCCAAGATGTTGAAAGCTTGTACGCCGGTGTTAAAGCCTTGGTGTGCGTTGTAAGATCAAATAAATCGGCTCAAGCAGAAATGGATCGCCGCAAAGGATATCAGACACTAGCCATGTTGTTGAAGAGGAAGAGACAACTTCTAAATTCGCATATTCTTCATCTCACATTTGGACTTGTAGGAACGGTTGATAGTCAAAAAGAAACCTCATCTATTCCAAATTTGATGGCTTTTCAGGTATAACATTTTTTAACCTTTCCCTTACGGTGCTAAAATAAAAACGCGCATTTTGTGTTGGGTAGTCAGTACCTGATCAAAAATTTGTGATTTTAAATCGGAAAAATAAGAACATGTGTAGCTAATCCCCTTAATTAATTATAATTGAAGTCAAAAATTATAATAATTGAGATGTATTTACTAAAAATATTAAAAAACCGTTTGGCAATGCTCACGAAACGGGCATAGGTCCACTCTGGTTGCAAGCCCAAGAGCTACTGCAGGCGGCAGTGAGAACATTGAGCTCCCCGCGCTTCCACAGTGAAGTATGCAAGAGTGAAATGTGAATATAGTGTCGCGCACTTGCACACACAGTTAATACGTGAATTTGGTTCCGATGTTCACAAAATACCTCCGATGTACCCGATAAATTCTGATTATTATTAATGTTACTTTTTAAATCAATGTGTATATATATTATGGAGGAATACCTTAAATCTTAAACTTGTATTTATTATATTTATAGGGTTATTGATGGTTATTAGAAGCAACGTGTAGAAGATACCCATAATAGGGAAGGGAGGGTTAAAGCCAGCTAGTGTGTCTGATTAGATCTTAATTATTTTAGTATAAACAGTAATAGTTTCATTGTATTTTATCATATCTTTTAATTTCAGGATCTTATTTGTGAACTAGAAGTATGGCTCGGAGCACCAGGTGGTCTTATTAAATCTCTTCTGGAACATCTATTAGAACTAGCTACTGAGGCCGCACATAGGACCCACAATCTAAGAACAATGAGAGAACTTCAACTGGTCACAAAGCTGTTGCACATCATACCCGAAGTCAAGAACTTCAACACAAAACAAGTCCTATTACAACTGTTGAGTGTGCTTTTAGGGGGCCAACCAAGGCCCAATGACTTACTTTACTTCGGACAGTTTATATCTTCGACTCTACCCCCATCCAACCAACCCGAGAAAGACTTGTGTTTGAGAGAAGGCGATGGCGAGAAGGAAGGAGAAGGCGAACACATATTGTTAAGAAACAGGTGTCTTCAATTACTCCACGGGCTGTTGTTCACTCAAAGAAATACAGTTAACGGTATTGTCTGTGAGGAAATTGCTAGAGTGTTGGGAACCGATTGGTTGCTCAGTTTTATGCAAGTCCACATACATTCCACTACTGTCATATGGGCCATGAGGCTGCTAGTAATTCTGTGTGCTGGACAAGGTACCCCATCCACACTATTACAAAGGTTGGTTAAACTGTTTAAAAATTTGCATTTCAAATTTCCAAATATCTTTAATTTTTTTTTCTTATGTGTATTTTTTTCTTGTCCAAGGTTCCGTGATGGCCAAGGCAATGGTGGTTGGTTGAGACACACAGAGCTGGTCGCTAATTCACAGCAAGTTGGTGTTGTTCTTGGAGGATCACTAACCAACGGGGGTCAATTAAAAACAGACCTTTTACACATTCCTGGCTTCCAGATTCTCGGATGGTATATATTTATTTTTATACTTACAATTCTTCTTCTTCTTAGTGTAGGACTTGTGGCCTGTTTCTTAAGGGAAATTGGCCTCCTGCGAGGTCGACTCCCAGCTGTTGATCCATCTCTTTGATGGTCTGCCCGGGGTAATCTATTTTGGGGTTGGCCGTGCAACACATTGAGGGAGAGTCTGGATAGATCCATTCTCCTCACGTGTGCAACCAGTATCTTCTCCTTTGCTTCTCCACCTAATGACATCCTTGACCTAGCATATCTTGACGACCTTCGTGGCCGAGTGGTTAGTGCATTGACTGCCACCCCAAAGGCAGTGTAATTGTCACACTGCCTTTTGGTCTGGTGTAGAATTCATGTGACAATAAAATGGCGATAGATTAGCTACCTATCACATGTCACGAGAATCACTATGATAGCTATCGCAATTCATGAGTTCCGTCTAGAACAAAATATTTTTTTTCATTATACATTTGGTCGAGGCACACCTGCATCCGGCTTACGGCACACCAGTGTGCCGTGGCACACCGGTTGCGGAGCAGTGCCCTAGACCATCTCGACATAGATTAAGAAAATCTTTTAAATGTTTATTTCAGGATGATGCCCCATCACTTACAAGTAGGAGAACTGTACTTCCTTCTTGTTGGATTAATGTTGGGCCAGCCTGTGAAACTGCTCCCAGCCGACACCAGATTGGCGATGGACACGGTGTGGCCGTTCCTGTGGGGTGTAGCACCCAACCCCAACGCATCCACAAAGCAGAGCATGGCCGCCGTTGCATCTAGAATAAGTCTCTGCCCTGAAGCCATGATTGTTCTCTTGTCTATGGTCAGGTGTCTCATTCACCACGATCAAACCTCTCTCCCAGAATGGATCAAAGACCATCCTGTCACAATTGTACAGGTATTTATATTAGTTTTTACATTTTTGTCTACATTTCAATAATTTATTTTTGAACATCTTATTTTTCATTAGTCTTCTGCACCCACCAAATATGCATTATAAAAAGTATTACAATACATAAAATAAAATGTAAAAAAAAAGACTACAATATTAATCTATCTATCTTACCATCACGCCGTTTCTCTGGAGGCAGAGAGGATGGACCGCCATACCGTTCTGTCTTGACGTCTCTCTTGATTCCTCCACATTCATACATCATAACATGCACGCTCGTCGATTTTTCCGACATTCAGTATTTTATCAATTTGGTCATGCCATGCTTTCCTTGGTCTTCCACGACTTATCTTTCGACTCACACTACTTGTATAAAATATTCAAACAATTCTTCTCTCATCCATTCGTTCCATATGTCGAAACCATCTGAGGGATCCTTTTTTAATTTTACTTATGGTGCATTCATCTGCCTAACATTTCTTCTTTATTTCGTCATTCGGTATTCTATCTTATATCGTTTTCCTGCACATTCTTCTCAGCTATTTTTTTGCCAGCTATAAGCTTCACTTCCATACAAAAGGGTTTTTATAATTTTTAGTGATATTTTAAAAAATAAAATACCATTTACCTTTTTTAGATCGATGATACTAATTTATTAATACATAACCTTTATATTATATTAATGAAAAAGTCTGTTTTCTAGAAGTTTTATTATATTTTATGGGCATGATGTAAGCAAAACAAAACATGTCATTCCTGTAAAATATAGAACAGACGTTTTCATTCATTTTGATTACTTGATATTGAGTTTTATATCACTGTTCCAGAAACAATAAATATTCATATCCTTTGTTGTTTTCCAATTTCATTACCACAAGTATGAATTTAATTATTTATTGATGATTTCCTATTTATATTTTGCAGGTTCTCTTTTCCTTGTATCATAATTTCCCTGATTTTCCTCCAATCGTAATGACGGGTGAAGTTCTAACCGCTTTGGCATCGACGCTATTCACTCCGGATAATTCCGGTGATGTTCAAATCGGTAATTATGAATTATTCTTTTAAATTATTTATTATTGTCTGTACTTTTAGATTTATTTATTTTTAATTACACATACCCCTATCATGAAAACATAAGGTAAAACTATTTATAACTTTTAAAATCTTTATTTATTCTTCTAAATCTATTTCATCGCCTTCAAAGTACTCCACTCCCTATACAATCCACTTATGTCAATGTTTTTTCTAATCCTCTAATGAATGTTAAAGTAGATTTTCTGAATTGCCTTTAAAGCGCGCAGCGATTCGGTTTTTATCTCTTCAATAGTGTCAAAACGGTGTCCCCGGAGCGGTCTCTTAAGCTTATAGAATAGCCAGAAGTCACATGATGCTAAATCAGGCGAATTCGATGGTTGTGGAACAAGTTGAATTTTTGGCATTTGAGCTTTGTTTCACAGACTTCAATACGAAGCTGTTTTTCCAAAAAAAAAATATAGCGAGATTTCACTCTTTTCCAAGCACAAAACATCTTTCAAAATAGTCTGGACTGATCCAAATGAAATGTTAACAGTTTTAGCGAGGTCTCTAATTGTCAATCAACGATTTTTGAGCACCAAATCTTTGATTTCCATGGCTTGTTGTTCATCAGTTTATGTTGATGGTCATCCAGAAAAAAGATTTGCCAGAATTGAAGAACCCGCATATTTAATGTTCAAAATTCCACCTTGCTTTTTGATCACAGTAGTATATCTACTTACTGGACTGAACTAGTTTAAAAAGCATTGAGGAGCTGTTTCGAGCTGCCAGGGACGGAGATGCCTACTCTCAAATGATAGTCAACATCGGGAGAACCTTACATGACACCAAACAAAGAACATATATAATTAACTTTGTGTAAACTTTTTATAAGTCAAGTGCTAACTGAAAATTAAAAAAAATAATAATTATTAATTATTCACCAAACTTATCTATTTACTTACATCAAAGTACACAGTATTTTTCACTGATATTTCGTTATGTATATGTTAATATTTAAATGACATTAATAAATTTTTTTATTTTCCAGTGGGATTGGGAAATGAAAGTGGAGAAAATTCCGGTGCTTCCACGCCGGGATCGGATCACGAGGCTCCTGTGATAGTGGGCTCGGCCAGCTACCTGAAGGAGACTAACGTCAGCCTCACCGAGCATCCAGCCAGGAAGTTTGTCATGGACTTTCTGAGGGTTATCGTTGTGGACTCGCTGCCTCTAAGTGTAACCAGTAAACAAGCCCCGGTAATCAATTTCATAATTTGCTTATCACATTCAGATTTTACACATTTTTTATTTATACCAACTTACTTACTATCACGGCGTCTCCCACAAAGGGTAAGCACAAATAATGTATCGCCACACTATTCTTTCCTGACTTCTCTCACTTCCTCTACATCGTGTCATATTAATTATGTATATATAGTGTTAAGATATTACTTTGTTTACTTATCTAACTAATTTATATTTTGGACCTTTTTTTGCTAAATTTATAAATTTTAATCTTGTCTAAAAATACGCTTCTAATAGAAGTAAATTAGTTAGAATCATTAAGATGGTTTGGACACATGGAAAGAATGAATGGTTAAAAATGGACATGTTAACGGTGTAAATGGAACTAGAAATAGAGGAAGACCGAGGAAAACATAGCACAATCAAATAAATCAAATATTGAATGTCGGCCACTGAGGAGTCAGAGAAATCGACGTTCGTGCATGACACGATGTATGAATGTTGAGGAAGAGAGAAAAGTATGTTAGGAAAGAAAAGTGTGGTAGTCCATTATTTCTGCATACCCCTTCGGAGAGACGGCGTAATGGTTGATAAGATTTTTTTAGAAGTTAACTCATAACTAACCATTTGGTTTATATATTTTTTTAATGTTTGTTTTGTGCAAGAACTTACATAATAATTTTTTGGTTGGGAGGATTTTCTCCATTTGTCATTGTCACTAATTTCAGATCACCTTATTTTTGCTTCATAAATTTTTATATTTATTTAATTTTTTTATTTTTGTGTTGCAGGTTATTGACCTTGTTTTGGACGCCTCGCCGCCCAACTCCAATTCCAATCAGCAGGTGGAGTACCAGACGGAGGTGCTCTCCACACTCATGGAGCACCTCCTCTCCATGGACATCTTCTCCTGCGAGTCCAATGTGGCCAACGTTTGCTATTTGGCCGCCCGGCTTGTGGACAAACTGTGGCAAGGGCAGCTCTCCAGGGATCCTCACGAGGTCAAATATATGATATTTTTTTACCTTGTGCAAAATAACTATTTAACCATCATTCCGTTCCTCTGAAGGCGATGGCAGTGAGGATGGACCGCCAGTCGACTCTATCCTGACATACCATTTGAGCTTCCTCTTAACTGGAACGTCAATTATCTGGACAAGCCGAGATGATGAAGCGTTCTGTACCATGACCTACGCATGACTAAGCTTACCCCACCACACCTACACAACTTTGGGTGTGGGTTGCATCTTCTTTCTCCTCCCTCCTCCTTTTGTTCTCCCCCGCACCCTACGGACAGTCAGTCTCCCGCTTTGTTCGAGTTTCAATTTGTCATCTCGTTAGTTTCAACCTGTCATTATTTAGTTGAGAAAAATCTCTGATTATTTTTCGAGTACTATAGGGTAATGTAAGCCTTTTTATGTATATGCACTACGTACACACTTGTTTATACAGTAAAATTTGTAATTTCATAATAAATGAGCCGAGGAAAAAAATCTATTCAACCCTTATTTTACTAAAAGAATTAGCGCCTATTTGATTATCCGGAAAAATAACTATTTATCCGAAACACCTCCGGTCCCAATTAGTCCGGAGAAACGACGTTCTACTTTATTATGAACAAAGTTATGAAAGGATCACTGCTTTGGTTTGAACATATGGAACGCATGGATGAATATGGATGGATATGGTAACTATGTGAATGTAGTACTGAGTCGTGGGAGACCGAGATAAACTTGGCATGATCAAATGAATTAAATTTTAAGGGTTGGCCATGCTAGAAGTCAGAAGAATCGACATGCGTGTATGATTCACTATATGAATGTGGAGGAATCTAGAAAGGTGTGTCAGAATCGAGTAGTGTGGTGGTCCATTCTCTCTGCCTACCCCTCCGGAGAAATGGTGTGATGGTTGTTTAATTTGGTCACGTCTTTGGTCTTGCTAAAAGTCCCAGGTTCGATTCCCGTCAATGGCAGTGTGATTGTTACACTGTCTTTGGTTTGGTGTATAGCAGAATTCAAGTGACAATAAAATGCGATAGATTAGCTACCTATCGCATGTCACGAGAATCAATACCTAAATGTCATATACGGTAATTGAGTTTAAATAATCTGTTGTATACAAATGTAGAAGCAACGGAAAACTACCACATTAAAAGGTCCAAGTGGCATCACAAGAACCAGCAAATTTCTTACACTTTGTTGCAAAATTTGTTGTAATGTATTCATCACAGAATGTCGAATCACCACTTATTTCAGAACTCTACTTATCCACTTTTTTATGCTTTGATTATCATGTTGCAAATTTTCAGGTGTTTGACTTCATTGTTAAACTTGTGGCCCAAGCAAAACGCAAGTCAAGCTGCGTCTCCCTGGAAGGTCTCCACCACTGCCTCAACAGGACCATTCTCTTCCTGCTCTCTCGCTCCACCGACTCCATAGCGGACCAGATGTCCGTTCTGGAGGCCCTCCACAAGCTCACCACCAACAGGCTCCTGATTTTTGGAGCCGGAAATCACGAATTGGAATTTATCGGTTGTCTTACATACTGCCTGCTGCAGTTGAGTTCTGATATGAAGATTATTCTGGATTCGCACATGCGTACCGTTTGGCATGTCAACCCGAGTAGTGACTTGGAAGCAAGAGACGACAGACTAACACAGCATCAAGGTACGCATTTTACAGTGTCTTATATTGTGACATATCTTTTTTTTTTTTAATACTAGAGAAATGCCATCCATATGTAATTTTGAAAATAATCTACAATAGATTTACATACAGGCGGCTCTCGACGGCTCGCGAAAGTAGAGGTCATGTGAAAAAACACCAAAATGATGAGTATTTTCAGTTTAATATTTATTTATCAATCACATACAAACATACCTAATAGAATAATGAAACGAATTAGGACTTAGTAATCTTCTTTACGAATTTGTCAAAAGATTGTTGAATACCCTTTTTTTTCTGATAGAGAGTTCTATAACATGCCGTGTCTTTTGGAAACAATTTTTGAAAATATGTTTCCACAATTTTGAACGTACTCCTTTATTTCACTCTTGTTTTTCTAAATTGAACATATCATAGACCCGTTAATGTCGTATGAATGGCCAACTCTAGCAAAAGATTCGCCGCTCTCAGAACCTCTAATTATTTCAATATGTCTCAATCGTATGAAGTTTATGAGTCCTTGATTTTTGATTGTTTGTATTAACACTGCAGTTTTTTCGTTTCTCACTCATCTAAATGTATAAAGGCGAAATATTAACACGAATGTACTGTATATAAACAGATAAACCGCCAAAATGCGTAGTGTCAGTCCATACTGCAAAGCAGAACTGAACTTGTTTCAAACGTACAAACGGAGATGAGAGCGACTGCACATGAGACACAAGTGACCGATTGTTTATCGAACAAAAAACGACAGTCGAAAAATGTCCGAAATAGCGAATTGTGTGAAAGTCAAACGTTTGAAAGTCGAGGGACGCCTGTATTACATTTGTTTTCGCGTGAGTGGGATAGCGTATGGATCAACACTGTACACGTGTTATATCTTTCTCATTTGCTTGTTCATACAAGCAAGGTGCACTTTTGATCGCATATAAATTATTTTTGTCCTTTGTTACCATTTTTTGGTGGTTTTTCGAGCAACGGTTGTTGTTTAGCATTCTAAGGGTTAAAATATGAACAATGATATTTTGTTCGTGTTACTAACCAAATTTTAAAATGTTTTACGCATACCAAAATTATTTCACAGGTCGCAATCTGATGGCTGGTGCAGCACGCCGTGTCTGGGAGGAGTTGTACGCCTGCAAGAAGCCAGCTATTGAAGAAGTGTTCAAGATGAGCCTTGTGGCCCCCGTGGGCAATGCTCGGGCCCCCGACCTGACAGCCGTCCGAGAACAGCTGGCCGAGAGCGCCACCAAGCTGTGGCTGCACTATGTCGATACTGAGAGAAAGGTTTGTTCATTGAAAATTTATGTGAAAAATATTATAAGTGTCATGTCAGGTTACTCCAATGTTGACTATCACTTGAGGGTAGGCATCTCTGTCCCTGCCAGCAAACAAACAAACAGCACCCTGTTTCTCAGCAGAGGTAGGCAGAGAAAATGGATTGTCACACTACTCTATCCTGACACACGTCTCTAGTTTCCTTCACATTCATATGAGTCACATTCGCTTATGTCGATTCTTTTGACATCTAACATGACCAACCTTCAAAATTGAATTAATTTGGTCATGCCATTTTTATTTGGTCTACCTCGACTCCGTACTCCATTAACATCGTTAATGTTTACTTTCTTAATCATTCTCTCCATCCATGCGCTCCATATGTCCGAACCAACGCAGCGATCCTTTCATAATTTTGTTCATGATTTTTTTAAATTTTTATTATATGTCGAATCGCTCTTTACATCATGACAGCATGAGCCAAATCGATGTAAAGGGTATTATAGCTATCATAGTGATTCTCGTGACATGTGATAGGTAGCTAATCTATCGCCATTATATTGTCACGTGAATTCTACACCAGACCAAAGACAGTGTGACAATCACACTGCCCTCGCCAGGAATCGAACCCGGAACCTTCGGGATGGCAGTCAATGTACTTACCACTCGGCCACGAAGGTCGTCAATATCTTCTTCCGCTATACATTCCTTTCTTATATCAGCATTTGGGATTCTGTCGTACATCGTTCTACCTCACATACTCATAACGTCCATTTTTCTATAACCAGGCATCCTACCGTATCCCTTGGGAGCTCCACAATCAGATACAATCCAAGATCCAGAAGGTGACGGGAGGACTGACCCGGCTGGCGAGCAGAACTAAGGTAAAGAAGGAAGACCCCGCGCGAGTCAGGATCAACCTCACCAAGCAGCAGGCCTATTCTTACACAGACACTCATGTGGGGCTAGTCAGGTAATTTGAATTTTCCATAATCGACCTAACCCCTTAATATGCGGTATATTTTGAAAGAAAAATAAGTGTTCTGCATTTTTATAACATAACCTATTAAAAGTCAACAAATAAACTCATCTCTGACTGAATTATGTTATCATTGCCTGACCTAATTCGGGCTGTGCATGTATGGTACCATAAAATAAGAGTTAAATATGATATTAACCTCTCCGTGCACACTGCCCCAACCGGGAAGCCCTGAAATACCTAGTCAGATATTGTATGGCCCCATATTTTGAGCACAGTTATTATTTCCTGAATTATTTTATGTCAAGATTTGGACTACCAACAACATCTATTGATGATATCACACAATTGTCTGGGCCTTGCTAAGTCACCAGGCGTTGATAGAGTCACGGGTGTGATTGTTAAAAAAATCTGGCAATTTGCCGGTGAGTAGATAATCCTGGTCATGCAGTCATGCCTGAGGAGGGTAGTCTTCCCCACCGATTGGAAGATGGGATCAATCAGAGTCATCCCCAAACCTGGAGAGAAACCTTGCACCGATCCTGGTGCATACCGGCCGATTACGCTCCTTCCATTCTTTGGCAAGGTCCTGTAAAAGCTGGTGCGCGGCAGGCTCAATGCCTTTCCTTTCCCTTTCTTCATTTCCTTTGCCTTTCCCCCCCATGCCCTATTCAATTCGAATTAGTCAAAGGACGCTCTACTGAGGCGCCATTAAATATGCGCTGGATTGGGTAATTGACTGTGCTCGAGGGACTAACAAATACGCGTTGAGTGTTTTCCTTAAAATCAGCGGCACGTTTGACAACACCTGGTGACCCATGATTCTTTCAAAACTGCGTAGCCGAGGATGCCCTCGAGAATTATTCAACCTCTGACTATTTTAAAGATAGAAGGTTGAAATTACACACGGAGAATCTCAAGTTGAGAGAGAGTCGACGATGGAATGTCCTCAGGGCTCGGTCCTTGGTCTGACCTTCTGGAACGTCCTATTCGACGACATCCTCCGCTTACCGTTGCCGAGAACCAGCACTGTGGTAAAAAATAAAAAAATCACAATTCAAATCATTTATCTGATAGTTACATGTTTTAGCAACTGAACAAAAAATGTTTCAAAATGTAATTAATATCTTACTACTTTAAAGTGGTTAAAATTAAATGTAAAATTTTAAACTAACATAAAAGATTGTCTGCAACGTGTGTTTGATACTATGTATAAATGTTGAGGAATCAGGAACAGTATGTTAGGTGGCACTCTATCCTTTCCACCTATCCCTTCGGAAAGACGTGATGGCTAGTTAGTTTACTATTTTCACTGTTGTGAATTTTAACCGCCCTAAGACACGCACACTTTGATTGTACCATTCTATATGTATGGGCTTGAGAACCGTTAGGGATATGCGCATGTGCCAACAACACTTACAAGTCTTCACAAGTCTGATAGTTTTACAAGGGCGGGCAATAGTGTGTGCCAAGTGTTCAAATGTTTTGATAATAGTCAGAAAAAAGTTTGTATTTTTCTTCAGAATATTTACAACAATCATCCATAAATGGCATTGCTGTGTCCTTTTTATAAATAATTCCATGGAAGATTTTTGAGAAGCGAAAGTACTCCTTTGCATTTCAATTATCTCAGAGATTTTACAGTAGTTCTTTTCTCCTTGATAATGTCACAGTCATCTGCCCAAAAAATTAACAACTCATTATTATTATTATTTTGTAAAATTGCTCTTTCCATCATGATAGCATGAGCCAAATCGATGTAAAGGGTATTATTATAGCTATCATAGTGATTCTCGTGACATATGATAGGTAGCTAATCTATTGCCATTTTATTGTCATGTGAATTCTACATCAGACCAAAGACAGTGTATCAATCACACTGCCTTCGCTGGGAATCGAACCCGGAACCTTCGGGGTGGCAGTCAATGCACTTACCACTCGGCCATGAAGGTCATCATTATACAATTTTTAATACATAAATTTTCATACCCACCGTTTTCAGGGAACTGTGGTGCTGGCGGCGCACGCAGCATGCTAACACGTGGCAGCACACGTGGCGCTACGTGCACCAGGAGTGGCTGCAGGCGGAGGGGGAGCTGCTACGCGAGCGCGGGCTGTGGGGCCCGGCCGGTCCGCCCCCGCTGCTCAAGTGGGCCCTGGACTACACTGAGGGACCCAACCGTATGAGGCGCAAGATGAAGAAGAACGATCTCTTCTACCAGCACTATCCCTACCGCCCCGAAATGGACAACCCAGAAAATGTATGTTTTAATACCCAAATAACTAATTTGATAGTAGTTAGTTGCATCTCACACTTGGAAAGCTCACACAACTGCACCTAGAATTGGGAATCCCGATGATAGATGATAGGACCCCCTTCACATCCTAACTCCACAATAAAAGACCTCTCAAATTACGACCCAAACACCTCCAGCCGCCACAAGCACTTAAAATTGATCCTCCTTCAGAGGAACACTCCGGGCCACACATATCATGCCCCCGCATAAACCAACAACCCACCAAATCACCTTCCAACAATGTTCCCATCAGACGTAAGAGGAATAGCCACATGAGCTGAACCTTTGTAAGCCAGAAGATCCAAGTCCAAGTCCACTTGGAAAGCATGTACAGATTTCTATGAAATAATCAATTTCTCTATGTAATGATAACCACAAAACACTTAATTTGTTATTAGATTTACCCTTTGAAATTTCATTTTAACACATTAAATACCAAAAGTTGATGAGTCGGCTTTTCGCTGCCAACCGTAAATGACCAAATACCGATAAGTCAGTTTTTTTACCCTACGTACTGGAAATAATTCTCACAATTATTATGTAAATCACTATATTGGTTTCAAATTTGAACTATTCATTTTAAAAGATATTTACTACGAACTTAAAATTTAAAAAAATTAAGATGCTTTAACTTAAAATTTCGTTGTTAAATATAGTGTTATAGCAATTTTTTTAATTAGGAACAATTGTAGACCTTTTTAGAGTTAAAATAGAACATTTATTTTCCACTGCTGCCAATCTGCTGATTCGCTCCAACACCCCATGTCCCACCCCCTTTCTTTCCACCATTTTGTATCTCAGCCCAATTGCCACATCGGTCCCCACACAAAATCACCAGCCCACATCCACGGCCACTCTTGCCCCACTGGGTTCTATACCTAGAACCATCCCCACGCAAGGCCACCCCCTGTCACCGTTCCTCGGTCACCATCCAATACCTCGGCCTCTGCTCAAAGCCACCCTTGACCCCTATACACTCCTTACACGGGTAGTCAGGTCCAAATGTCGGACCCAACCCACCACATCCAAGAAACCATCTCATCATCCGACAATATCTATCCCAATACCCAATAAAGATAGTTAAAGTTACATTTCACATGTTTTAATTTGCAATTTATTTTTATAGAAACAAATTAAGTACAAAGTGGCACACAGCCTCGACAGCAAGGAATACTACTTCATGTACCAGCAATGGAGGACCAATGGCTCCAATCTCGGAGACGGGGAGAGAAGCGAAAGTTTGGGTTATCCCCTGGAATCACAGGCGACCGTGCAGAGCATAGAAGATGTGTAAGTAACAGAAAAAAATTAATGCATGTTAAGAAGGTTTACCTCCAACCACTTAATTTTGCAGTATCTTACTGGCTGTTGGTTAGTAAATAGTATCCTATGGTAAAAAATTTATTAACCAGAAGATACTTGAGTTATATCCTATCCCAAAAAGGTAAAATGGCAGTGCACAATGGTGTTCTTGATGAAAGTAGAATAAATGCAGTAGAAATGAGATCTCTTAAACGAATGTGTGCATACTCTGTACATGATAGAGTGTCGAATGAAAATATAATAAGTGAATGCGGTGCGAATGATGGTGTTATGAACAAAATAATGAAAGGATTTTTAAGATGGTTTGGACACATGGAAAGAATGAATGAAGAAATAATGGTAAAAAAAGTATATGTTAACGATGTAAATGGAACTAGAAATAGAGGAAGACCGATGAAAACGTGGCACGATCAAATAAATCAAATATTGAATGTCGGCCACGTGAGGAGTCAGAGAAATCGACGAGCGTGCATGACACGATGTATGAATGTTGAGGAAGCGAGAGAAATATGTCAGAAAAGAAAAGTGTGGCAGTCCATTATTTCTGCCTACCCCTTCGGAGAGACGGAGTGATGGTTAGTTACTTGAGTTATTTTGACCAAACCTCTATCACAAAGTTTTCTGTTTTACTTGTTTTTTCCTATTTATTCTGATTTGTGTTTTTCAGATCAAAAGAATCTCAGACTGATATGGCAGCAAACGGAAGTTCACCTTCGAGTCTAGTCGGTAATCTAAGAGGAGGAGATCAAACATCGGTAGAAGCCAATGAGGATGGAAAAGAAGAGGAAGATGAAGAAGAACAACCACCGCCACCTGATAATCAGACACTCCTTCGTCTGCTTGACCATCATGAAAAGGTGCCCTGTTTAACCCATTTACTACGGATCACTTACAACATTTTCAAACTGTATGACACCGTAGTAGCATCTTTGGGAATACATTTAAGTTTTTTTTTATCACAACATGTAGATCCAACATTTCTCTGTCTATATTCAACAAAATATATCATGTATATCACAATTGCATGTACCCAGTGAACTCCAACCTGATCTCTTCTTCAGTAATTAATACGAATGAAAACTTATCTTTTTCTATAAGTTTTATTATAATTTATGGTAATGAAATGTTTCACCTTTCTAAGGCATTATCGAATGTGATAATTCCTTAGAAAAACTATCATTAGGCATTATCAAATGTGATAATTCCAGAAAACGATGTTTTCATTTGTATTAATTATTTAATGCCAAAATGAGCGGAGTGTCTGTAAGCTGTCTCTTGTATGCGGATGACGCTGTCCTTCTTGCAGACAACGAGCATGAACTACAAGTCCTGGTGAATTGTATGTATGAGGTATGCATGCGAAATTATCTGATGATGAATGTTAATAAGTCCAAGGTAATGATTTTTGAAAAGGAAGAAACCACGACAGTCTGCAACATTAGCGTGAATGGTGAAAATTTGGAGCAAGTAGTTGAGTTCGTGTATTTAGGTAGTATGTTTACAAGAGATGGGCGAGTGGAGAGGGATATTGAAAGAAGGGTTGGGCAGGCAACAAAGTGAATGGTGCACTTAAAGTTGTCATCGCAAACAAAAACCTATCCAAAAAAGCTAGAATGGCAGTGCACAATGGTGTTCTTCTACCGACCCTTATGTATGGAAGCGAAGCATGGAACTGGCAAAAGAAGGATGAAAGTAGAATAAATGCAGTAGAAATGAGATCTCTTAGACGAATGTGTGGATACTCTGTGTATGATAGAGTGTCGAATGAAAATATAAGAAGTGAATGCGGTGCGAATGATGGTGTCATGAACAAAATAATGAAAGGATCATTAAGATGGTTTGGACATATTGAAAGAAAGAATGGTAAAAAAATTATATGTTAATGATGTAAATGGAACCAGAAATAGAGGAAGACCGAGGAAAACGTGGCTCGATCAAATAAATCAAATATTGAATGTCGGCCATGTGAGGAGTCAGAAAAATCGACGCGCGTGCATGACACGATGTATGAATGTTGAGGAAGCGAGAGAAATATGTCAGGAAAGAAAAGTGTGGCAGTCCATTCTTTCTGCCTACCCCTTCGGGGAGACGGCGTGATGGTTAGTTAGTTAGTTAGTTAGTTAATTATTTAACATGGAGTTTTACATCATTGGTCAAGAAATTATAAATATAAATTGGGTGATAATTGCTCTCAAGTTACAAAAATGTTTTTGTTTCAATGAACAATCTTTTTATTTTAACCTAAAAGCATGCTGATAAATAAAGTGGTACTTAAAAAAAAGATTTATTTCTAAGCTGCATACATATCTTTATTAACCCTTTGTTGCCGATACATTTTGGATTACTATGCCAAAATATATAGAAAGTTATTCAAAAGTTAAATGTATTATTCAATTTATAAACAGTCTGTAAAATAAATTTTTAAGTTCATCGAAATTAAAACAAATCTATTTTTATATTTTATCGGCTCGTTCGAAGATTGCTCAAATCTGTGACATGGATTTCTGGGCCGAGAGAGACACAAAAATTTACTACTGTAGTTTCATATGCACGGTGTAAAAAAGTGCACGGCCAGCAAGCACCATTCTTGTGACCACCGTCAAATTTGTAAGCCGTGCCATTAATTTAGCTTTATCTCTGCGCGCAAAAAATATTCCCAGCCGTGTCCAGACACTACGAGTAATGTATAATAAATGTATGTGAACTAAATAAAACTGATTGACCTGAGACCCTATGTGGCTGGCTGTCCACTGCTCTTTTTTACGTTGTGCCCATTATCACCACTATCCAACCGTGTTGAAGACTGCACCAACCATTGGTACGCTAACTAAAGCAGAAACTATAGATAGTAACATGAATTAACACTTGACTTTTTTTTTCAGATTACTCACATGTTCCGATGTGCCAGGATCCAGGGTCTTGATACAACAGAGGGCTTACTGTTGTTTGGGCGAGAATGCTGCTATGTAATTGATGGCTTCACGCTCCTGAAGAACCGAGAGATTCGAGATTTAGATAGTTGCCCGGCGGACTATGAACCAATTTTGCCTGCTAGTCAAGGCTGCTCAACCAAAGAAACACCCCGATTGTGCTCCAAATTTTCATACGAGGATATCAGGTAATTTTTCAGGCTTTATGCTATTATGGTACAGGGTGTCCGGTGGCAGAATTAGGTTTTAAATTTCGAATTTCTCTGTAACGGCTAAGCGGAGGAGCGGGTAGGGGGCCGCGTTAGCTTCGTCATTCATGCGGGTTATTTAGTCACGATGTCGCAGTGGACGGGAGAGCAACGTGCATTCGCAATCGAAGCGTATTTCAAGGCTAATGATTCGTGTGCAACTGCACGTCGAAGATTTAGTATGCGTTACAATATTGGATGTTTATGTGAAGCCCCAAGTGAAGATTTGATTCGATCATGGGTGCGGAGGTTCCGGGCAACAAGTTAGGCGGCATACGACCCAAGGCCGGGACCCAGCAGGACATCGAGAACAAATCAAAACATCAAACTTGTCGCGAACCCCACTTACTTCTTTTTTGTTATGAAAGTTATTATAACTATAAAGAAGTACCTTCGTAAAAGTTTTTAGTGCCTCCAGGTTTGAACCCGTGTCCCCTGGATTAAGAGCCAAGTGTTTTATCTCCTAGCCGGTTAAGTTTAGGCTTTATGTATGTGTGTAAATATATCTTTTTTTGTTCCAGGGAGGTGCACAAAAGACGGTACTTGCTACAACCAATGGCCCTGGAAGTATTTTCAAGTGATGGGCGAAATTATTTACTGTCTTTTCCTAGAAAAGTCCGGAATAAGGTTAGTAATAATAATATAATCTGCTAATATTGAGTACATGAAATCCTACGAAAACACGAAAAAAAATTGTATTCCGATGACGATGTGCAACTTAATATTAAGGTAAAATTGACAATGTGGCATGATTTTATGTTGCATATCCTATTTGAGTTATAAATGGATAATTTGGTTCTTAAATTGTATTTTTTTTACACATACAATAACTCAAATAGAATTAAATTGGATGTATTGTGGTTATATTAACAAAATTAAAACACGTTTCTTACTCTGAAACATTTAAGCATGCAAGTTTGTCAGTAGTTTGATAATGTATTGGTTTTTGAACTATGATATAAAACTCCATATCAAGTATTTAAAATTAATAAATAGTCTGTTTTTATAAATTTCAAAAGGTACCCTTGAGTTGATTAATTTAAAATAATGGTGCTTTATAAATCCTCCTAATTTATTATAAGTATTATTATTAACCCATTGCAACACAAAGCCGGCGAATCGCTGGCCAAAGTCAATTTGTCACTGACTCACAAAGCCGGCGATTCGCCGGTTTGTCTTTGAAGTGATTTTTTTTTTAATGACAATAACTTTATTCATAAAAATGACATAAATAAGTATATTTCGGTTATTGATTTCGTAATAAAATGTAATAATCACAATTTATTTCACATTATTTATTACAAAATATTATGATATTTTAAGATCTGTCAATACCTCCGAAATCCCTGAACGCACTCGTAAACAAACTCATCGCGCTTGTAATATTTCATCAAATGAGGATGAAATACAGCGAATCCTTTTGGAAAGTGGCAGTGAGAATGAAGTTGATGAATATTCTAGTGATTTTACGCCTTCGATGGGAATGTGAGAAATGTTTGGTGGCTCTCCACATGCCAGAATGCTTTAAAGCTTATCACACTCTTCCAAAACTACCTGGGGATGAGCCATAATGATCTAGCTTATGAACAAAATATGCTTTTATGTTTTACCATTTTTATTTTGTGTGTAATTTAGTCTTAATGTTATTGTAATAAAAAAATGAGTCAAAATTAAATAGTGTGTTGTATGAACAAATTACGTCACCTTTATTAGTGGTGCAATGGGTTGAGTGACGTAAAACTCTATCTTAAATATTGAATATTATGAGTAAAACCACGTTTTTCGGAAAGTATTATTATATTTTATGAGAGTGAGTATTTTGTCTAATATTGATTAAAGGAACATTTTTTGTTGTTGTTAATAGCAACATTACGCTCCCCATTATGTGTTATAATTAACACTTAATGTATTACATAGTAAATACCTCATCAATCTTTGATATATTAGTATATTTTATAATTTTTTTAATTTAGGTATACCAGCGCTTCATGTCGCTGGCCACTGGGATATCTGACAGTGCCGCGGGATCAGTGGCAGGACAGAAGAGGGGAGTGGCCGTGGAGCAGCCGCAGGGCCTTCTGGCCACCCTCATTGGAGACACCTCCGTCACACAGAGATGGGTGGTGAGTGGCATCTACATCACTATATATTTAAACGATTTTTTATTAATTAAAACACTGTTTTTTCCACTTTTGAGTTTATTTTTCTTGACATCTTTCGAAGGAACGATGATGAAGGTGTAAAGCCTTCAAAACATGTATATGATTTTTTGTACATTTAAGTAGCATGTTCACTGTGATTGGCGGAATGGACAGTGTTTTCTAAAGAAGTGTTGATGTAGGTACGAAAGTGAATGGAGCTTTAAAATGTCTATACTAGCAATAGACATTATTGTATATTTTGTGTTTGTAATTTCAATCGATAAAATTCTGGTCCTTTATCATCTGGCAAAATAATTGAGGAGACTTGGAGTTTTCCCACAGGGATTTAACTTAATGTTCTTTTGTCAGTATACAGATGAAAAGTAGTTAACAGAAACAAGAATAGTTCATTGTTTTGGTTGAAACACTATGATACTTCAACAATTTAACTGTTCAATTTGAAAACACATTTTTTATGGTATCACATCTTTTATTTTTCGCGACAGCTGTTTCGTCAACCTATGTTGACATCATCAGGTGTTACAATCATTGTATTTTGTCATTTCTTTCAGTGTGTTTTTTTAATGCTTCCAGCGCGGTGAGATCTCGAATTTCCAGTACTTGATGCACCTGAACACGCTGGCAGGGCGTTCATATAACGACCTGATGCAGTATCCAGTGTTCCCATGGATCTTGGCCGACTACGACTCAGATGAGCTGGACCTCACAGATCCAACCAGCTTCCGAGACTTCTCCCGGCCTATGGGGGCACAAAGTCCCGATAGATTGGAGCAATTCAGGAAGAGGTTTAAAGTATGTACAAATTTTGTCTGCTTGATATAGTTACATAGTCTGTTATGTAAATTGTGTTAAAATAATTATATTTTGTCTTAGGAATGGGATGACCCGCATGGAGAAACGCCCCCGTATCATTACGGTACGCACTACTCCTCGGCGATGATAGTCTGCTCCTACCTGGTGCGCATGGAGCCTTTCACGCAACACTTCCTTCGACTGCAGGGCGGTCATTTCGATCTTGCCGACAGGATGTTCAACTCTGTGAAGGAGGCGTGGCGGTCGGCGTCCAAACACAACATGGCCGATGTCAAGGAGCTCATTCCGGAGTTTTTCTATCTTCCAGAGTTCCTGTGCAATTCAAATAACTTTGATCTAGGTATAATATTTTTTTCTTAAACCTTGTGGTAAAATGAGCTGGTCCCCGATCGGAACCCAGCCTTCATCCTTCCTGATCATCATCACTGTGATGATTCATCCTGGTCACGGCACCAAATGTGGTAGAATCGATTTACACACGTGAAGAATTAATTAATCCTGGTCACGGCACCAAATGTGTTGGTATGAGCTGTCCGTGAGGACACCTAACTGTGATGAGATCGCCTCCCACCCTTCCAAGTTATCATCAACTACTATGGTAGTTATCCTGGTCACGGCACCAAATGTGGTGTAACGTCCTACCTTCGAGGAATTAATCCATCCTGGTCACGGCACCAAATGTGGTGAAATGAGCTGCCCGCGAGGACACCTAAGCTTCCTCTAGTCATCAACAACTACTATGGTAGTTCATCCTGGTCACTGCGCCGAATGTGATGGATTTGAGCTGTCCATGAGGACACCTAACTGTGATGAGATCGCCTCCCACCCTTCCAAGTTATCATCAACTACTATGGTAGTTCATCCTGGTCACGGCCCCAAATGTGATGAAATGCCCTATCTACGAGGAACCTAAGCAGATTCCCTCCTAACCTTCCTCTGCGAATGGTGGAGCTTCCTCCAGTCATTCCCTCTTCACCCACCTGTATGGAGCTTACAGGTGTTTTACCTTACGCGAGTTGGCCTTCGTGATCGTCTAGAAATAATACCGTATGACCCTTCGTTATGACCGATGTAATCCAAGGCCTTTTATTCGGCGATTACTGATAATTTCATTCTAAAGCTAATCGTTCCTAACCCTTCCGAATATTCTAAGCAACCCTGACAAACCCACGTGTAATCAAACTATATGTCACTCAATATTTCCTAGGAACATCTAAACCAAACAACCTAAAATATCTCTAAGTTTACAGAATATAATTCAAAATATTATCTCTAGAAGATGTGGCAGCCCTGGAAGAAACATTCACAAATAATTTGGAACAAATACGATGTACAGTAATTTAAATCAGAGCGTAATGTAATAATGATGCAATAAAGAACAGCTTCCTGAAAGGCACAGGTTATATAACAATTCAGTGTCAAAATATAATATATTAAGTATATAAGGAGTTATAGGGGATTCGGATATAATGTGTTAGTATCGCGGGGAACCAGTCTTTTCGTCAGACTGATGATTTTTCTCCACTGCTCCACAGCAGAATCGTCTGGGGACCAGACGATCTACCTCCCAACCCTTAATCAGTGGACCTGGGGATTCAAACCCATGAACCTGGCCATCACCCTATCAGGGGTTTTCGAAGTTCGGTCCACTCACCTTCGAGACAACCTCCACCAATAGACAGATAGCAGGGTCTTTCACCATACTACCTTATATTTCGTCTTTCGATGGGGTCCCGAAGTGCGCGATCCCAACTTCTCCTAGCTGTCTTCATTCATCAGCAGTCGGTCCACTCACCTTCGAGACAACCTCCACCAATAGACAGATAGCAGGGTCTTTCACCATACTACCTTATATTTCGTCTTTTGGTGGGGTCCCGAAGCGCGCGATCCCAACCTCTCCTAACTGTCTTCATTCATCAGCAGTCAACCATATTTATGTAGCATAATTTGCATGGGTCGAAGTTTATATGTTTATTTATATAGAAGATGGCAAATTTTGTTAGAACGCTACATGTCCATAACTAAGATTTCAGTATTCGATGAGTTAGTGAATACCTGCTTCGGGCGCGATGCGTTGGCCCGAGGGTTAGTGAGCTATATTACGTGCAGTATAGGAAAGGTATCGATATATTATATATATATATATATATATATAGGTATATATATTTAGGTACATGTATGTAATATATAATCGTAAGCATAGTATAATCATGGAGTAAGCCGAACGCATACGTTCCAATTTCCTGAAATATAAATTCTTAATTCTAGACTTAGCTTTCCGTCGATCAGCTCTGGACACCGATTCTAATCTAGTATTTTTAACTCTGCATATGCCGCACCCTCGTACCACTTTAATTGTATACACAAAATAAAATTGAAGTTCTTGGTAATCAGAACAAAAGACACAAACCGATTCAATACTAAATGCGACCTCTCGACGCTAGGTCTGAAAATTCACTGCCTCGAGCTACCTCTCTCCCTGGCCCACTACCCTTCCCCGCTCCCCGCGCCCCAAACCCATCCCCAAATCTTCCCCCTCGTCCCCCTCTGCTTCCCGCACCGCTACATCCATCCCACTTGGTTAGGTGTTATATTTTCTAGCCATTTGAATTTATTTTCGTACATCTGAATTCACGTATCTCTCTCTACGATGGTTCAATACCATCACAGTTCCCCCCTAGAGGAAACCAGGAAAACTCGGCAGAAAGTTTTCCGTTGCTTCCTCAATTCCAGGTAATTCGTTCCACCCTTGTTAATTTTCCTAGTAAGTTACCTTATTATGTTATTTAACCTATGATAATTGTCCTTTGACAGTACATTATTCTGCTGTCTTAACTACTAGCGTACCTACGCCTTGATGTGCCAACCCCTTCAATTCGAACTAATAATTTTGCCGCCACTTCTGTTCCCTAGATTCTAGCAAGAATCTGACGAGTAAAATATTTTCCTTCGTTTCGCTCCTTTTATTATCCTAAGTCACCGCAAAATATATAAGCGACAACGCTTTTATCAATAAACCTCCCCCCTAGAATCCGAAGACTTTATCAACCTCGTATTGGTGAAATCACAACCATTACTCATTTATTTCATTTTATTTTTATTGTTTCCAATTAGAATCTAATCTGGCAAATTTTGAACACAATATTATAACTAAAATTATATCGCCATGTCCCTACAAAAGAAATTCTTCCGCTCCACAAAATCAAATCAAATACAACTTTCCTCATCTCCCCCCTAAAACTCCAGCCCCTCAAATCCAAAGCACATATTTCGTTACATATTTTTACTCTCACGTGCACATGTACTCACACACCGTTATTTATTTATATTTATTTGTTTTTTTTTTTCAAAATCAATTTACTACCTAGATTAAGGTAGGCCCCCGCCCGCCTATCCCAGTAGCCCACAACTCTTGGTGACCTGGGCTTCCTTCTCATGACTTAACACCTATTTCGATTGCAACCTCGCCCTTAAACGAACTTAGATTCGATATAAACTACGCTCATTATAACGTCAACGTACCCCCCTAAGAATTTTCTCATCACTACGATTGATAATAAGTCCTGCTGCTTTTAACATTTTTTTTACCATTTGATAACACGTCTCGATCGATTGAACGCTCCCTAAAAGAATAACATCGAGCTCCTAAGAATAAATAAATAACGTAGATTATTTTTTTGAAGATATATACACGCACAGTGTTAATTAAAGAAAGTCGAGAAGGTCGGAAAAAAACCTGACACGATCAAATCATTAAAACCCAAAAGGAGTTCCATTAGAAGTCGGAGCTATCGACGAGCGTCCGCTCCACGAAGTATGAACGTAGAAGCTTCGCAAAACATACCTGTAGAATGTTGCGACTATCTGTTATAAGTAATCTAATAATTTACTGAATTTCAGAAGAAATCCATTATATATATCGATGATATATGGCCCTTATTTTTGATGACTGCGAAAGTATTTATTAATTTTATAAAATCAGATTTTTTTTTTTTTTTATACACCTAATTACGTTTGTATACGTTTGTATGTAAGTGACCTATAACCGGCTGCCTCTGCGATTAAAAACCGATATACCTATACCTAACCATCATAGCTTATTATCGATATTTTTATTTATATTAAACCTTATAATTATCCTACTCATATAATTTTTAATTTCCTATTGTATGTTTATATATTTTATAATACCTACTCATCCGGATTTTCACACCTAGTCTTAGGCTTATGTTAAAACTACGATTGAGGTACTTAATCGGAACATATAATAAAACACTAAATTAAAATTTAAACTAAATCATCTTTAAATGCTAACATATTATACTACTTCGGTATATCTCCGTAATTGTTTATTCGACAATTTATATAATTATTATAATTTTATAAGCATTATCCTATATTCCTTTTGAAATAAAATGTATTTGTATTTATGCATTCCACAATAATTGAGAATCATACTGAACTAACCTATGGGTATGCCGCTCCATTTCGTTAAATATTATTCTAAAGTATCATAAAGTATCTTAATTTTTTTGTACAATTTAAGTATCGTCCTCGAACCTGTAATAATTTCACAAATGCATGTCACATCGCCGTTCATTTCCTAGTATTTGTTATCGTGAACCCAACCCATGGCGACCTAAAACAACACCAGCTTGGCGAGATACTTGATCCATAAGGAGAATTCCATGAAATGCCAGCCTACAGAATACCAACTTGACACTATTGAAAAATTATCACCTATTAACAAACCGTTCAGAATTTCATCCTCCGCTTCATTATTTTAACAAGTCCCAGCATCCGCGATAAATAACTCTATCTCCTTAAGATTTAAGCCCGACACATCGCCTAGAAACTTAAGTATTAACCGTTGTATTTTTTTGTTCCATCCTAAATTATTTAACGGCTAAAAATTGTCGATACTTTAAAACCCACAAAATTTAACGATATCTTTAAGTGGTCTCCTCGTTATCTCTAGGATATCTCAGACCGCAACGCCTCATATACGACTGCAATTCGATTCATTTAAAATACAATATTTTATTTTCCGCTTCGTAGATATTCGCCTAAATTCTAACTTGCTGCAATTAATAATGATCAGCTAACTAACTAACCATCACGCCGTCTCCCCGAAAGGGCAGGCAGAAAGAGTGGACCGTCACACTCTAACCGACGCGGCACTCAATCCTTCTCTTTTCGCCCCGCGAGAGACGCGGAGTGATGGGTTGCGAACCTCATCGCCACCAATAGGCATCTCCCAAATCAATAATATTTATTTCGCATAATTGACACATCTGTATTTTAATTTACGATGGAAGTAACCTAAACTCTTATTATTACTGATTTAATCATTACTCGCAATTCTATTTTATAATTAACACGTCTGTATTTTAACTTCGCAATGTACGTAACTTAAAATTATTATCGATGACCTACGTAGAACATAAAGACATTAAATATAAATTTTGTAAATTAGCCATTATAAAACGTATATCTTATTCTATCTCGTATTCATACACTATTATAATTATACATATATATCTAAAATTACCGTGCTATGTCCTTCCTTTACTGGGACAGTCGAAATCCAAGGAGGTACTCGTTATTATACATGGTCCCTAAATGATTCAATATTTTAGTCACGACCCATTTATTTATTGCTTTCGTTATTAATAATATTATTTACATCTCCTTAGCAAGCAAAAAATATTTGTACTACTACGGCGACCCAACCGATCTTAGAAATATCCTAATGTAAACACTTAACTCGAACTAATTTATGGTTATTTTGGTGTGAAAGAAATTAATGTGTACCTATCCAGGATTATGGAGAATACACAACACAAACAACCCAACGCGTACGTTATCGGTCCACAAAATAATATGAATGCATTCTTAAAACACATGTTTGCCATTTTAGATCTCTCGCTGCAGTTTTCAGAAATATGAAAAAACGTAGGTGGTAACAAACCTTTTTACACACTACATTTACGAAATAAATATAACTCTCGATATTACTAATTCCCAATATTTTAAGCATGAATTCAATCTCGTCACGATCATACATCTTAACTAACTTAAATACTATATTCTACTCTAAGTATACTAATAATAGCGGGGCCCTTAAAATTTATTTTACAAATATGCTAATTCGGAACATAATCACAATATTTATTTATTTATTTAGCGTACTCTCAAATGTTTGATTAGAATATACATGAGTCTATAACACAATGAATATTTTAATGGTGACCTTAGTCGATCTAAAATATACGATTAACCTGTCAATAATTTAATATAATTTAATGATTACTCTAATTGGTCTCAAATATAATTTCAAACTGACAATAATCTAATAGAATAGCGTTAATTAAGAATATATATATTTACATTCACCCTTTTCTAAATTCTCGAAATATTCTTCTACAATAACTAAATTATGATAATAATATTATATATTCATTCCTATTAAACCTACCGAAAAGTGAACTAAAGTTGCGTTTCAATACTAAACTTTCTATAATATGTTCGGAGTTCTCTTTAAATATTCAAATCATAAACTAAATACCACGCCGTTCATTATTTTCGAAACGATACGCGACCCCTGCATAGAGCATCCTAGAATACCTTCCTAGAAAACCCGCCTGCTGCACTTACGAATCCTAGCTAGGGTTGGCATGAAATGTTCTAGTGATGAATAATTTTTTAAAACGATTTAAATTTTAAAATTAATTAAATAAATATGAAATTATCAAGTAATGCTTTAAACCAAATCTCCTGGTCACGCGCAGCAAATGTGGTAAAATGAGCTGGTCCCCGATCGGAACCCAGCCTTCATCCTTCCTGATCATCATCACTGTGATGATTCATCCTGGTCACGGCACCAAATGTGGTAGAATCGATTTACACACGTGAAGAATTAATTAATCCTGGTCACGGCACCAAATGTGTTGGTATGAGCTGTCCGTGAGGACACCTAACTGTGATGAGATCGCCTCCCACCCTTCCAAGTTATCATCAACTACTATGGTAGTTATCCTGGTCACGGCACCAAATGTGGTGTAACGCCCTACCTTCGAGGAATTAATCCATCCTGGTCACGGCACCAAATGTGGTGAAATGAGCTGCCCGCGAGGACACCTAAGCTTCCTCTAGTCATCAACAACTACTATGGTAGTTCATCCTGGTCACTGCGCCGAATGTGATGGATTTGAGCTGTCCATGAGGACACCTAACTGTGATGAGATCGCCTCCCACCCTTCCAAGTTATCATCAACTACTATGGTAGTTCATCCTGGTCACGGCCCCAAATGTGATGAAATGCCCTATCTACGAGGAACCTAAGCAGATTCCCTCCTAACCTTCCTCTGCGAATGGTGGAGCTTCCTCCAGTCATTCCCTCTTCACCCACCTGTATGGAGCTTACAGGTGTTTTACCTTACGCGAGTTGGCCTTCGTGATCGTCTAGAAATAATACCGTATGACCCTTCGTTATGACCGATGTAATCCAAGGCCTTTTATTCGGCGATTACTGATAATTTCATTCTAAAGCTAATCGTTCCTAACCCTTCCGAATATTCTAAGCAACCCTGACAAACCCACGTGTAATCAAACTATATGTCACTCAATATTTCCTAGGAACATCTAAACCAAACAACCTAAAATATCTCTAAGTTTACAGAATATAATTCAAAATATTATCTCTAGAAGATGTGGCAGCCCTGGAAGAAACATTCACAAATAATTTGGAACAAATACGATGTACAGTAATTTAAATCAGAGCGTAATGTAATAATGATGCAATAAAGAACAGCTTCCTGAAAGGCACAGGTTATATAACAATTCAGTGTCAAAATATAATATATTAAGTATATAAGGAGTTATAGGGGATTCGGATATAATGTGTTAGTATCGCGGGGAACCAGTCTTTTCGTCAGACTGATGATTTTTCTCCACTGCTCCACAGCAGAATCGTCTGGGGACCAGACGATCTACCTCCCAACCCTTAATCAGTGACCCATGAACCTGGCCATCACCCTATCAGGGGTTTTCGAAGTTCGGTCCACTCACCTTCGAGACAACCTCCACCAATAGACAGATAGCAGGGTCTTTCACCATACTACCTTATATTTCGTCTTTCGATGGGGTCCCGAAGTGCGCGATCCCAACCTCTCCTAGCTGTCTTCATTCATCAGCAGTCGGTCCACTCACCTTCGAGACAACCTCCACCAATAGACAGATAGCAGGGTCTTTCACCATACTACCTTATATTTCGTCTTTTGGTGGGGTCCCGAAGCGCGCGATCCCAACCTCTCCTAACTGTCTTCATTCATCAGCAGTCAACCATATTTATGTAGCATAATTTGCATGGGTCGAAGTTTATATGTTTATTTATATAGAAGATGGCAAATTTTGTTAGAACGCTACATGTCCATAACTAAGATTTCAGTATTCGATGAGTTAGTGAATACCTGCTTCGGGCGCGATGCGTTGGCCCGAGGGTTAGTGAGCTATATTACGTGCAGTATAGGAAAGGTATCGATATATTATATATATAGGTATATATATTTAGGTACATGTATGTAATATATAATCGTAAGCATAGTATAATCATGGAGTAAGCCGAACGCATACGTTCCAATTTCCTGAAATATAAATTCTTAATTCTAGACTTAGCTTTCCGTCGATCAGCTCTGGACACCGATTCTAATCTAGTATTTTTAACTCTGCATATGCCGCACCCTCGTACCACTTTAATTGTATACACAAAATAAAATTGAAGTTCTTGGTAATCAGAACAAAAGACACAAACCGATTCAATACTAAATGCGACCTCTCGACGCTAGGTCTGAAAATTCACTGCCTCGAGCTACCTCTCTCCCTGGCCCACTACCCTTCCCCGCTCCCCGCGCCCCAAACCCATCCCCAAATCTTCCCCCTCGTCCCCCTCTGCTTCCCGCACCGCTACATCCATCCCACTTGGTTAGGTGTTATATTTTCTAGCCATTTGAATTTATTTTCGTACATCTGAATTCACGTATCTCTCTCTACGATGGTTCAATACCATCACAACCTTCGACTGCTTTTACTGAATTTTCGTTTGAATACAATGTCACTTTTAAAACAATATTTTCATTTAAACCAAATCATTAAAGCAATAATTGACCACAAAAAATGTGGACGGATGATATTATCCAACTTCAAGACGTTGCGTGGAATGGCACCAGCTTATCTATCTGAACTCTGCATTAACGAGAACCCAAATCCAGACAGTCTACATTTTGATCAGCTAAACCTAAGTCTACTGCGATCGGTAGATTGACTATGCCAAAATGCTGCCCTAGCACAAACTTTGGCGACCGAGCCTTCGCGGTAGACGGCCCTTCAGCCTGGAACAATCTTCCAACAGACCTCAAGTGCTTAGATAATCAGTCGGAGTTTAGATCGAGACTTAAAACACACCTTTTCAAATTATCCTTTCCTGATAAGGCTTGATCGTCTGCGTCAGGTGCAACCCTCATACTAAGTATGTTTATTTTTTAACTAGTTTATAAAACAGAGCATTTTCCACAGCGCCCTTGAGATGAGCAATTCATAAAAATGGCGCTCTATAAATAATCCAATTTATTATTATTAGAGGTGCCATCTTTAAAATAGTTTCCTTTGATCTGTTAGGCAGTAAAGATGTGTTATACTCTTGTGTAGCGACTCGCCGGGAATCAAACCCGGGACCTTCGATGTGGCAGTCAAAGCACTTACCACTCGGTTACGAAGATCGTCGAAACGTCGTTATTTCTAATGACTGTCAATTACTTGTGAATATTATTTTTCACTTATCCAGGTTGCAAGCAATCGGGTGTGGCTCTCGGTGACGTGGTCTTGCCCCCGTGGGCCAAGAGTGATCCCCGAGAGTTCATCCGGGTTCACCGCGAGGCCCTGGAAAGCGACTATGTCTCTCACCACCTCCACCACTGGATAGACCTCATCTTTGGATATAAGCAACAAGGCCAGCCCGCTGTGGACAGCCTCAATGTCTTCCATCACCTCTTCTACGAGGGGAACGTTGATATTTACAAGTAAATATATTGTTTTTTTTTTACTAATAAAAAACTTGAAGAATTTTAAAACCACCTTCCAGTAACAAATTTCTTAAATTCCCGTGTATTTTTTCAATAAAAAATTTACCATATGTGCATCAGCTATAACATTTAAAGAAAAGGAAACGATTTTTTTATACATAGTCTATTGTTTTGGCAGAAACACTATGATACTTCAACTATATTAACTGTTTAATTGAGAATACTGTTATTATATCACTAATTATTTATTTTTATGTCCTAATACAGATATTTCTATAACTTATATAATTTTAACATCAAAACAGTACAAACGTAATAATTGTCACAATTAACCATTATAAAGTGCGGCAACAATCAAATTGACCAAAATAATTCACTGATACATGAAATATCTCAAAATTTACAGTAGCACCACATCAACTAAACCCAATTTTCAAAAACAGAATTCGTCTCCAGAAAAAAACAGAATTTATTTTGTGGACGTTGGACGATCAAAGTGCGGGAGATGGCCTATTGGTGGCGATAAGGTTCGCAACCCATCACACCGCGTCTCTCGCGGGGGCGAAAAGAGAAGGATGGAGTGCCACATCTGTTAAAGTGTGGCAGTCCATCCTTTCTGCCTACCCCTTCGGAGAGTCGGCGTGATGGTTAGTTAGTTAGTTAGTTAGTCTATAACTTATTGTATCCTTAACTTATTAGTCAGTGCTAAGTCTGAAGTAATTATTAATAATTATTCAAATACTTTAAATTTGATTGAAAATAATTTGTTTTCTCAAATATTGAATTGACAATGAACTGTTTTATTTGTGGAATACAGATTTTTTTTAAATATGGACAATTAAAAAATATGTATCATCGGACAGGTAGTACTTATTCATTCTAGTATAATATTTGTATGTATAATACAATATTACAATAGTTTTGGTAATGAAATAATTATTTAAATAGTCCGTTGTTTTGGCCGAAACACTATGATACTTCAACATTATAACTAACTAACTAACCATCACGCCATCTCCCTGAAAGGGTAGGCAGAAAGAATGGACTGTCACACCTTTACTGATGCGGCACTCCATCCTTCTCTTTTCGCTCTGCGGGAGACGCGGTGTGATGGGTTGCGAACCTCATCGCCACCGATAGGCATCTCCCGCGCACACTTTGATCGTGCAACACCCACAAAATAAATCTAAAATAAATAATATAAAATACAATGATATAAAATAAAATAACAAAATAAAAATAATTGAACACAAAATGTTCTTTTTAGATGGTGCACATATTGTCTATTTAATTTATGTTCCACGAATCCGTCATTTTTTTAATTTAGCACATAATGTAATAACACATAATGTTTTTTTCGATATTGCACATGTTGACATTTAATTTATGTTACATGTATCCACCGTTTTTTAAATTAGCTGTAATTAGGCACTTAACCAGCAAGAACTTTGAAATAATATTGAAGGAATTATTCAAATTGTCATTGGAACAAATGAAAATTAACTGTTAAATTATAAAACTCAATTTTTTTCTGCGACAGCAGCAACAGTTGTGTCAATTCGTCTAGTAAAATTAAGTGAGGTAAATTTCAGGAAAGTTTTTTTTACTAATAATTGATTCATCGTTATTTCTTTTAGTATTGACGATCCTCTGAAGAAGAATGCGACCATCGGATTCATCAACAATTTTGGTCAGATTCCTAAGCAGTTGTTCAGGAAGGCCCACCCAAGCAAGAAGATGTCACAGAGAAGCTCCACCATTTTGGATCCCAACATCATCAATCCATCCGTTGGGATCACTCCCCCGGAGAAGCTGTTCTTCCATAATCTGGATAATCTGAAACCCACACCGCAGCCAGTTAAAGGTAAACAAATTTTTGTTTTTAAAGAAATCTTCACTTTCGTAAATATGTAGTAATCCATATAACAAAAGCAACATTTTACGAGGGGAATCAAAATACATATATTGTATCGCAAAATTGTAACGAAAACATATTTTATATTAAAAATAAATCTTTATTTTTGTTACCCTGTTTAGTCTGAATTTATATTTTTAATAAAATATATGCGATAATTATAATCTTCTTACGAAATTTTTGTTATATTTGATATGTAAAGGGTGTTTTTTTTTAGAGGTATACAATACATATTCAAAATGAAAAAAAACAAATTAAAATAATGTTAATGTCCATGATATTGGCTTTATTTAATAGATAATTTTATGCTATTATTGTTTAACCACCCTTCCTATTTGAACGTACGTGATACGTTCACTTTGACTGTACCATTCTACGATATCCCGTATCACGTACGGGCTTGAGAAAAAGTAATGTACCTAAAATGTACAAAGTTTTAGGGATACGCGCGTGTGCCATCAAAACTTCATAAATATGATAGCTTTACAAGGGGCAGGCGAAGTGTGCGGCCGAGTATTTGACGTTTCGTAATTTTCTAAAAATAAAATTAGTATTTAATTAAATTTCATTAATAAAAAACCTGCTTGTTTTTTGCACGTTTCTCTGAAAATAACCCAAAGGTAGGGCAGTTAAAAATGATTTCAGGCATATGAGTGCCACAGCTAGCTCGGTGAAGTCCAAATTTCGACAATTGTTGTCTTTGTGGATGCATATTATCCACTAGAGTGTACGTGGTGCGAAAATGATCCTTGGTCTTCCGAATAACTTGCTTGGATGGACGATTATGTCGACCGTAAAATGGACGTAGTGCACGATAAGTTTGGCGAACCGAACCTTGATTTTCAAAATAAATTTGCACAATTTGCAAGCGTTGTTCTGACGTCAGTATATTCATGGTGAAATGGCAAAACGTACTAAATACAAATCAACTGTCAACTGTCTAATTGACAGTCTGTAGAAACAATGTTGCCAGTTTAAAAACCAAACCTCTAAAAAAAATACCCTATACTTATAAAGGGAGGGCACGACATAGTAAATTGACTTTGTGGTGGGATTTTGTAGGATTGTAATATGTACTCCCTGTGAGTTGTCCATTGTTAAAGTAAGAAAGCGCAACAGCCAGCCAATTTAAAGAAAAAAGTCTTTAAACCTTTCACCGTTTGTTAAAAAAAAACTTGATGCAGGATTTGAACCGGAGGCCAACGGAGAACATCTGCTCAGCCACCTAGCTATTGATACTAGTGATGAAATTTTTAATATACAGTATAAGCAACGGTGAAAAGTTTAACCGCTTTTTTCTATCAATTGGTTGGCTATTGAGTTTTCTTACTTTGAATAACTCTTAGGGGTACAACAATCTCATCTCAAAGTCAATTTCCTATGCCATGCCCTACCCTTATTAGTATGTGATAATTGATATGTACACAAGTAAATTTCACTTTTTTATCTCTAAATATGTTTCACCCATTCGTGTACGAGATCTCATTTTCACCGCATTTATTCAACTTTCATCCATTTTGGCCTACTTCATGCTTCATTTCTATACATTTGATTAAGATATATTAACTTTAACACAAATACAAAAATATCTTCTGCAGAAGTGAAAGGTCCCGTGGGTCAAATTCTGTACACCGAGAAAGCCATACTAGCAGTGGAGCAGAACAAGATCCTGATGCCGCCGACTTACAACAAGTACGCCGCGTGGGGCTTCGCTGATCACTCCCTGAGGATCGGCAACTACGACAACGACAAGACGGTGTTCGTGTGCGAGAGCGTGGCCCAGCAGTGTGGCGAGATAGTTTGCTGCGTCTGCCCCTCAGCCAAAGTTCTCGTCACTGCCGGAACAAGCACGGTGAGTAATTAAAAAATAAAAATCCTAATATTTTAATTCTTCTTCAAGTGCCCTGTCGGGTCTCCCAAAGTTGGCGATCACCTCGGCGAACCTGTCCTGCGCTGTTTGGAACATCTCCTCCACACTTCGGATGCCGGTCCACTCCCTCACGTTTCGCAGCCAGGACATCTGTTTCCTACCGGGCCTTCGGCGTCCCTCAATTTTCTCCTCCAATATCAGTTGGAGAAGGTGGTACTTTTCCCCACGTACTACATGACCCAGATGTGAAATCTTCCGAACCTTGATAGTTGAAAACAGGTCCCTATCAACTCTAGCTCGCGTCGAGACTTCGGTTTTGGTAACCATGTCTGTCCAGGGAATTCTGGGCATTAGGCGATAGAGCCACATTTCAAATGCTTCCAGTCATTGAGTTGACTTTTTAGGTCCACGTTTTGTAGGTAGAATTTTTTTTTTGAAAGGATATCTTGATTACACCTACCAACTATTTTCATATAAATAATTATTATTTAATTCCATAGGTCCTGACAGTGTGGCAGTATGACACCAATCGCAAGCAGCTAAGCATTAAGCACAGTTTGTACGGCCACACAGAGGCGGTGACGTGCCTGGCCGCCAGCCCGGGTTACAACGTGGTGGTCAGTGGCAGCCGGGATGGCACGGCCATCGTGTGGGACTTGTCCCGATGCGTGTTTGTGCGGCAGCTTAACGGCCATACGGGGCCCATCACAGCTGTCACCGTCAATGATTTAACGGTAATCATTTATTTTATTTCATTATCATTATCAGCTTGTATCCGTCCGTATATTTCTAGTATATGTCTGTATTTTTCAGGGCGTAGGTCTCCTGGGCAACACGCATCCATTTTGTTTGTTCGAGTGTGGTTCGGTGATATGGAGTCCCCACGAGGCGAGATACTCGCTCACGTTAGAGAGGGTTTAGAAAAGATTTCTGAGATATCTACATGAGGGAGTTTGGTAGCTATCCATGGCTTTATCCCAATGCATTCCTCTTGGGCATGCTGGGGACCAATAGTTTACAGATAAGAAGGGATGGGTGCACACTTACCCATTTCTTCAGACTTATCAGGGGATTCTTTGAGAATTCCGTCATCTTGGAGGTTATCCATCTTTATGTTCCGGATGGTTATCTTTGACCGCATCAGCAAAGACTGCTTAATCTCCCAGCATGCAGAACCAACCTGCCTCTGGTGATGCCGGTGGGGAGAGCAATCAAACTGCTGAACATGATCGCTTCGAATATGTCTTTCATATTCGTGAAAGTATGTTCAGAAGACAAATACTCTTGACATTGGAGAGTATCTTGTATTCCTAATGTCGAACCATCTCTCATGCGTTCCTGGTATTATATATTTATTATATTTTACCTGTTCTCAATAGATGTCTTTAACTATAGTAATTGTTTGTAATATCTTTTGAGAAAATAAACTGATTTGATTTGATGTCATACCAGCGATCTCTTTAATGTCGTCCGTCCATCGAAGTTGGAAACGTCCCGGGTTCTGGGTCACAGTCCTAGGACACCAGCAAAGGAGGCGTTTTGTCCATCTATCGTCAGAACTCCGAGTGACATGGCCCGCCCAGTGCCATTTTAGCGCTGCCAGTCTTACGGTGATGTCTGATACTCCTGTTCTGGCTCTAATAGTAGTGTTTCTCATTTTGTCTCACCAAATTGCAGCAGACTACATTTGCAGCTCGTATTTAAATTTATCTTATAAACCTTTTTACTTTAGTTCCTTCCTTATAATTGTGTGTAATATTATGTTGAACTTGGACTATCTGTCTGAACTGTAAATTCTTGTAGATATCAGCATCGTGATAGTTCTATGAATGTCCAAGTAAGCGGGAAGTACATTTTTGACAAAAGAGCGCTGTGATATCGGCAGTCAAAGTTCCCGTATCAAGTGTTGATATGGCCACGTATGAGCATGGACTTTTTGCCGTATCAACAGTTGATACGTTAGCGTGCAAAGAGTTAAATGTACAAGTGTATCAGCTATAATATAATATAATAATGTTGCCGTATGATTTCAGGGTGATATTGCCACGTGCGCCGGCACCTGGCTGCACGTGTGGTCCATCAACGGAGACATATTAGGCTCCGTGGACACGTGTGTGGGGCGAGCGGACCGCATGCAGCAGATTCTGTGTGTGAGCTTCTCCCAAACCAGGGAGTGGGACTCCCTCAATGTCATCATCACGGGTTCTACTGACGGAGTAGTGAGAGTGAGTTAACACGTTTGCTGCTGCATATACAGTGAAACCCAGATTTTACGTCCCCGTATTTAACATTTTCCCGCCAATTGCGAGCAACGTTGTGACTGGTCGGCAACGGCGCACAAGGTGGTGATTGGCCGACATTTTTCAATTTTCGTCGGTTAACATCTGTCCTTCTGTCATTCAGTTTTCGCCTTGATTTATAACGCTTCGTTCTTTTTGACATTAACCGTTTGAGTGCCAAACCTATTTCGCCAAAATATTCTAAAATATCAAAAGAAATGTCTATTTTTATAGATAATTTATATTTACAAGAAAACAATGTTCTGTAAAAAATACACCAATTTTCATATTTCTTTCAACATTCTCTTCACTAGGTTTCACACCATGATAATAAAAATACAGAAATTGAATACTATTAATCTACCTACAAGCGTGACGGCGCTCTTCGGCACTCTAACGGTTAATCACGATTGTCATTTACCTACAGTTTTTACGTTTTTTGTTTTGTTTTTTTTGTTAAGTTAATTACAATATTTTCTTTCTTTTTACATCGGTTTAATTTTGGTTCACGCATTTTGTGAACTAATCTACGTGATTTAAACATTTTTTTTATGTTTTTCTCAATACCCCCCATTTAGTTTTTCAGTCCCTTAAAAAACGTAAAATAGGGGTTTCACTGTAATACCTTATAAAGAAATGCTTTCTAACAAATGACTTGCGGTGCACTGTGTAGTAATTGGCATACATCGTACCAAACCATTCAAAAATCTGTTAATACACACGCTATAGGGTTTTCAGAGATCCCAATGTGCTCAGAGTACTATACAATTCATTAATTCGGAGCAGACTCGTAAGTGGATCTTTGATATGGAGTCCGCACGAGGCTAAATATTCCCTTATGCGGGAAAGGGTTCGGAAAAAATTTCTGAGGTATCTCTACATGGAGAAATGTGATAGCTATCCATGGCTCTATCCCACAGCATTTCTTTTGCAAATGTTGGGGTCCAATTCTCTCCAGCTTCGAAGAGATGTGTTTCTTATAACCATTTTCTTTAGATTAATCTGGGAATATATTGGAAACTCAGCTGTGTTGGAGGGTGTGGGTCTTTTTTATTCCTGACAGATTTCTCTGACAGCGCCTGGATAATTTTTTCCTTCTGCTGGCCACAAGAACCAACCTGCCTCTAGTGATGCCTGTGGGAAGAGCAATCAGTCTGCTGAACATTATCACATCGGAGATATGAGTAATATTTTAGGCAACGACAATTGTTGTCATTTTTTTGTGGTTTTGTGATCAATGATATATTGCTCTAAACTATTCTAAAGCTTATTTAAATGGTTGGCTTATGATTCATTTCTAAAAACTCTGAAAAAATAGAGAGTGTAAAATATTTATATAGATTTTCCTTCATTTAAAAATAATAATTCATCACAACTGCTTATTTTCAGATGTGGTCAATAGATTACGTCCAAGTCCCAGCAGATGAAGATCTCGTTGAGGCCATTCCGGTGTCCCCATCCAAGCCGAAACAGAAGCAGCCTTCGTGCGCCAAGCTCTCGACTGAGTGCAGCCTCAGTGACAGCGAGAAGGCCGTTAAGAGCAAGAGTCCCTGCGATTCCTCCACCATTGCCAAGAAGCGTGTCGAAGAACTCGTCAAACAAATGAGCCTCTCCAATGACGATAATGGTAATTATTCTTGTGTGAATAATTTATATTCTAAATATATAACTACTTATAATGTTTTACACAAAAGGGAGTATATTGCCCTAGCAAGGCGAAACGTGTCACTCTCATAAAATATAATAATTTTTATAGAAAATACGTTCTCTTCAATATTACGTATTTAATATGAAGTATTAAGAATTAATTAATGTACAAAATATGTAAAGTGGTATTTTGTCCCATAGTCTATTTAAAAGTTAATTAATAATATTTTTATGAGGTATATAATTATGTAGTTAACTCGTTAACACCAAGTTTAAAAATTATGTATTTTATTTAAAATGAGACAAAAATCTGTGTGAACAGCATGGAATTAATTTAAACATTTAACATTATAGGGGTTCTTACCAAATCTGGATCAGAGAGTTCCCTGTCTGAAGCTGGTGACACAGCGAGCGCCAAGGAATCTCTTCAAAGACACGAGGAGAAGGAAACTTGCAGCGACAATGAGGATAATCCTTCCCCGTATCCTTCCAATGAGCCTCCAGACAACTATAAAGTCCGCGCGGAAAGCGTCAACAGCGAGAAGGATGAAGCTTACAAGGAGAAATGGAACAGGTCTCCGTCGGTGCAGAGCCAGGAAGAGGAATCGCCGGCTGTGACAGATATTCAAATCGAGGAAGCAAGGCAGATCCAAAAGCAAGAAGCTGTCATTCTCAGAAGAAAATCTAGAGGAAACCCTCTGTTCCGGAAGAGTGAAGGTGCATATTCATATTTATTTTTATTTTTATATTGATATTATATGACTAACCATCACGCCAACTCGTCAAAGAGGTAGGCAGAAAGGATAGACATCAAATACTTACTTACTTACTTAGATAGCCGTTGTCGTCCACAGCTGGACATAGACCTCCCCCATACTTATCCACATATTCCTGTCTTGTACCTTTTGCATCCATCATCATCATCATCCTAAGCTCGACAGCCCTGGGTGGGCCTTGGCTGAATCCAGGAGCTTCCTCCATTCTTGTCTGTTTGATGCCCTTATTCTCCAATTTCTCACTTGCAACACCGATGCATCCGTGTTGACACTGTCCATCCATCGCATTTTGGGCCTTCCTGGTCTTCTACGTCCCTGTGGTACTGAGAGCGTGAGGCGTTTTGTAGGGTTGTCGTCGTCCATTCTGATTATGTGACCAGCCCATCTCAAGCGCCCTACTTTGATGGATCTGATCACATCAGGCTCTTTATAGATATCATATAGCTCTCGGTTATATCGACGACGCCAACCATTGTGGTCTCTCACTGGGCCATATATTGTCCTAAGAACCCTTCTTTCAAATGCTGCGATGGACCTTTCAGTGTGTTTTGTCATCACCCAGGTTTCAGAGGCATATGTGAGGACTGGTTTGATCAGGGTCTTGTACAATAGTGTTTTTACCTTTTGCATCCAATCGCCAGCAATTCTTTAATGTCATCTGACCATCTTCGTGGGGTCTCCACTCTACCACCCTTCTGGTCCATTTATCATCTACCAGACATTAAATAAACTAACTAACTAATTAAAAATAATATATATGTATTTTTTTAAATCTGAAGAAAAAAATCACACATAATTCACGTTTGATACACCTTTTTCTGACATTGTAACTATTGAAAACTTCTTAACCCTTTAGTTCAGACGCATGGAAATAATGAACGAAGAAAGAATGGTAATGAAAGTATATATGTATTAACAATGTATACAGAACAAGAAAAAACCGAGAAAAACGTGGCATGATCAAATAAATCAAACATTAAATGTCGGCCACGTGAGGGGTTGGAGAAATAGTTGTGCGTGGATGACACGATGTATCAACGTGGAGGACACAACAGATGACAAGAAAGAACAGTGCGGCGGTTCATTATTTTTGCCTATCCCTTCGGAGAGTAAAATGCTTTGCAGTTTAACATACGTATTTTTCTTCAATAATAAATAGCCTTCGGTCACGATAATAATTTTGTATTCATTTTTATCCACAGGTGGCAGCATGGGGGATTCCACGGACTCTGGTGGCATGGTAACCCAATCGGAGAGCCCCCTGCCCCCGGCCGGGCCAACTGACTCCAGCCAAGATGACTGTGGCTACTCTCAGTCTTCTGGCATGAGAGCCAGCAAATCCGACACCAGTCTGAACGATTCCTTCGTTGTCATTCCGCCTACGGGCAGTGTCACACAAATAGACGATTCTAACTCCAAGCGAAAAACCCTGCAGACTCAGAATCACCTGAAAGAAGGTATGTTATCTTCACTTTGAGAAGTACAAGATTCCTCTTGTTAACGCCCATTAGACATTAACGTCCAGCAGAGTTTATACTGGATTCTTTCTGAACTTTTAAGCCAGTGAAGATCTTTGAGATGTTGTGTTATATGGGACTTTTTTGGAATGCCTTTAATGAGTCTTGCTGCTGCATTCTACGCAGATTGAAATTTGTTTATTTGTTGTTTTGGAATGTTTGCATAAATTCCGTTACAATAAGCAAGTCGTGACACAACGCAGGAATTTTCAAGAGTTTTGAAAGTGTCAAGGGGAATACTCCTTTTGACGAATTTTAATCGCCTTAGGTGGAAGAAACTAGCACTGACCGTGTTATTCAATTGGGATTTTAGAGACAGATTTGCGTCAAGATAAACACCAAGAAGCTTTGTGGAGTTTTTGGGAACGATATCATTGTCAGCTGTTGAAATTGAGGAATGATCGATAAGATGTTGACGCTTTGCGGAAGAAGTCCAGAGAAATTCCGTTGTGGATGGATTTAGTTTAAGTTTGTTTGATGCCATCCATTTGGATATGGCATCAATGCAGTTGACAGTTATTGACGTAAGATGTTTGGTGTTATCAGGGTTACAGAAAAAATAAAGTTGCTGATCATCAGCATAGCAATATGAGAGCAGGCCAAAGGATTCTATTATTTTGGAAACGTCATTCGTAAACATGATAAATAAAAGGGGTCCTAATACAGAGCCTTGTGGCACACCATAAGGAAAAACATTGTACTACATAAGGATAAACGTTGTACATCTTCTTAAAAAATAATCCATTCTGTGAGTGTCATATGTAAATATAAGAAGTGATTGCTGTGCGAATGAAAGTGTTATGAACAAATTGACAAAAGGATCATTGAGATGGTTTGGAATGAATGGTAAAAAAAGTATACGTTATCGATGTAAACAGAACTAGAAATAGAGGTAACAGAGGAAAACGTGTCACAATCAAATAAATCTAATATTGGATATCGTCCACGCGTGCATGACACGATGTATGAACATTGAGGATGCGAGAAAAGTATGTCAGGAAATGATAGTGTGGTGGTTCATTCCTTCTGTCTACCCCTTCGAAGAGACGGCGTGATGGTTAGTTCATTCCATTCCGTAAATTGTATCTTGAGGTTTTTTCATTTTCAAATTCCATTTCTAGTCTAAAGTGTCAATGACCCCCGTGAATCTATATAATTTCTCAATTTTATACACAAGATATCGAATAAAAATGTGGTTTTGTCGATTTTAATTATTTTTATTTTATCCACCAGGCTTGAAGTGGCAAAGGCAGCTTGTGTTCCGCAGTAAGCTAACTATGCACACGGCATACGACAGGAAAGACAACACGAGCCCCGCCTCTGTGACCTGCGTCACAGCTTCCAAGGACGGCAGGGGCGTAGCAGTGGGAGACACCAGGGGGAGGGTATGTTTCTATATTACTTTTCTGGACCACAGGATTCTACCACTTTCGATTCAAATCTCTAGTGTTTGTTAAATTGTGCAAATCAATACAAGGCCCTTACAGTACAATACAATACATTAACGATACAATACAAGGCACTTGCAATTTAATACAAGGCACTTACAGTACAATACAAGACACTATCGGTACAATACAAGGCACTTGAAGTAAAATACAAGCCCCTTACGGTACAATTCAAGGCACAAACGCTACTATACTAGGCACTTGCAGTAGAATATGTACAAGGCACTGGCTGATTTGTGCGCTAAAAAAACTACATTTGTGTTTAAACTTATAAATATAAAATAATAAAACACTTTGTATTTAACCACGGTATGGTTATTATAATTATATTATTGAAGATGTTATTATTATTATAATAATGTTATTATTGATAACAACTAGTTTCGCTTATACCCAAGCTTTGTCAGGGCAGTATAATAACTTCATCCAAGTGAAACTAGTTGGCATCAATTATAATAACCATGTTGTGGTTAAATACAAAGTGTTTTATTATTTTATATGTATAAGTTTAAAATGTCTAACCGCAAAGTGAGTACTTCATATGAAAAATTAACTATGCATAATGAAATGATAACCATGGACTGTACTACACACCTCAAAAAATGCCAGTATATGACATAATTTTACCCATATCGTCAATTCCAATCAGTAGGAATCAACAGGTATTAAAACCCTTACCACACCTGTATATTGTTGATGGTTTAATAGTAATCATCCTTCCAGGTATTCCGTTGGTCAGTGTGTGACGCAGGAGGAAGGGGCAGCGACCACTGGGTGCGCGACTCGGGCGCGGCTTGCTGCACGGCGTGTAGCACGCGCTTCACGCTGTACGAGCGCCGCCACCACTGCCGGAACTGCGGCCGGGTGTTCTGCAGCCGCTGCTCCCGCTACGAGGCGGCCGTGGCGCGCCTCCGGATACTGCGGCCGGTCCGCGTCTGCCAGGCCTGCCACGCCCAGCTGCAGAAGAACGACTCGGACCACTGAGGGAGACCCCCCTCGACCCAAACGCAACTCATTCAATTAATTCACCCGTACTTTTCGGGTCACACGTATCGTAGAAGCGTCAAATTTTAGATGCGATGCTCACGTAAGGGTTAGAAGTCACAGAAAGGTATCATCGCTTAGATTATACATGTAAGAGTTATATCCCCGTAAGAGCAAGCCGGATGATGTTAAAGTTTCTGATATTTGACATATTAACAGAGTTTTAGATTTGTGAAATTACATAGTCCCATTTCCATTAATAACTAGCTTTAAACTATATGAAATCCTATTGTATACAAAGATTTATACCTCTCCTAATTGTATAACCGATTTGAAACCCCTAGCTGCGTTTTTAGCCAAGTTTATTCTTATGATATTAATCCATCAAGAAACAACCATTAGTTCTGTACTGCCAACTGTGAACTCCTCGCGTGCACACTATTCCCTCAGGAAACACCAGTGTAAACCCTCAATTTAATTGTGTACGTATGACTTTGTGTTCATTTTAAGGTTACAATGTCCAAAAAGATTAGTATTAACATAAGTATTTCTGTTTACTTGCTGAATTATATGGAACATGTAGAAACAAGTGCAATCGTTACACATTGAGATTGTGTCATAGAATTAACTTTATTAGAATTATATTTATTCAAATTTGAAAGTGTTTTCCCGCTGCACGTTGGTATTAACAAAAGTAATCTGAATGCTATTCGAAAGTTTTTGAAAAAAATATTTAAAAATTTATACTCTTACGTCATAAGGTCAAAAAGTGTTTCATACATCTCTGAAGCTGCCAAAATGACCTTATCAATCGTTAATTTTCTCCAACTGATGCTCAGACCTGTAAATGGCATTTTATTCCTGGAGACCACAATGCTGAATAATGTCTTCACAGCAACTGCAGTTCACATCAATGCATCGTCTTGCGATAATAGCTCCCTAAGACACCTTTCAAGTGGTGTAGTAATTGCTAATAATACCCCAATAATGTAATATTTTATTATTTAACTCAATTTTAACAATTTAACTGTTTGGCCTTATTTTGTTTATTATATTTATTTTATATCCTCTTAAAAAATATATACATATTTGATATTTTATACACATCTTGAGTCTGGATATTCTGGCATACGGAGGTTCAGCTCTTGTGTTTAGTACAGTAATAGATGTTTTGATTTGTGTTGAAGATCTGATAAAAATATTAAGGACTACTTATATAAGAATTGGATGCCGCTTTTACATTCCGTAAAAGCTATGCTACTTAAATTATTATTAAATAATGTCTCCATTACTTAGATAATATATATTTTTTAACAACATTAATAAACGCTGAATTTGGATGACAGCAGCTAAACTGAAGTCTATTATAGTTTATTGTATCAGTGTTAAGGATTAAATAGTCCATTGTTTTGGACGAAACACTATGATACTTCAACATTATAAACTGTTGAATTATAAAACTCTGTTTTTATGCATCACAATATTTATTTTTCGCGACAGCTGTTTCGTCAACCTATGTTTACATCATCAAGTGTTACAATAATATAATAATAATAAAATTTGTGATAAATAAAAATAGAGTTTTATAATTTAACAGTTTATAACTTTATAAATTGCACAAATGATTATTAATTTGCAAACTTTTCATTTCATCAGTGTGTGAATTTGTTTTATATGTAGTTATCTGAATCATGTCACTGACGGTTATTATAAATTGTTGTCCACTTGATCATGGAATCCTTTATTTCTCGAAAGCAGTGGTAGTCAACTTTTAACCAATTTATAATCATATTTTAAATTATTTTTTGTATATTGTTTCACTGTTTACTTTTATAGATTGTTTTGTAATTGTTTCTAAATATCTTGATTTTTTTAATAACTTATGTATCACAGTTTATCACTAGGATTTTTAGAATAAATAATGCATTGTTAATTTTATTTGTACACAAGATTAATAATAAAAGACGTCTATATTTTTTATTGTAAAGTGCAATTTTTTTTTTTTGTTAGCATATTTTCATAAAATTATTTATTTTAAATTAAGTAATTCACTACTGTTAATATATGAATAGATTAATACTTAAGACACTTTCTAAATGCTTATGTTATATGTGAATAAAATGCAAATGTTTATTTAAATCAAAAAATATATGTATCAAATTTTTTGTTGCCATTTTATGATTTCATCGCCGATTAAATAGTCCTTTTTTATATTTGATTATTTTATCATTCCATTTACAGTACTGCTTTTATTGGCAATTAACAGAATCTTATTTATTTGTATAAAGTACAATTTAATCAAAATCAATTGTTTAAAGATTATTTATACTTTTTTTATTATAAATATATGCTTAATATTTTATGGCATAACCCATTGTATAATTTAAGTTTTACGCTGAAGCATTTAACATGGTTATACAAAGTAAATTATTGGTTAGCAAAACAAAAAAAAACATTCCGCATTTGCAAGTTCACAAATTTTTATTAACTCATATTTCGAGATTTATACTACATTTTTATTGATATTATTTTATTTTTATTTCACAAATAAGAAATGTGATAAGTCGTACTTTTTTATAATTTAAAAGATTATTTCGTATTTTAATTATTTTAAATATTTTTCCTACATGCATACAGCACCTATATACGTACACATAAGGTCAGTAAGAAGTTGTGATTGAATATTTATAACTAACCGTAGAACACTCGAGACTTTTTACTTTGAACTAACTAACCATCGAATGTGGCGTTCCATCCTCTCTACCTACCCCTATGTAGTTTTTTGAAGGGTACGAAGAGGGTGGAATGCCACATTCCTGACATAACTCTTGAGCTTCCTCTACATTCATACATCGTAACATGCACGCTCGTCGATTTTTTCGATTTACTATGAAATAGTTTTAATTGATTAATTTTAATAAGTTGCAATATACAGGGCGTACCAGAATTCGACGTCAAGCCGGAAACGGATGATAGGGCAAGTCATGCTAGTTATGAGAAAAATGTAAAACAAACAGGTGTTGATTTTCTCGATTTTTTTTAAATGCCTATAATTTAAAAAAATACAAAACTTGCCCTATCATCCGTTTCCGGCTTGACGTCGACTTCTGGGATACCCTGTATATTAGTGAATCAAGTTTGAGAAAAATACAAGGGTGTCCCAGAAGTCGACGTCAAGCCGGAAACCGATGACATATCGACTTCTGGGACACCCTGTATATTATACACATATTTTTTCATATATACCGTAATATTATTGTTGTTTTCTTCAATCTGTTTTGATAATTTATATTTTATTTAGGATTATATAGTTATTTTATTTCATATTTTATTAATTTATTATTAATTTTAAGTATTAACAAGATGATTTTTTTATCTACAGTATTAATATTGATGCATAGCTAAAATTCTTGCATTTCATACTAAAGTATAAACATATTTATGAACGTTTTATTTTGGAAATCATAAGTCGCTGTGTATATCAGGTTTGCCCAAGAAATTTCATCATTTGTCAATTTCTTTAGGCGGACATTTTTGATATACTTATCAGTATTTTTTTTTTGTGAGTTTTAAAAACAATGTGATCGATAATTGAACTTTTTTGTCCATATAATTTTTAAAAATCTTTAATCATTTTTTTAAACGTACTGTATTATAATATTTTATTAACATGAATTTTAAATTATATTTGACTAATTTAATGACCTATATTATATTTTTACATTTATAAATTCATTGAACACTTGAATCGGGAAGATCATAGAAAAAGATACATAAACGCTCGTTAACCAAAGTAGATATGAACAAAAAAAATTCAAAACAAAGTCATTTGAATTACAAATGTATCAAGCCATATTATTGTGTACTATTAGATAATTATTTATTTAGTTTATTAATGTTTTAAAAATAGTATTTCTAACGACTGAAACATTTGCTGCTTCAACAGCCAATCACAATTTAGTGTAGTATTATTACAAATGTCACATTATTTAGATTATTTTATGTTAAGTGATGATCGCGCTATTCAAGTCCTCATCTCTTTGCTTTTCAAGTTTCCCCATTCTACCCACTTCAAGAATTAACATTTATACTATGCTTTAAGGATTAATTGTATCTCAATAGAGACGAAGATGCAAATTGGAAACAGAATATGATGGTCGAGGCGTTTATAGGACTTATGACCTGTCATTGGTTGGGTTAAGCGCACACTTTATGTAATACAACATTCCCCATTTCTTACGACCACCACGTCTGACAAATTTTTGGAAGATGTATATATGCTACAATGTTGGGGAACACTTCACATTTTTTAGTTCAATCTACACTAGCGCCATCTATTAAGATTGGATGTAAGCATTAAGGCGCTATCTAGCAATGTATGTTAATGGCGATAGCCTTTCACATTGTGTTAATAAAGCTCTTCTACTTAATGCTTACATCCAATTTTAATAGATGGCGCTAGTGTAGATTTAACTAAAAAATGTGAAGTGTTCCCCAACATTGTAGCATATATACATCTTCCAAAAATTTGTCAGTCGTGGTGGACGTAAGAAGGGTGGAATGGGGAATGTTGTATTACATAAAGCGTGCGTACCCAACCAATGACAGGTCATAAGTCCTGTAAACGCCTCGACCACCATATTCTGTTTCCAATTTGCATCTTCTTCCTTCTATTGAGATACAATTAATCCTTTAAAATGATAACACGCAATGGGTAAAAGCCAGTATTCGTCTACAAATATTTGTATACATTTAAAATGTTATACTATGCTTTTTTTGTATAATTCATTACATAACCACTGATCACTCGTAATGCTGGCTGGTTTCGTTACTATCAATATCTTCACCAGGGCAATCACAAGTTTTTTAGCAAAACGTTTTATTTACAGATAAGTATTGTTTAAGGATATTTTTGGATGCTTAGTGGGATGATAATTACTGGCAATATTTCCAAAATTAGTATTATCTATTTTTTTTATGAATTAAAGTTGTTTATTTTTCTCGACATGTTTGAAAGGTTTTACACCTTCATCACCGAGAGAATGAGAGTTTATATTGTTTCTCCAAAATTTGGGATAATTTAGTATTATCTATTTTTTTATTAAATAAAACACTGTTTTTTCCACTTATGAGTTTATTATTATTATTTTTCTCGACATGTTTGACAACATCATAATCGAGAGAACGATATAAACTTTTCAGTTTATATCGTTCTCCTGATGAAGGTGCAAAACTTGTTGAGAAAAATAAACTCAAAAATGGGTAAAAGGTGTTTTAATTTTAGATAAACTTAAGGCGTTTATACTGTGGAAATCCATAATGGCGATTTTTTATGAATTAAAACAGATCGTTTATGGTGTAAGCCTTCGAAACATATCGAAAAAAATAAACTCAAAAGTGGGAAAAAAACATAGTTAGTGTTTTAATTCATAAAAAAATAATTAGTAAGTAAAGTATGAAGTTTATTTTAAATAATGAAAACAAAAAAATATTGATACAAAATTTCTTTATTATAATATATTTAGTGTACTTCCACTTGTGTTTAACACAAGTGGAAGCACTAAATATATAATAATAAAGAAATTTTGGATAATTTTTTTTTTGTTTTCATTATTTATCATAAAAAAATTGTTTTAATTTTCAAGTGGCCATTATGAAATTCCATTGTTTTAACACCTTTATTTGTTTCTAATCTTTGTTTTATTTTATTATTTTTATTTATATCTAGAAATTCTGAATAATATAATGAATCATTTTAATACAATTTTTTTTTTTTAATTTTATGTGCCAGTCGAGAAACTGGTTAGCAATAAAAGTAATCAGTGGTTTAAACAATGTTTTGTTTCCACCCATCAAAATGTCATTCCCACTCTGTTTCATCACCCTCCCATGAGCATTAAATGCTCACAATCTCTTCATCCCCAATAATTAAGAAATTTAAAAATTCTCAATAGAACTAAGCAAATAAAAAAAATATGCCGTCAATTGAAACTTTTGTCATAAGGGGTGCAGTATTTTAGTAAAATTTACTAATGTTGAGATAGCGGCAATGTCAAAACCATAGATATATAAATAAATTATGAAATGAAACATAACATTTTTTTACAATTCAAATACATTCAAAAAGAAAATCTTTTTTGTTAACTAAATAAATTTGTTTTTAATAAAATTGTACTCACGGAAATACTCCTAAAAATATTTAATATCTATGGTTTAACTTTGTATTTCTGTTGCTAGTGAAATATAACAAATTTGAAGAAGAATAAATATGTAATTTCAAATATCAAAATATAAAAAATAAATATTATTATTAAGCTGTAATTACACAAGTATTATTTAAAAAAATGTAATCATAATATATATTAGATAAAAGAAAAATTGTAAGTGTTTCATAAAATATATATAACATTGAATGTAGAGTCAAATATATTACACCGATGTTACACCCATATCCTAAATGTTATTTCATCGAGCGCAATGGGAAGAGTTTCTCCTGCTTAGAGTAGATATCGCAATGTAGTGGTTAGGTAGTACATATGTGTACAGGCACACGGTTATGTACCAGTCATGGCACGAGGCGTGGAGGCCGGTTCCTTTAGTACCGTTAGAGGAATGAGAGATTGAGGCAAATGTTCACACACCGCAGACAATATGAATTTGTATTTAGAATATATGCACGGTTGCGTGTAATAAATTTGTAATGTATTCATGTAAAAAATAAACGTTTGATGTCTAAACACGGGTTTTTCTTTTGTCTGTCGAAACATGTTTTCTCCATTTTGATTTGCATAAAACCACACATATTCAAGCCAAAACACATGTGATTGCTTCAACACATTACTTGTTGTGTACACATACACATTATTGAAGAATGGATTAAGAATAATTTGAGAATAAAAAATGGAACATTGCATTATAATATAATGCCCATTGCCGTGAGTATGATCATTAATTAAAGGAGTACAAAAATTAATTAGGTCTGCCAATATAGTCTTATTTTTGATAAATAGATTTTTAATGGAGTTCTGGTTCCAACGCTAACGTGTGGAAGCGAAGCATGTATCTGGCAGAAGAAGGATGAGAGCACAATAAATGCGGTAGAGGTGAGGTCCCTAAGACGTATGTGTGGTAGAACGATATATGACTGAATCTGAAATGCTGATATAAGAAAGAAATGTAGAGCGGAAGAAGGTATTTTGAACAAAATTATGAAAGGATCGCTGCGTTGGTTCGGTCATACGGAGAGCATGGATGGAGAAAGAATGGTTAAGAAAGTATACGTTGATGATGTTAATGGAATACGGAGTCAAAGCAGACTGAGGAAAACGCGGCATAATCAAATTAATCCAATTTTAAAGGTTGGTCATTTTAGAAGTCGAAAGAATCGACGTGTGTGTATGACTCGCTGTATGAATGTGGATGAAGCTAGAGGTGTGCCAGGTTAGAGTAGTGTGCCAGTCCATTCTCTCTGCCTACCCTTGGGCGGAGAAACAGCGTGATGGTTTGTTTATTTGTAGATTTTTTATCACACTTCGGAAAAGGATATTCTGGTCCTGCGTCTGGACCCCGTCCTCTCCATCTCTCCATTCACTGGCATGCAACAATGACTCTTTTCCACTCCGACCTCAAATGTTCCCAGTCCATTTACTGTCTACACTTTTCAACGCAGTATGCATATTTTCCTTAATATATCTTACGCTGTTCCCCGTGCTTCATTACGCGCAAGAGTGTGAGTGAGCAGTGTCTCCATGTTGGAACAGTTGAACCTTTTGAAGATGGCAAAAGTTTTACCATGGACTTGGTGTGGCGTCTATAACTAACCCCCATGTCTTGCATCCGTAGGTGAGTGTTGGAATGTTTACAGCCTTCTATTGTGGGGTCTTCGGTGCCGATTGTGGGGTTTGTACAACTTCCAAGCCAAAGATTTATTTAAGGTGTTATAAAACTTATCAAATTATATTAATATTAATTTTGCTAAGAGTTTTATTTGAGATTTTTTTATAATTCATCAATCATTACCAAAATACAAAAATAAAACTATGAGCATTTTGATTATAAAGATCTAAAAAAGAAATATACCTAATTTCTTAATGTGAAAATAAAAGATTACATTGAAATTAAATAGTAACTGTATATTTATAAAATCCTTTTATCACAATGAATAGAACGGTGATGAAGTACAATTGAATATTCTAATATTTCCCTGAATGTTTGCTCGTCCTCTCTAATGACTCGGAGGAGTGGCCAGAACCGGAACTAACACCTGAAAAACATAACAGATAAGAATTTTAATAACTATAAAAATGTTCAAATATTTTTTTTATTTAATATATAATAACTCTTCTTTCTGAGCTTCGGTAAGGGCATCGAGATGTTAACTCAAATCCATAAATAGATTTAAAACTTGACGCAACAAACATTAAAATTTTAAAAAGAATTTAATACATAATAAAACAAAACATTCAAATAACTTACAATTATTTGTATTATATTATTCGGACAAAGAATGTATGACCAATGCGTACTGACAGGAGCAGAAACGCTTACCCTCAGCAAATTGACCATAAATTGATTTGGTGTAGCACAAAGGAAACACAAAATAGGTATACTACGTATTAGGGAAGGGCAAAATGAATCACCTCGGGGATCTAAGTTCTAAGTGAGCCGACTCTTTTTCATAACTCACGACTCATCATTTTGGTCGCCAATTTCGATCGTCCAATTTTACGACTTCCGGTTATAGGCAGAGAAATCGGCAGTGACCTTTTTTTTTTTTGTTCACCAAAGTGAGTCGACTCTTTGAGTTAACTCGTGAGCGGATCGCGCACCCCTACTACGTATAAGACTCTCAGTCTTTATACGAAACACTGAGATACATAGAAGGTTGGGAGTAATGGATATCATCTGGATGGCTAAACTCAAATGGTCATTGGACTGGTAGACCAAAGATGGACAGAAGGGTAGCGGAGTGGAGATAGAAGAAGTAGAGGGAGACCCCCCAGACAATTGGTCTGATGACATAAGGAAAATTGCTACCGACTGGAAGCAGAAAGCACCAGATAAGAGTGTGTGGATAAGTAGGGAGGAGGCCTATGTCTAACACTGGACCACATCGGCTATATAAGTAAGTATATTATTTGGAAATAATATTTAAAAACAAATACACGTCTTTCCTACAACAGAAAAGCCAATTATGTACCTTTATGATTTCGAGGGCCCACTCTCCTTGGTGGCCGTGGGGAAGGCGGAGGACTGAGATCAGTTTCAGTCTCATCGTAACGCCTTGATCTGTCACCATTATCATAATATCTGCAGAAATCCAATTTGAAAATTAGAATCTTACAAATGTTCCGAGTAAAAAAATTACCAATTGAATTGCTGTCAATCTCAGTCAAGTAAAATTTGAACTACTGTGAAATCTTGGGACATGCTTTTTTTATAATTACCTATCGTCATCATCGTATCTTCTATTGTTATAACCTCTTCTCCGAGAGTCTTGAGAGAATGGAGACCGAACCCGGTGTGGTGTAGGGTGCCGGTCGGGGCTGTAATCTCTATCTGGACTATATCTGGAAAAAAAATGTACAATATTTATTTTTTTATTTTTTCTTCTTCTATTAATAGATCTGACGATCTGTGACACAGAAATCATATCTCGTCGGATGATGAGATCCAGCTGTCCCTCCATCTCTTAGGCGGTATTCCAGGTGGGCGGTGTCCGGAGGGGATTTCGTTCCTTTTCATTCAGGCTACATGGTCCCTCCAGTATCTTCCACTGAACGATATCCTCTATTTCGCAGGTTTTTCTTCCACAATACAATATTTGCTTCCATTAATTAATTAATTTTTAATTAAATAGTCCATTGTTTTGGCCGAAAAACTATGATACCTTAACATTTTAAAACTTTAAAATTAAATAACTTTGTTTTTGTATCACAATTGTATTTTATTTTACGCGACAGCTGTTTCATCAACCTATGTCGACATCATCAGGTGTTACAATAATATATCAAATGTCATATTTTCGTGATTTTTCGAATCTTTATGTGTATTTGTTCCTATGCCAAATTGAATAATTTCTTTGATATAATTTTTAAGTTATTGCAGAAATTGAGTTAGGTACCTAAATATTTTAACTAAAAGAATGGTTAGTTACTATTTATAGGAGAAAATATTAAAGGTGGAAAATATAATAATAATAAAACGGTAATTAGAAGGAACAGTTACACATAGAATAGAGTCAAAAACGATGAAACTTAATAAATTAAAAACGATAAACAATAACAGGAAGTAGAATACATTAATAGGAAAGGTGACAAAAGTTGAAGGTAATATTATTATTTTTTAGCTAGATTGTACAGGGGGAAAGTTTTTAATGTACTATACGAGGTCTGTTCAAAAAGTATCGCGAATTTTGTGTTTTTTCAAAAATTATTTATATATTCATGAATTTCTATTTTGTCCCCTTCAAAGTGATCCCAACCAGATATTATACACTTGTGCCAACGTTTTTTTCAATCCTCGAAGCACCCCAAAAAATCATTTTTTGTGATCTTGTTCAGCTCCTCCTTCGATGCCGTCTTTATCTCCTCAATCGTAGCCTAGCGTCGTCCTTTCATGGGCCTCTTCAGTTTCGGGAACAAGAAAAAGTCACAGGGGGTCAGATCTGGGGAATACGGTGGCTGCGGCATTATTGGTGTGTTGTTTTGGCCAAAAATTCGCGCACAAGCAGATGCGAAATTGAGCAATTTTGGTACGAATTTCGCGGCGACCGATCTCATGCCCAAATCATTGGTAAAAATCAAATGGCACGAGCCAAGCGATATGTTTAAGTCCTCAGCAACTTCTCTAGCGGTGATTCGACGATTGGCCAATACTATGTTATTCACTTCATCAATGTTTTCGTCTGTTGTTGACGTGCTCGGGCGTCCGGCAGGCTCTTTTTCGTTCACATCTTCTCGGTCCTCTGAGAACATTTTGTACCACCGATAAACGTTGCTTTGGTCCAAGATAGCTTCACCATATGCCACAGTCAACATTCGGAATGCGTCCGGGGACTTAATTTTGTTTTTCACTCAAAATTTGATACAGATTCTTTGATCCATTTTTTTGGAGTGGGCAAAAATCGAAGACGAGCCAAAACACGTGCAAGCAAAGTGGCTCTCAAAAATTAACTGAACATTCAAACTGGCCGAACTTATCGGCATAAGTGAGAGACATGAGTACCAACATAACGCCACAAAAAAAATCAAAAATCGAATATACGTAACCGGCGGAAATTCAAAATTCGCGATACTTTTTGAACATACCTCGTATACTAATGGGGAATAAGAAGGAATTTGGTTATTTATAACATTTAGTTTACATTTTTGGCCTTTAAAATTTAAACATTTGATATATTATTGTAACACCTGATGACGTCAACATAGGTTGATGAAACAGCTGTCGCGTAAAATAAAATACAACTGTGATACAAAAACAAAGTAATTTATTTTTAAATGAAACATAACAAACTAACGCCATTAGGCGACTCATTTGAACACAAATGTCACAATAATAATAATTCATTGGATGATTTATAAAGTGCCGTTTTATGAATTAACACGTTCACTGCTGCATATAAAATGTAATAATAACGAGCTTGCTGAATGCTACATAACGAGAGTTCCGCTTCCAACTAAACAGCTTGCGGTGAATCAAACTATACAAAAATCTTTTGTTCCTCCGTATAGGAGCATGACGCAAAACACATGTCCTCAGGATGGCTACAAACTATACGCTGACGCGGATATGCGTCACTAGCAATCAACATACGAATGAAAAAAATGCTGTAGAAAATGGTCCATATTAAAAACTAATCAAAAATACAAAAAAAAAAACATCACGCCGTTTCTCCGCAGTGGTAGGCAGAGAGAAGGGACAGACACATTCATACAGCGAGTCATACACGCACGTGGATTCTTCCGACTTATAACATGACCAACCTTTAAAATTGTATTAATTTGGTCATTCCATGTTTTTCTCGATCTGCCTTGACTCCGTACTTCATTTACATCATTAACGTATACTTTCTTAACAATTATTTCTCCATCCATGCGCTCCATATGTCTTAACCAACGAAGCGATCCTTTCATAATTTTGTTCATAATACCTTATTCTGCTCTACATTCCTTTCTTATATCAGCATTTGAGATTCTGTCATATATCATTCTACCACACATGTCTTAGGGACCTCATCTCTACCACATTTATTCTGCTCTCATATTTCTTCTGCCAGTTCCATGCTTCGCTTCCATACATTAGGGTTGGGACCAGAACTCAATTGTGAACGGCCTTTTTCACTTTCATTGATAAATTCTTGTTTCCAATAACTATTTTTAAAGCTCCATTTACTTTGTTACCCGCACCAACCCTTCTTTCGACGTCACTATCCGTTTGGCCATCCGCTGTGAACATGCTACCTAAATACACAAATTCACACACCTGCTCCAAATTCTCTTATACAATAAAATACATATATTTAATATTGAGGGCTGCGCCCGATGCAGTCAATCAACATTTACACCAGGATAAGATAATTTGAAAAGGTGCGTTTTGAGTCTCGATCTAAACTCTGATCAATACAGTTGATATTTTATTTTATTGTGATTATACATAGTGTTAAAAATGCCTCCCTAGAATGGATGACTCCAGTTGGGAGGTATTAAAACCATGTACTTGGTAAATGATTAATAAATCATGGATACAAAAAAATAAAATGAATGTAAATATTCCGTGAATACATCTTCCGCAAGAAGCTTGAATATCAATATAGTCCAGTCAAATTAGCTTTTTACCTCGAAAATCTAGATAACAAGCTGAAAACTCGTATACACCTTTATTTTGGCGTTCTTAACCTTCCCTTCCCTATGATGGGTATCTTCTACACGTTGCTTCTAAAAACCATCAATATCTCTATAAATATAATAAATACAAGGTTAAAATTTTAGGTCCATAATATATTTATGCATTGATTTAAAAAATAATATTAATAATAATCAGAATTTATCGGATCTATAAGACCTGTGTGCGACCAATCCTCACATATGGCATTGAATCGAGGGCAGACACTGTCAAGACAAAGAGCATGCTCAGGACAACCGAGATGAAAACACTCCGTGCTATAGCTGGCAAGACCCTACGTGATCGAGTTAGGAATACAGCAATCCGAGAAATCTGCAAGGTCGAAGATGTGGTCAGATGGGGACGTCAAAGACGGCGATACTGGCATCAACACATAGAAAGGATGAGCTCAAATAGGATACCACACATAGCTCTCCATGGAACGCCAAACGGACAACGCTGACCAGGAAGACCCCCGAAACGGTGGAGAGAAAGCTGGAGTTCAGCGTCTCAAGAGGACCCGCCTGAAATAACAGACTCCTGAGTCTACCAAAAGTGAAGAAGAAGAAGAATTTATCGGGTACATCGGAGGTATTTTGTGAAAATCGAAAACAAAGTCGTGTATAAACAGCGCTTTGAGTGCGCCACACTATATTCGCATCTCACTCTTGCATATGTTTTAACTCAATGTTCTCACTCTCGACGTCCCGCCGCGCCGGCAGTCCCTTTCGGGCTTGCAACCAAAGCGGGTTTATGCCCGTTCCGTGAGCGTTGCGAGATGTTTTTTTAATGTTTTTAGCAATTAAATCTCAATTATTATAATTTTTGACTTTAATTATAATTATATAAGGGGATTAGCTATGAATTTTCCTATTTTTCCGATTTAAAATCGCAATTTTTTTAACGCGTACTGACTACCCTACACCGGAACGCACGTTTTTATTTTAGCACCGTAAGGGAAAGGTTAATAAATCATGGATACAAAGAAATAAAATGAAAGTAAAGATTCCGTGAATACATCTTCCGCAAGAACCTGGAATATCAATATAGTCCAGTCAAATTAGCGTTTTACCTCGAAAATCGAGATAATCGAGATTCTTAAAGTTGTCTCCAAAATCATATAAAATTTAGTATCTGGGTCGTGAGTTATTCAAGGTCAAAGGTCACAAAAATCGTTTTTTCTCGATTGTCTAGGTTTTTATAGCTCCAATGATGTTAATGTCTTAATAAAAATTTTAGAGCATAAAATTTGCAACAAACTTTGTTCCAAACATGTTTTAATGCGCTCAACCGTTTTTGAGATAGAGGACTGAGAACGCGCAGCACTCAGCCATACGTACTGTAATGCAAGGTCAACTGTGAATCTCGCAGATTAATACCCTGTATAAAGTTATTAAATCATTAAAATATCATTTACAATGAATAATTTACTTATTTTATTAAAAACGCCAAAATGAAGGGGTATACGAATTTTTAGCTTGTTATCTCACATTTCGAGATGGACCCCTTTTTTTTGCTAATTTGACTGGACTAATTGATGGAGGGGGAGTAAGGGGGATCCTATTGACTCTTCGAGCTGTGCATGGCCATCACCGTGGTGATGGCCATGCTACGCTGGAGGATTGATCTGATCCCAAGTACCTATCTACACCTCCTCGACTTTGGTCTCCCCTGGAAACTATGCGAAATGTTAGAGATCGAGTGTGAATAACCTTGGTAGATAATATCGATGCATAGGCTAACGTGGAAGGACACCTCGCCAACCCGTCTGGCAAGCGTGGCGTTGTAATGCCAACCACCCCCCGTATGACATGTCATACATGGAGAAGTATGGGGGAGGTCTATGTCCAGCAGTGGACGATAACGGCTGTTAAAGAAGAAAGAAGAATTGATAAAATGATTTTAGATATAAACTGACCTGGAGTCGGGCAAGTATCGATGGGCATGCATCGGTGGCGGGGGACTGCTTAGACGTCCTAATGGTGGGGGCCGGTGTGGTGGCAGTGGTGGGGGAAGGAAGGGCGGTGGGAGTGGTGGTGGGAGGAAGGGCAATGGTGGGGGCAGCATGCCCAGATCGGGCACCACGTCGGCAATAAGCGGAGACACTACACCTGAAATTCAAATTCACATAAAAAAAAATTGAAAATTTACTTGCATTCAGAATGTAATAATAATAGCACAATAAGGTAAAAATAATGACATAATAACGTAATAATAAAGACACGATAACAAAATTATAATATTAATAATAATTTTTATTATTACCATTATTTTGTCGAATAGTTCATTATTACATCATTACAGTACGAGTCAAATTGATGTAAAGGGAGTGAAAAAAGAGAACATCAAAAGAAATAGGCATAGAAATATAAGATATTCCTTGGTTGCTCTTATTGCTAGGGTATTCACGAATTCACTATCTTCTTCTTCTTCTTTTTGTCCTGTCACACCTCCGTGGTGCATAGGGCCTCAAGGAATCTTCTCCACCCGACTCTATCGCATGCCTGATGCTTAACATCGTCCCAAGTGAGACCTGCTGCTTTAACCTCGTCCTGCAGGGTTCTTCTCCAGGTGGCTCTAGGTCTGCCTCGCTTTCTCTTTCCCCCCATAGGGGACCAGTCTAGTGCGCCCTGAGCGATGCAGGCTGGGTTCCGTCTCAGAGTGTGACCGATCCACTGCCACTTGCGCCTAGCGACTTGTTCTCTAATTGGCTTTTCGCCTGCCATGGTCCAGAGAACGGCATTTGACACTGTTTGGGGCCAATAGATTTTGAATATTGAGCGAAGGCACCTATTTATAAACACCTGGAGTTTACCAATAACGTCTGCGGTAGACTTCCAAGTCTCACATCCGTACAGCAGTACGCTTTTAACGTTACTGCTGAATACTTGGAGCTTGAGCTTTCTCGAAATGATACCGGAGCGCCATACAGGGCGAAGCACAGCGAAAGCTCCCCTTGCCTTTTCAAGTCTGCTGGCTACATCCTCCTCCGTACCTCCTGAGCCTGCTATCATACTACCAAGGTAGCAGAAGCTGGTCGTGGTCACAAGGGGGACACCGTGGAGCAAGATTGGGGTGGAGTCATTTGTGGACACTCGTAGGTCTACTGTCTTGGACATGTTAATCTTGAGACCTACTTTTGCCGCTTCCTCGTGAAGTCTACAAAGTTTCCGCTCCGCATCCACCCGGTTTACCGAAAGCAAACAGAGGTCATCAGCATAATCCAGATCCTCCAACTGGGTATCACGCATCCATGGAATGCCACGAGGACCGTCGAAAGAACGGCGCAACACATCCTCCAGAACCACTATGAAGAGCAGGGGTGATAGTAGACATCCCTGTCGCACTCCCGCACTCAGTTTGATGGCCTCGGAGAGTTTGCCCTGGTGCACTACACGACAAGAACAACCGTCATACATTGCCCTGATGATATTCACAATCTTCTGTGGGACTCCTCTGCGAATGAGAGTTGACCAGATTGAAGTCCACGATAATGTATCGAAGGCCTTTTCAAAGTCGACGAACGTTAGGTACATGCTGTACTGCCATTCAGAGGCCTCTTCAATTATGATGCGGAGTGTATTTATGTGCTCAACGCAAGACCGGCCACTTCGGAAGCCAGCCTGTTCCTCTCGCATACCTCCTTCGAGTGCACTAGTCATTCTGCTCAGTATAATTCTCGCAAGGATCTTTGTCACCACGGAAAGGATAGTGATTCCCCTCCAGTTGTTACAGTTGCTCAGGTCTCCCTTTTTGGGCACTGTTACAAGGAGTCCTTCCTTCCAGGCGGGTGGCAGCCTCTCTGAGATCCATATGCGTTCCAACAGAGGGGCCAGGATGCTCGTTGAGGAGGTCTCGCTTGCCTTGAGCATCTCAGCCACAATCCCGTCACTGCCAGGAGCCTTATTGTTCTTTAGAGAGCGGATTGCTGACATTATTTCGGTTTGCGTAGGAGGGTGAGTAGCGATCTGCAGCAAGGGCTGATTGGGTTCCTCCGTTTGTGGGGCAGTTGCGGCGTCTGGAACATTGCTGAGGATGCCTGAAAAATGATCGTGCCATCGAGCTAGCTGCTTGTCTAAGGAGGCAATTGGTACTCCCAACCTGTCTCTAATAGGGCGATTAACACGATGCGAGAAAACGTCTCCAGAGAGTTGCTTGGTAATCTTGTACACATCTCCAAAATTTTTCCGGGCTGCAGCAGACTGTGCTTGATTTGCCAAATTAGATATGTACAAGCGCTTGTCCTCTCTGATGCGTCGCTTTATAAATTTGCGACATTCTTTACGTTCTTCCTGCAGTGTCTCCTTTTCTGCCCGAGTCTGTGCCTGCAGCAGTTGCTGATTTATTTCATTCCGTCGCTCGATCAGTCCCCAACTGGCGTCAGACATCCAGGGCTTCTTCTTATTAGTATTGTGGCCCAAAAGTCTGCCATTAACATCCGAGAAAACCTCTGAGATCTGACCCCATGCCTCGTGTGTATCCATATCCGCAACGTCGAGAGCACTGAACCTGTTAGCGAGTTCCAACTGGTACTCATTTCGGACGTCTTCATCCTGCAGCTTGGTCACATCGAATTCACTATAACTGCATCCAAAGAGGTCTATCTCAATTTCCACCTCATTTAGAAGACAAATCGCCTTCAATACAGAAAAACTTCGAAGCACCTATGTGCGGCAATTTGGGGCATAAAATAAGATATGCACCCTTGCTACATGGTAGGATCAATAATTAGTAGGACTGAATATCTGTAGCACGAACCAAGCGGTGGAGGGGAGTCGGACCACCTGGACGTGGTAGTGGGAAGCCTTCCAAAGAGACTGATATTTTTTCCAGTTACCAGCGGGCAAGCGGAGAGTAAGCACGTTGAAATCTCGAGCAGTGCTACGCCATCAAATTCTGCGTCAAACTCGGGAAAACCGCGATGGAGACCCTCTGAATGATTAAGGATGCCTACGGGGATGCTGCCATGAGCCGCTCAACAGTGTTCGAGTGGCATAAGCTGTTCTCGGAGGGGCGGGAGCTCGTTGAAGACAACCAGCGCGCCAGTCGCCCGTTAACTTCAAGGATTGATGAAAATGTGGCCAAAGTAAAGGCGCTCAAGAACTCCAACCGGCGCACAAACATTCATGTGATTATTGATGAGTTAAGGATTTCGTTTGGTAGCATCCAAAAAATTATTACCGAGGATTTGGCCATGCGAAAGGTGTGCGCCAAGTGTGTGTCACACCGTGATACAACTCCGTAGAAGGTCCGTGATGACATCTCTAAAGGGGATTCTGGAAAGCGAGTTCCAGAAGGCGTATACGTAGTGGGAATCGCGTTATACGCATTGTGTCGAAGCACAAGGGTGCTATTTCGAGGACTGCTAAGTATTTGTACCAATTAGTTCAATAAAATTTTTTATAATTAATTCAATTCTACTGCTTTTTGATCCTACCCTGGAGCTGTGGGGAATGTATAGAATCAATTCTCTCGGTATTCCTGAATTGTATAATATATAACAGGATAATAGTTTTTAAAAATGCTTACCTACAAAGATTTATATTTTTATTTACAATAGAGTTTTATCACATTTTTGTATTCTATTGAAAATGGCATAAAAATTAATTTTAAAAACAATAATAAATACGTTTGTCAGCGGCATCGGGCGCGTTGGCTGCGAGGCGCTGCCGAAGTGTTTGGGCCTCCTGCGCGCCGGCCTCGGCCACGCGCTCAGCGGCACGGCGCGCCAGCCACTGCTCGTGTGCGCGGCGCTCGAGGGCCGCTCCACGTGCGCGCCACGCGGCCTCCTGCTCAGCCAGCTCGCGGCGGACACTCTCTGCCGTGTCCCTACATTACACAACACGCCGTCAAACAATGTTAGTGTCACCGTCAAACATGTCACGATAATCAATATAATTTTGGTGATCAAACTATACGGGACATTATTAACAAAAAGATTTAAAAAAATGATTTCAGATTAACCGGGAAATCGATCCATCCCGAAAAATTGGGCGCGTACTGTATAAATAAATATATTTTTAATTCATAGAATTACAAAGCAAACTTCTCAAAATTTTGTTTAATTTTAATAAGATATCAGGCATGTAAAAGTGTATTCACTTGAAATCAATTAAAATCAAATACTTTGTAAAAAAATATATTTTGTTTTCTTCCGAAGATGGTACATATAAGGCAGTAAGCTTCCATTACTGATTGTAACAGAAAAATAAATGGGAGAAAACAAAAAAAAATGTTAGTTTTCTTTTAATTATCATTATTTAGTTAATTTGTAAAAAAAATCAATAACCAGCATTAATAATTTGAACTTACTTGTACTGCTGTATCTCCTGCTGAAGACTCTGAATTTTTTCGACTGTTGACATCGCTTCTCCTTGCTGCGAGAGCCACAATGACTCTTTTAAACTCAATTCTCTGTAAATCAACGAATACTCGATTAATCCATTGGGTACATTGAACAGCTTAGACCCCGCATGCACTTGTATTGCCTAGACAGACTCTCTGTGCTAATAAGTTTTTGAAAAAATTGAAAATGTTATCAATTCAAGAAACAAAGATCACCCTGTAAGAGAGAAAAAGTTTGAAGAGGAGGAATCGGAGAGTTTACTCGATGAAGATCCAACTCAAACACTTAAACAACTAGTTAGTGAACAAAAGCAAGGCAATTGGTTGCCACATGGCCTGAAGCCAAGAGATGTTAAAAGGCAATTTTAGACGTGCCAATTACTGCTTACAAGGCAGAACAGAAAGTCGTTTCTCTATTGTATCATTACGGGAGACAGGAAACGGATAAGTTATGTTAATTCTACCCCCAAGAAATACCGTGCTAGATTTGGCACACCCATCCCATCGATGTCAACAGCAACACGGAAGCGGGATATTCATGCTGTCAAATTAATGCTCTAAATATGGTGGAATCAGAGGAGTGTTGTGCATTATGAACTCCTCAAACTGGGTGAAACGGTCTCGGGGGAAGTCTACCGATGACAATTTATGCGATTATAGCAGGCACAGGCTTAAAAATAACCAGAATGGGGCAACAGGCACAGCAAGCTGTTTCTTCAACAGAACGCTCGACCTCACATCGCAATCGCGGTCAAAAACTACATACAAAATGTGGGTTGGAAGATTCTACGGCACCCGCCTGATTCACCAGACGCGGCACCATCGGACTACCACTTGTTCAGATCCATGACGCATGCCTTAGAAAAGCAGCACTTCCATTTAAATGCAATGTCAAGAATTGGGTCCATGTCTGGATTGTCTCAAAATACTAGGTGTTTTTTAGACGCAGGATTCATCTTTTGCCAGAAAGATGGGAAAAAGTAGTGGCTAACGATGGGCAGTATTTTGACTGATGTATTTTTATTTTACCTTTCAAATAAATACAATGTTCATACAAAAAACAGACGAAAGAGCTTCTGTGTTCCGAAACATGTTTGTGTTAATGTTTAATATTTGTCTATTTTAAATAAAGTGTTGTGTTACAAAGTAAATAATATTGTTCAATTATTATTATTTTTGTTTTAATTTACAAGTTTGTACCCTGAGGATCAAACAGTATTATAATTGAATAAATTTGAATATATACTTGAGCAGGTCCGCTTCCTTTTGGTTGAAGTAGTTGGTTAAAACTTCAAGTCTGGATGTCGCTTGAATAGCTTTCTGCTCGGCTTCATTCAGCTGCACCTTCATCTGTGCCATCTTGGCGTCCTGCTCTTCTACCTTGTTGGACAACTCCAACAATAAGGATTGCTCTGTCTGGAAATACAACATGCAGTTAATACCTATTTAACCTATGGAGGCGTAAAATAAATTTTGAGAAGCCATATTTCAATACTATCGGATTTAGACAATGTGGAGATTAGAAGACGCACAAGGGTCACAGATATACAGGTGTGCATTGCGAGGTTGAAGTGGTAAAGATCTGGATATGTGTGCTGACGGGGTGATAGAAGATGAAACTAAAAGTTTACTGAATAGAAGCCAAGGTTAGGTCGGAGAAGTGTCGGGAGACAGCCCACCAGGTGAAATAATGAAATTGTGCGGACAACTGGAAGAGCCTAGAGAATACTGGCGAGAGACCGAGAGGGATGGTGTAAGGGTGGAGAGGCTTACGTCCAACAGTGAATGGATGGAGACTGACTGATGATGGATGGATGGATTTAGATTGTTTTAGTGATTTAACTAGCTTTGGTTGTTTTTTCAACTTGCTTCAAATATACTTTCTTATAATATCAAATAGCCTTTGTGGTAGAGTGGCAACAACAATGACTGCCACACCTAAAGTCCCGGGTTCGATTCCCGGCAATGACAGTGTGAAAAAAAACATGCTGTCTTGATCTGATAGAATTCACGTGACAATAAAAATGGCGATAGACTAGCTAATTAAAACATGCCATGAAAAACAATAGCTCAAAAATTGTATACAGTAATTGGGTTCAAAAAACCTGTTCAAAATGCCCGGGCGACATCCCAAAAACCAGGAAAAAAAATACATTTTGCTGCAAAGCAATCCCTAGGATTGACATATAAAAAAAAAACATTATCAGAAAAACTATATTATTTCATATATAAGTAAGTAAACTCACATCAAGGAAATAAACAATGTTAAAACGATATATTCAAAAAAAAGTTTAAATGACTTATTGTTTCTTGAACAATGAAATAAAATTCCAACTCTCAGATTGCTAAATAACGATATATCATTGTTCCGAAAACTATTAAAAGATATTAATGATGATTGTTATTACCTTAAAGATGACTCATAAATGGTCTCCTAAATATAGAAGATATTTTGGAGTATTCATTGGAGTACCATCAATTTATATGAACAAACAAGAGAAAAAGGTCTGGGCTCTATTCTTACGAATGATGGCATGATTGAAAATGACGTAGAGCGTCGAATAAACATAGGATGGCTTAAATAGCGTGCCCTTTCAGGAGTGATTTGCGACAGCAAAGTACCCGTGCAAATATAAGGAAAGGTGTACAAACCGCCGTAAGACCTGCTATGCTCTACGGATCGGAGTACTGGGCCGCAAGACGACAAGAAGAATAGAGACTATATGTTACAGAAATGAAGATGCCGAGATGGGCCGCCGGGGCGATGGATGGGACGGGACAATTACGATGCTGGATAAAACTAGAATTGAGCACATCAGAGGTAGCCTAAAAGTCTAAAAAGAAAAAAAACTTGGGAACGTCGTCTGTGATGTTACGGCTATATGAGCAGGAGGGACAATGAATACATCGTTTGAAAAACCCTGCAACTGGAAGACGGAAGGAGAAGACCAGGTCGGCCTCCTGCAACATAGATGTCCACAGTTAGGAACGACCTGAAGGCGCTGGGACTGGACAGCCAAATGACCCTGGATCGTGAGGCTTGGCGAAAGAAGAAGAAGCAAGAGAAAAATGTTTAGGCACAAATGATAAACGTTATACAGGAACAATGACGAATGTTTTTCTTTTTCAAAGTTTATTTTCGGCAATGGCATACTATCCATGTGACCAAGCCATCTAAAAGACCCTTACGTTATTTTGATCATAACACTTCCATTCCTGGGACCCATGAATGGCTTATGAATTGTGAAACCTGGAGAATATGATACAATGACGAGTTGTATAATATCTATAAGGCTCCCAGGTTATCATGTTAAACTGAGCAGGATAAGGTAGGCCGGACATAAAGGGTGTCCGGTGGCAGATGTCGGTTTTTAATTTCGAATTTCTTTGTAACCGCTAAGCGGAGGAGCATGGAGGGGGCAGCGTTAGCTTCGTCATTTATGCGGACTATTTAACCACGATATCTTAGTGGACGGGAGAGCAACGTGAGTTCGCAATCGAAGCCTATTTAAAGGCTAATGATTCGTGGGCAACTGCGCGTCGAAGATTTAGTAAATTGCAAATATTCGACGTTTACGTGACGCCTAAAGTGTAGATTTGATTCGATCATGGGTGCGGAGATTCCGGGCAACATGTTCGGTGGCAAAAGACCCATGGCCGGGGCCCAGCAGGACGTCGAGAACAAATCAAACATCGAACTCGTCGTGAACAGTTTGCACGATAATCCGCGTCAGCCCGTGCGCAAGAAAACGGCTACCCTAGGGCTTCCAAAAACTATTGTGCATGAAATATTGAAGAAGGAACTTTAATTTCACCCTTTTAAGATTCAAATTGTGCAAACGCTAAAATCTAATGATTACAATTTACGTAAAATTTTCTGCGAGACAATGTTAGAGCGATTTCGTACGGTAAACACTATCTTTTGGAGTGATTTGAGGAGCCCATTTTCATTTAAATGGAAGTGTAAATAAGCAGCATTGCCGTTATTGGTCACCTTAAGGACAGAACCCACGCTTAAAACATCAACAGCCACATCCCAGTCCCAAATTGACAGTTTGGTGTGCATTGTCAAGCAGTGGAATAATCGGACCCTATTTTTTGGGAAAATCGTCGAGGGCAGGCCATTACTGTGATCAGGGTTTTTTATCGGCGCATGCTTAACGATTATTTTTTGCAAAAAATGAGAGAACATCCTGTCTCCCCTTCACACACATGGTTCTAGCAAGATGGCGCCACGCCTCACACTGCTAGAGAGACTATGGTACTTCTTCGTGATTTGTTCCCTAACAAATTGATGAGCCGTTTCGGTGACATCCCCTGGCCACCCAGGTCGCCAGATCTCACTCCTATAGACTTTTTTCTACGGGGGCACCTCCAAAGTAAAGTGTTTGAAACAGACCCCGCGACCATCTCTGCACTAAAAGAAAATATCGTTCGCGAACTTAATGGCATCCCGACGTCACTTCTCCAGCGAGTGGCACGGAATACTGAGGCCAGATTCCAAGAGTGTGTCCGACGTGACGGTCTACATTTTGACAAAATAATTTTTAAGAAATAAAATCCGCACTTCTCTTCTTTGTAATAGTTATTGAAATAAATGTATATCCTTTACAGTTTATTTTTTATTTAAATTTTAAATCCGAAATCTGCCACCGGACACCCTTTATAAAGAGAATGCCATCATCGCAGGCACCCGAAAGGATCCTGTAAAGACACCTAGATGGAAGAATGGAAGAAGGAAGGTAGGCAGACTCAGACTCAACCCAGCTGCTACAAATGAGCCGATATTTTTGAATGTGGAATAAGTCCACCTTCGGAAAAAATTAGTTAATAGAAATTTTGGTAAAGTATTGATATCCTCTTTTTATATTTATAAATACGCATTCAATGGACCACAACTTCTTCTTTAAATGAATAAATAAAAAATCATGTAAAATGTAAAGTAAATGTGTATAAAAATGTGGACTTAATTTTCCTCTTGTTTTTATTTCTTACAATATATTATTATTGAAAGTAGAATAAGGCCATTACGAGCTAAAAAAAAGATTTTTTTTTAACAATTACAATACACAATACAATTATAGTGGTAAAAATGTCACCCAAGTTGTTTAACATTTGAAAATATGTTTTAATTCATTCTAACGCTAAATCTTAAATATCTGAAAACATGAAGAAAAAAAATGGACTGATTCCACTTTCAAAAATAATGGCTCAAATACAGGATTGGAGGGTTGCAGTGGAAGACAAGAAGGGGTAGGAGGTGAGGATTGATGGAGACCAAAGCTCAATATGGATTGTAGGGCCATCAAAGAAGAAGAAGCATTTTTGATTTTTATTTTGAAAAACAACCAAAGGGTTAAATATCAGTTTCTATAAATTTTATAATATTTATTTTATGGGAATGAGATGTTCAACCTTGCTAGGTCACATTTGATAATATCCTAGCAAGGCAAAACCTGCCACTCCCATAAAATATAATAGAACTTCTAGGAAACTGTCATTTTCCTCCATATTTAATCAGTTAAAGACTAACCTTATTGAAGACTCACCTCTAATTTGTCAGCAAGGAGCTTTTTCTCGGATATAGCTTGTGTCAACTCGGCTTTCGTATGACTCGTATCAAGAATAGCATCAATATTTTTGCTATCTAATTTCAGTAGTTTCAAATTTTCCTAAAAAAATGGGATATGCAATGGTTATATTTATTATTCATTTCATGAGAACATCTGATGGCAAAACATTGTGAAAGGTGGACATTTTAAAGCAGTAATTATACCCAATATAGAAAAGCAACGCACTGAAACCTATAAGAACACTTTAAAGTATAGGTTCTCAACGGGGGCTGTACCGCCCCCCAGTGGGCCCTAGACCAGGGATTACGAACGACGGACCCGCAGAAGAAATTGAATACCTAATTCTGGGTCGTTTTCAAGGATATTTTTCATCAGCGCCCCTTTTTTATTTTAGCTCATCAGCGACTCCCAGTCAGTAGTCCGGAAAATCGAATTGGTCGCCGCCCAATTCTACTGGTCGGAATTCGCTGTCGAGCTAAAAAAAAAGCCGCCATTGAGTCTTCCTTCTAAAATTGAGAAGGAAGTCGATTGCGACCTTTTTTTTTAGCTCGACAACAACTTCCGGCCAGTAGAATTCGGCAGTGACCAATTTTTTTTAGTAATGAATTCGAAAAATCAATTAGGAAATGTTCTAAATAAAGATGTGTCACGATTTTCATTTTTATGAAACCCTTTGTTTTTTTTTTAATTTTACCCACTTGCCAAAAAGGTTTGCCATCCCTGCACTAGACCTTTCCATGGGGGCGGATGTTTCCAGAGGTAAATGAGGGGCTTTAAGGCAGTTAAAAGGATGGTCGTGGTGTACGTATTTAAATGAATAATAATGAGGGGCGTTGTAATATTTTGTTCTTGTGAAGTTGTCCTGAAAACGTTGGAAACCTATGATTTAAATCATTTCAGAGCAAGTAAACATTTTATGTTTTTAAAACTAACCTGCAATGATGTGACCTCGTGTGCACGCGCCTTTAGTGCTACTTTGGTAGTTTCTAATTCGTCTTTTTGATTTTTAATCTGCAACTTGAGCTCTTTCACTTCGGCTGTTCTTTGCTCCTTAGACTGGCGGAGGCTCTTCTCCAAGTTGGAGCCAAGGTCTTGGAGCTGGCCGGCTTTGGCCTCACACTCCTCCCGCGCCTGCCGCAGCTGGCCTTGACACTCCGTCAGCTCCTTCTCCATGGAGGTGCTCTTGTTGCCGATATCAATGATCTTCAGAAGCAACATCTCGTTTTCTTCCACCTTAGCAGCTAGTTGCGCTTTTGTCTGGTTCATAGTGGCTGAAAGAATAATTTAATCAACTTTAATATTATTACAATTCATCAAATTTTAATAAAACTCAAAATAGGCAAAAAATATGTAGATGCATAATTGCTATTGTATTTACCAGGTGTATGCATAAGTTTTTGCCGATTTTTGTGGTAAAGAAAATACATAATTTTCAAGGGAAATTCACTTTTTGTTTATTCAAAGTATTGGCCATCGACTTCTACACACTTCATCCATCTTCCAGGTAAGTTATGAATACCGTGCCAGAAAAACTGTTTGCCTTTTGCGGCAAACCATTCGTGGAGCCATTTTCCAACTTCCTCAAAATTGCTGAAGTGCTGCTCTGTGAGAGCGTGCCCCATTAATCCGAAGAGGTGATAGTCAGATGGCGCCAGGTCAGAGGAGTATGGCGGGTACGGAAGGATGTCCCATCCAAGCGATTTCAAGGTGTCTTTCACTAGTTTTCCTGTGTGAGACAGCCATTGTCGTATAACAAAATCACTTTGCCTTGTCTTCTGGCTCATTCCAGTCGTCTTTCGATCAATGCGTGATTTGAATTAATCATTTGTTGGCGATAGGGTTGTGCATTAGCGGTTTCGCCGAGCTTCAAGAGTTCATAATACACAATACCGCTCTGGTCCCACCAGACACAAAGCATGGTTTTCAAGCCAAAGCAATTTGGCCTTGATGTTGAAGTACCGGCTTTGCCAGGTGACAGCCATGATTTTCTCCGCTTCGGATTTTCAAAATAAATTCATTTGTCGTTACTCAGAAACCGGAAAAAACTTATTCATACACCTGGTAATTTATGATGCATTTAAAAGGACAACAATAAACCATAACGCCATTTCTCCAAAAGGGTAGAGAACAGAACAAACAAACCTCTTTAGATTTCCCCATATTCATACAGCAAGTTATACACATAGTAATCATGACCGACCTTTAAAATTTGATTAATTCAGTCATGCCATGTTTTCCTAGGTCGTACACTATTCCATACTCCATTCACATCATTAACACATATTAAGTATTTACGCTTATTAGATATACGCGTATATTTTTCCTAAGCATCGAGATTTGGGTAATAAATAATCAAAACAAGGTGTACCCCCCTCCCCCAACTAATTTTGAAGCTTATATTAAACTAGATTGTGCGGTCGGCTACATTTGCAGTCCAAAAAAATTGGTTTCGAAATATGGCATACTCCCATATGAATGTGTCTTATAAATCTCTTTACTTTAGTTTCTTACTACTAGATTGTGTGTAATATTATAATGAACGGGGATTATCTGTCTGAGCTGTAAATGTAGCCAAATGCAGTTCGAGACCTTTTTTTATACTGCAAATGAAGCCAGCCTCTCAGTGGAGGTTCAAACTTTAGCAAAGTAGATCAAACTAGGAAAAAATCATTCAAAATAAGATGTAATAAATAATACTAGGTAATACAAAAAAATAATTACTTTGCTGATCATCCAACTGCGCCTGTAAATTGGACACCGTAAATGTAAGTGAGGAACTGCTGGTATTTTTGGAGGATAGTTGTTCATCAAGGATGGCCTGCAATTCCAAAGCTGCCTCCGTGGAGTTGGCCAGTTCCTCCTCGGCCACAGCCAGCTTGTCGTGGAGGTCAGATATAGTCTGGTTGGAGTCGACAAGTTCTTTCTTCAGACAAGCGACCATCTCATCCGATCCAAATGAACTGTCTTCTATTCCACATAGTTTTTCCTTTGTTACAGTTAAGTCGTCTTTAAGGATAATACATTCCTGAAATAATAATAATAATAAATTGAAATACTAAATCACATTTCAGAAATACAAACTAACATAAATTTTGTTAATTAATACAAATCGCACCGTGAGTGTAAAACCGACATAAGTGCAAATATACATTTTGGAGATATGGGAGTTTAAATATTTCATATTGCTTGGAAAAACTGTTTTTTTTTTAATAAATCAATGATTTTCAGTTAATAGGTATATTACTATAAGCCGAAAATCATTGGTTTATTTATAAAAAACAGTTTTTCCAAGCAATATGAAATCTTTCAACTCCCGTATCCCCAAACTGTATATTTGCACTTACGTCGGTTTTACACTCACGGTGCGAAATGAAAACATATGTTTTCTAGAAGTTTTATAATAGTGTATGGAAATGACATGTTTCACCTTTCTAAGGCATAATCAAACGTGGCAAGCCATTATCAAACATTTGATAACACCTTAGTTGTCATCAAACATCATCATGTCATCAAGCATTTGATAATAAAACATCTAGAAAACAGATGTTTTCATTCGTATTAATTATTTAATAACGAGTTTTACATCATTGTTCAAGAAACAATAAATAATTTGTTATTTTAAAAAGTCAAAAATATATTATTTAGGCATCATCAGTTATTTCCCAGCAAGAAAAAATAAATCAATCATTAAAAAAAATATATATATTTTTAATCAAATAACCAAATATTAAGACTATCTGTTTGCTATAATTTTAATTAATTCAATGGGAGTGACACGTTTCGCCTTGCTAGAGCATTATAAAATATTTCTTTGGATAATTATTATTATTATTATTATTTTATTATTTTTTTGTTGAATCGCTCTTTACATCATGACAGCATGAGCCAAATCGACGTAAATGGTATTATAGCTATCATAGTGATTCTCGTGACATATGATAGGTAGCTAATATATCGCCATTTTATTGTCATGTGAATTCTACACCAGACCAAAGACAGTGCCCTCACAGTGCAATCACACTGCCCTCGCCGGGAATCGAACCCGGAACCTTCGGGGTGGCTGTTTATGCACTTACCACTCGACCCGAAGGTCGTCTAACGATAATAAACTTTGAACATAAAACACGATTGTCAACAATTTATTTTTTCCTCATAAATTTCAATTTATGTATAGTTCTTACCTTAGAAGAACACAGCAGTTCTTTTTGGAGAGAATTCACCATGGCTAATAGCTTTCCGTCTTGTTTCCTATTCTCCAAATAGTAATAGCCGAGAGTAAATACCAGGATACTGACCGCTGATATGACAAGCCAAAATATTTTATCTGTAGAAACTTCAGACCACCCTTCTACCCGTTCTTCCGCTAAGCATTGTGGCGGAGATGTAGCTAAAATAAAAATATTATAAAAATTACTGATATACATATCAAAATATAAACTATCAAACAAAGTAACGTATATCAGTTTATTTATAAGATAAACAAACATAGGCATCTATTTGAGAAAGTGTAAAGTATCAGGAACGCATGAGAGATGGTTCAACTTTAAGAAAACAAGATACTCTCTAAAGTTAAAAGAATTTGTCTTCTGAACGTACTTTCAGAGGTAATTTTGTTCAGCAGACTGATTGCTCTTCCTACCAGCATTATTAGATATAGATCAGGCATAGACCTTTTTATTTTAATATTCAAATGACTTTATTAAAAACAAAATTTGTACTAAGGAAATTAATAAATATTTGGTCTATATTCATAATACTTAAGTGTAAACTAACTTCTACACATTTATATCTACATAAATAAAATGATAGGATGTTATGTAAACAAAAAAATATGTCAATATTTAAATTGTATGACATATTTTACGTTTAGATAGTTCATTTTAATGCCGCTTTATCAAAGTAGGACATGTTTTAAATGGTTTAATCTGTATAGACTTATCCATGTAAGAAGATAAAAAAGATTTTTTTTTAAATTACATACAGCAGACGTCGTTTATCTAAACTAATCAGGAACGGAGATGTCCCGGATACCGATTTTCCGGATAATCAAACAGGCACTAATTCTTTTAGCAAAATAAGGTGTAAATTGATTTTTTTTCCTCGGCTCATTTTTTAATAATAAAATTACAAAATTTACTGCAAAAACAAATATGTATGTAGTACATGTTCATAAAAAGGCTTACATTACTCCACAGTACTGGAAAAATAATCAGAGATATTTTTTAACGATTTAGATTTCCTCGTCTTTTTTTGCAGCTGTTCTCGTTCTAGAACGAGAGGAGGGAGAAGGATGATGCAACCTACACCCAGCGTTGTGTAGGTATGGTGGGATAAGCTTAGTCTTGCGTAGGTCACGGTACAGAACGCTTCATCATCTTGGCTTGTCCGGATAATTGACGTTCCGGTTAACTGACGTCCGGATAAACGACGTTCTACTGTATATATTTTTACATTTAAAATAAACTTATTGATTAGAAAAGACTTCGTAACAGATTCATAGCAGAAATATTGACTAAAACCATAAATGTCTATTACTCCTTTTCCTCTCAGGCTTAACAATAAAATTTTATTTCAATGACAAAATTACATAATGCGCAATATTAATATTACAAATATATAATATATTTAATTGAAGTATTTTAAATGAAATAAATAGAAATGCATAATAAAAATTTAAAATAAATATATTTTTTTAATTAAACAATAAGTAGAAAAAGAAAGCTTATTGGATTTGCCAAAAACGAGTAATCAAGCTAAAGGTTACACTTGTTCAATTTCAGAAACCATCATAAATAAGAAAAAAGCAGGCTAACCCCTGGACATGTTAATCAATGCACATTTTAGTACAATCACCGATTTAAAAAATAGTAAATAAAGATTCTTACATTTAATAAGTTTCTTTGAGGGGCAAGAATTTAGTTAAAGAATCAAACCTGTGAACATTGAAGAGACAGAGTCGTGAGATACACCCGGAGCACCGATCTCAGAAGACGACTTGGTGCTCGCTTCCGTTCTCTTGTCTTCCAAAATAATATCTTGCGGATCAACGTCTCTGGTGAATTTTGTGGACTTGAACAAGCTAAATATATGCCCATAAAGATTATCAAATATTTTTAAGGTATTTTCAACGAAAGATCCGTCCACTTGGCCATCAACCGAAATAGATTCAACCATATCCTGGTCATTTATTAGAATATTCTTATTAACATCATCGAGAATATTTCCTTCGCTTTGAATAAGTGTATCTTCTTTTAGTTCTGACATGTTTTCTTTGAGTTCCGGAGCAGAGTCAGTCATTTTATCAGGAGAAATATTTACACTATGTGTATTATCTACATTATTGCTCAAATAGCTACCATAATTGTTAACATTTTCTTCAACTTGTGGTGGTAAATCAAGTGTGGGATTATGAGCAGAATCGGAAGATTCTGCTTCACGTGTGATATGGCCTGGATATTGGATAGACTGCGAGCTTGCCTCTGGCGGGTACACTGGAGTAATAGGAACATCATTCTGTAAAATATCTACACCTGTGGCTATCTCCGGAGGTCGTTCCGTGGGCAAGTAGGGAGGATCAGTTGAAACAGTATTTTGAATTGGAATCTCCGCTTGAAATTGATTTGCGAGATCTTTGTCTAAAATATTAGAATCATTAAAATTATTCATATCAAATAGCTCAGTATCATTATGGAGTATTTCGACAACATTCTCTTTTTTGTTATGAGCGTGACGATCTGTATTAGGGATATGAATTGATGATTTGGGTTTTAAGTAATTATACCCTCTATTGGCCGGTGGCAGAGCATCCATTTTTTCATTTTTTAGATATTCATTCGGGACTGATTCTACGGTATTTCTTTCCAGTGTAGGGTGACTATTGATGTTTACAATGGGTGATGGATTATTAATGTGTGCCGCACTTGGAGAGTCACGAATTTCATTTACTTTATTTAAAATAGCTTCAGAGCCAGTTATATTATTAGACACATCGTGGTAATCGTTTGAGTATGTTTCACCTCCCCTAGATGTGTCAGTAGTACCAGGTACAATACTAATCATTGGTTCTGCAGGAACTTCATTTCCTAGAGCACCATTTGCTCCTTTTTCAGAAACATAATTATTGATATCTACTTGGGATCCACTTTCAGGAACAAAGTTTTGTGTATTTTGGTTAACAGAGATCGAATCAGTCTTATCATCTGAAGTCTGAATAATAGTATTAGGTACTTGTGAATCACTGGGCAACACATAATTATTTGAAGTAACATTATCTGATTCACCATCATCCGGTGCATTCTTATCTGTTGCATTAATAACAAATTCATCCATTCCTTGGATAATCTCAGGACCAGAACTTAATTGATGTACAGAATTGACATCAGGAGATGGAATATCTTTATCGACATCAACATGACTGTTGACATTGTTGAAATCTTTACTCAAGTCAACAGTTTCATTAACTATTGTATCTAATTTGATTTCAATAGGTGCAGTGCTATTTTGTATGTCAACAGTATCTACTGCAGATTTTACTGATTCGTATTCTGGTGCCGCAGCCTCCACTGAAGGAGTTTCGGAATGAACCGTAGTTGGTTGATTTTCAGGTTCTAGAATTTCTGAAAGCACATTAAGTTCTTCATCGCCACTTTCCGTAAAATCCTCGTCATCTTCATCTCCATCATCAATCAACTCTTCATCATTTTCAGTATCTGTTGACCCTTCAATTAACGTATTTACAGGAGCAGATGCCGGGTCATCAGAGTTTCCCGTAACTCCTTGTGAGTTATCGGTTTGAATAGGAGAATCCCCAATAGCCTCTCCTAGTGTGGGAGATTGATCTGGACTGACAGCATTTGGAAGCGGTTCACTATTTACATTACTGGGCAATGATTTATCTTCAATATTAACATTTTCTCTTTGAACATCTTCAATGTTTACACTATGTTGATTGATTTTATGAACAACTTCTTCTTTTGCTATATCTTTCTTAAGGACTAAAACTCCGTCAACAAGTTCATAAAATTCAGTGGGTACCAAAAGAGTAGGTTTCTTAAAATTTTCTGTTATCTTCAAGAATTCCTTCGGAGCATATCCTCTTCTGCCATTAATTTCTACTCCGTAATATTTTAAGTCTATGCCGGCACTTTTTGAATACACAATGACATTTTCATTTTTCGTGAAAGACAACACATTTTTATTCGGACTCAAGTAGTTGATTATTGTTTTGGCACGTGACAAAGGTTCTGAAATGATAATGAAATGAAAGAAAGATACAGAAATAAACAAAACTATAAATGAAACCAAAACCATATTGAAAGCGTGCATAATTTGGGGAGAAATTATTTTAAGACGGTGCGATAAAAAGCACTTTGGAGCAAGTTATTGTATTAAAAAGGGGGTCAAAGCAATACGCTGGGAATAGTTCGTGAGTATCGACTAGACTAACAATTAAAGTATTTAGATCAGAATTATTTTAACAAAGATTTCTTATATTATTCATAAAACGGCTTAAATATGTAAATATTTCCAGAGTTCGGTAAAGAAATGTAAAGTTATCCTTCATTATTTTATCAAGCCTTACCTGTGCAATCTTCATTTCCACATCGTCGTAGATCAGATATGGATGAAACTTGATGAACCAAAATAATAAAACACCAAAATAAATATAAATAATTATTTATCCACTCCATTTTAACATATCGGTAAAAAGCACCCAAATAACTATCAAATAGTAATCAGCCACATCATTCGACAAAATCTACATTTGACAGTTGAGTGCTGCCATATATTAAAAGTGCTGCCAACGCTATAATTTTTTATTGGAATTTTTTTTAATGTAGCATAAATAAATTTGTGTAAGTATCTAACTAAAATTAAAATAAATAGTTTCAATTCTTAAATCCTCTGAATTCGGAACTGCCCTGTTTTAAACTCCACTGTGTACCACATTCCTAAATCAAATTAAGAATATGGTGCACTTACACTTAAATTAAATTACTTTTTAATTTGACGATATAGAGGTTTTAAAATAAATGAACAGCCCCGCAATGAAACGAAGTAATGAGGTTAATCGTGATACTGTGGTATTAATCGATTCCGTGTGAATCCGTATAGGCAAAAAGTTTACAATCATACCTATCAGCAAATTATATATTTTTCTATCATTATACATCAATGCCCTGAGAAAAAATATAATGAATCGTCCGAGAATTAGATATGTGTTATTTAATAAACCAAAAACACACTAAACAAACCAAAACAAGGTTATTACGCATGATTTACGGGATATCGAATTCACTAATAAAATTAAAAAATGAAAATAGATTTTTATAAGGACACGTCGCGTCGTCGTCATTATAAAGCATTTTTACCGTAATAGCTCTGGCATTTCTATTTAATTTCTACTGCGGTGTTTTATTCTGGCATGTCCATTAAATAAATATTTAAAAACATACAAGCCAATATATTGAATAATAAATAGGTGCCTAATTCGAAACTATATAGTTAGGGAAACAAATTTGTAAGTACCTAAATATCATTTTTCACATATTGCAATACAAACAGTTGAAGGCGTAGTATCTTTCAAAATTTGAAATTCTGAATTTTGTGTTTAGTTAAATCGTAAATATTAGTAGATTTATTATAAATAATCAAAACTCCCTAGTCATTTTGTATAATAATTGAAGATGAGCGCAAAATCAACAGGAATTTTATTCAATATAAATAATTATCTGAAATATAATTTAGGTAACTGTTTTTTTTAATTATTCTTTGATTTAGTCGATATTGTTGGATAGTTATATAGAAAATTGTATATACTCGTATTTTAGATGGCGATATGAAAAAGAAAATCTGTTTCTCTGAAACACTTCTTATTAGTTGCTTGCATAATAAAGTTATTCGGCCACCAGAAGATAGAAATATTCCAGTCACCGTTGCAGACGAAGTTTTATATGGAGGCGAAAGTTCTAGCGAGGAACAAAGGTATTGCGCTGAAATTAAACCTTCAGATGATGATTTTTATTTTTATTTTTTCGATAAGACCCTTCCTGGAAAAGATGAACCGACGAAAGATGATATTATTATGGATGTCGACGGTGTTCCAACTTTGAATCCCAACAGAACGAAAGTTAGGTGCACATGCCTGCCTAAAGATCAGTGGTCTGCGGTGTGCAAGTGTGACGACATGACGAGTGCGGACTTTGATGCAAGAGCCAAAGAATTGTCTATATCCAGTGAATCGGAAATTTCTGAAGAAGGAAGTCTCAGCCGCAAGGAACAACCAACAATTTGCATGTGTTCATCTACGGGAGAAGTCCAAGATGTTTGCACATGTGGTCACGAGCTCGAGGAACTCAAGCGGAAGAGTCTACCCCAAGTAGAATCGATCTCTCCTTCTATTATTGATTTTCAATCTTCAGCTGAAGAAGCTACAACTCGCAAATCTCAACCTAAGCCGAAGAAGAGTTCAAAGAAGAAAAGTCCTGTTAGCGAGCATTTATCTACTTCGAGTGGTTCTTCGCTTTCTTTAACAACATCATCGAGTCTTTCCATCGTAAGTGTTTCGCGAAAGAGCGAAATTTTTAGTGGATCATCAGAGATGACCCTCACAACACAATCGACGCTATCCCTTGAGACATCTACAGAGAGCAGTCTCAGCCGTGATAGCACAGTGCCAACATTATTTCAATTGAGTTCTGAAAGCACCTTGGAGGAAGTGGACGAGTGCCTGAAGACTTTCATTTCTCCGGACAATTGTACGACAACCGGAGGTAGGTATTCATATTGTTTAATTCTTTCAATCTGCGATCAATCGGATAGGATCGGTTGATGGTCTAGTCTAGGGGATAGAACGCTTGGCTACTGATCCAGGGGACATGGGTTTAAGCCTGGAAACGACCAGATTCCTTCTTCATAACAATGAGCTATTGTCTGCACACATTGAATATAGTAATATAAATTCTCATTCATTAATTTCTCGGCGCTACATCCCATCGTGGGACTTGGCCTCCTCCACAACGGTCCTCCATTGACTTCTGTCCCTGGCCATCTCTCTCCATTCCCCAGCTCGTTCCACTTTCTCCCAATCTTCTTCCACGCAATCCGCCCATATTTTCCTCGGTCTGCCTCTTGGTCTCTTTTCGCGGGGCACCCATCTGGATATAATTTTTGGTGTTCTACCTTCTGGCATTCTTTCCAATTTAAATCCTTGGTGTGAGTGAGTCTTTTTATAATTAAAATTTATATCTAAATTAATCGATAACCAAAAGTAGGGAGTTTTTTTCGACGAATCTAAATAATTCTGGGAACTTTAATTTTATTTAGTAACTAACTAACCATCAACCCTTTTTCCTGAACCCTTTGTTATATCCTGACGTACCTTTCGCACCTCTTCTACATTCATACATCGTGGCACGCACGCTTGTTAATAAATTAATTTGGTCATGGTTTGTCTTCCTTGGCTTCCCTCAACTTCCCTCAACTTCTTTTTCCATTCACACTACTTGTATATTATAAATTTAGCAAAAATGTCTTTTTTATTTTAAATGGTTTTTTCCGTCAATGGCAAGACTTTATGTATCCTTTTTCCTTGATATTTTTACCATGTATCGTTTCCAGGGGCGATTTCGTTTCTTAATAACACCACACGTGGAGGTAGGTACCTACCTTGCTCCCCCAAAAATCAGAATTAAATATAAATTAAAATGGTTCTATGTTTACAGGTATGACTATTTCAGTTGAGACTGTGGGTATGCATAATGATAAATTTTTGGTGCATAGTTCATCGCAATACACGCTCGATGGTTACGACACAGGATATGATATATTGAGCACCATAGACTTAAATCTGCACACTCTGGAAGAGAATAGACAACAGTACGTGCTTATTAATTTATGTGCAATTTAATAGTACCTAGGCATTCACAAATATTAAAATGTTCGTATTAAATATAAAATTGTTATATCTGAAACATGAGTGTGGGAATAGTAATCCCGCGCCACAGATTAACAATTTGTTCAGCGATATGGGGTATGTGCATTACGCTAGAAACAGAAGTCCCGCCGTTATTCGCTCTCTTCCCACGCACCCCTTCCCAGTGATATACTAGTACGTTTATTGCAAGTATATGTATTATATATAGATCCACGGAAATAACAAATGTGAATACTTGCAGGCATCGAAAAAAGGACGAGGAATTCATTGAGATGCAATTGTACCTGACCCTCTGTGACATCGGGTACCATTGTACAACGAACGATATCGAAGGAATGAACAAATCAACTGGACACCAGTACTACAGTTACAACGATGCCTACGATTTCATCTTGGAGGGGGCCAATATGGTTTTACTTCGTTATTTGGCTCTGACAAAGTTCGAAGGCAAATTGAGGGCTGGCTTTCTAAACATGAAAGGCAAAGTTTGCGACAGTTTTTATGTAAGTGTTTTTAAAAAATCTTTTAACCCCCTTTGCGCGGCTGGTTTAATTTGCAGTAAAAAAAATGTTCTCGAACTGCGTTGCGGTTGGCTACATTTACTTCTCAAACAGGTATTTCCGTTGAGTTTAATATAACCATCAATTTAAATCATCTCAAACCCATTTATTTAGATTAATTAGGTATATTTGGGAATTCAGCCGTTCTGGAGGATATTGGTCTTTTTGTTCCTGATAGATATCTCCGACAGCGACAGCATAGATTGTTTTACCTACCGGCCGCCAGAACCAATCTGCCTCTAGTGACACCGGTGGGAAAAGCAATTACCTAGTCTACTGAACGCGGTCTCCTCTGAAATCGACATATTTTAGTGAAAATACGTTCAGAAGACAAATACTCTAGGCTTTAGACCGCCATATCGTTATGTTCTGACATACCTCTAGATTCCTCCACATTCGTACCTCCACTTCGATAGGTAGATGTGAATGTAGAGTGTAGGGTACAGCAAGAATATGAGTGAAATGAAAATATTCTTAACAAATATTTGTAGATATTTCGGTTTGAAGCAAATGTGTTAAATCTTGCAATGAAGGGTTAAAAAAAATCCCGTTGGTCACACGATTGACTATTATAATATGATTGAGTGTTGTATGTTTTCCTAGATCTTTTTCAATTTCACTCTAGCCGGGTTTCTGTTGCAACACGAATTCTGTGCAACGAATCCAGATTTATGGTGAAGGTTACACCTATACGTTCATATCATCAGAGCAACCATTTTAACATTTTAACTGGGCCATTGGAGGGCGAACGCGTCCTTAATTCAAGAAATTCCTGTTCGTCTTGAAGTTGCAATTACGACCAATAAGGCACAAGGGCATCGCCAAAAGGCAGAGGCATGGATACGAATAACGAATGTTTCTCTTTAGGACAGCTGTGTATGAGAATGTCAAGGGCGAAAGATCGCTCAACACCGTTCATCTTCGCCGATGGTAAACAAATGATATAACATTTTGAATGTATACAAATACTGGATTTAACCCATTGCGGGTTAGTCAATAGAGTTCAATAGAGACGAAGATGTAAATTGTTTTTTAAAGATTTTCCGCTTAATGCTTACACCTAATCTTAATAGATGGCGCTAGTGTAGATTGAACAAAAATATGTGAAGTGTTCCTCAACATATTAGCATATATACATATTTCAAAAATTTGTCAGACGCGTGGTCGTAAGAAGGGCGGAATGGGGAATGTTTTATTACATAAAGCGATCGCTTAACCCAACCAATGACAGATCATAAGTCCTGTAAACGCCTCGACCACCACATTCTGTTACTAAAAAAAAAAATTAAATCTTCGTCTCTATTGAGATAAAATTAATCATTCAAAACAAATGATATTATTTCACGATTTTGTTTTCACAAAATGGTTCATAAATTTAAGTCAGGTGATCTTTTGTTTCGATTAAATTATTTCGTTTTTAAAATACCGCATTTAAAATAAACGATAGCCCCTAATTAATCTACTTTTATCTACGAATCAGCTAGATAAACAATATTTATAAATTCCTTTGTCATCTCACGTGTCGACTACTGCAACTCACTGTATGCCGGACAACCCAAGAAGCAACTGGATAGACTGCAATCCATTATGAATGCTGCAGCAAGATTAATTTTTGGTGCATCAAAATTCACCCATATAACCTCAATGCTTTATCGACTTCACTGGCTAAGGTTACCTGAGCGAATCGACTATAAACTGTGTCTACTTATTCACAAGGCCTTACATGGACGAGCGCCCCACTACCTCACAGAACTTTGCCAGCTGACAAATTTGAACCCTAGGCAGTCAACTCTACGATCCTCGAAGGAAGAAGCAACACACAAACTTCTCGTCCCGCGGCGCCAAGGAGCTTCAAACTTCGCAGATCGCGCTTTTGGCATCGCGGGACCGACGGCGTGGAACAGGCTGCCCTACAATATCCGCAATCAAGACGACGAAGGAGTGTTCAGAAGCTCTCTTAAAACTTTTCTTTTTAAGAGAAGCTTTCTGGACGTTGAGCGCCCTTGAAGTGAATCTTTCACAAAAATGGCGCTATACAAATCATCATCATCATGATCATCATCATCATCATTTAATTTAACTTTATTATCTAACTGGAGCATGACGTTTCAGATTTATGAATACCAATTATCCCTAATTGACATGGTTGTAATGCTTAGAATTCACCTCGATACAATAATTACGGTAATTGAGTTTGATTTAAAACGTGGCACAGTAAAATAAATCAAATATTGAATGTTGGTCACGTGAGGAGTCGGAAAAACCGATGTGCGTGAATGACAAGATGTGTGAATTATGAGGAAGCGAGAGAAGTATGTCAGGAAATATTAGTGTGGCGGTCCATTTTTTTGTGATGGTTAGTTAGTTAGATAATCATCTTGAGATTGAAAAAAAACGCTTTTTTAGCTGGATTTATTATTTTTACTTTTAAGAATATTATAAGCATGGAAAATCCACGTATCGCCAAAGTTGTAGCCATTTGAAACAAGCGCGAAGCTTAAGATTATTTATTTTTTCTGTTGAGTTTTTTAAAATTATTTTTCTCAAAACGGTGAACCAAATATCTCTAGCCATACTCAACCAATTTTGATAAAATTGTTATCATATATTCTTTATAATAAGATGTAAATAGTAAAGGAAATCTTTTGGTTGGATGCCGCAGTCAATTTTTATTGTATTTTTGAAACTCAAAACATCTCAAACTGCTCTCTTATCTCGATTAAATAATATTTATCTTCCATATGCTACACTTTAGCTATAAAATATCTCCATTTAATTTTAATTTAGTTTTTCAAATGACGTTTGACACGAAAAAATCGCATTATCCACCGACTAAGGTTTTCAAAAGATGGTCCAATCCTCCCAGACGACTAATAATTCGATTAATTATGTTTATTTTTTATTGCTCATTGAATTAAGTATATTTGTTAAAACATTTTAAATGATTTATGTATTTAATAGTCTAGTATTTTGATTATAATCTTTCCAAGCATTAAGGTGGTGTAACCCTTAAATTAATATGAATGAAAACGTCTATTTTCTAGAAGTATATATTACACGCTTCGCCTCGCTAAGGCATCATTTAATGTCATTTAAAAATATCATTACAAGGCGTAACATTTGACATTCATTTATATAATATGTCTCTGTAATACCGACGCCTACCACATCCATGGTATTTATTTTATATCTATGTGAATTGATGAATTATTGTTTATAGGTAACAAAAGTGGTGCCCGATGCCATAGTGAACAACAAGGAAATGCCAGTTTTGAAAGTTACTCGCCACAACACGGATGATCGTGGGTTTGCTACGTCAGAGTGTTATATATACACGTTATTGGGTAATCGAATTTCTGACATTTCACCAAATTTAAAGTATTTTTTTAATAAAAAAAATATGTACCTATATAAAAATGGTGTGCAAGTTATTATTATTATTTTGTTGAATCGCTCTGTACATCATGACAGCAAGAACCAAATCGATGTAAAGGGTATGATAGATATCATAGTGATTCTCGTGACATGTGATAGGTAGCAAACGTGAGAATCAATACGTAAAAAAAGTGTATACAGAAATTGGGTTCGAATTCCTTTGTAGCCGAGTGGTATGTGCTTTGACTGCCAACCCGAAGGTCCGGGGTTCGATTTACGGCGATGGCAGTGTGATTGTCACATTGTCTTTGGTCTGGTGTAAAATTCACGTTACAATAAAATGGCGATAGATTAGCTACCTATCACATGTCATCAATTAGATAGCTATATTCTTTACTTTGATTTGACTAGCGCTGTAATGATGTAAAGAGCGATTCAACAAACAAAAAAACTCTTGTAACAAAAAAGTGGAAAGCAACAAGAAACTACAACATTAAAGATCTAAGTGGCATTCCAAGAACTAGCAAAGATATTAGACTTTACTGCAAACCAATCTCTAGGATTGAAAATTTAAAAAAATAGTGGATAAACGAAATATTTATTTCAGGTTATATGGTTCAGCACCAATGGAGTGACAGTAACTTGGTCGTCCATATCAATCCATTATTGCCCGTGGATCCGGTGACGCATCAGATTTCCAGACAAATTCCTTTGAGGCACAACTGGCAAGAAGATATGCAGATACTGTCTAACTTTCTCGATTTCAAAGTAAGGACTTCACTTCTTTATTATTATAATTTTAAAGAGAATTAAACATTTGAAATAAAGATGAATTTATGAAAGCATCTTAATCTGAAATAAAATAGATAATGATTATTATTCTTTAAATACGACGATCTGTGGCAGTCATATTTCATGGGATGACGAGGACCAGCTGTCCCTCCATCTCTTAGGTGGTCTTCCAGGTGGACGGTGTCCGGAGGGGATTTCGTAAGCAGGCTGTATATGCGAGTCTGTGACTATCCATTAGGCTACATGGTCCCTCCAATATCTTCTTCTGGATCTACTTCATCAAAATATATCCTCTATTTCGCAAGTTTTTCTTATGTCTGCGTTTCGGACACGATCTCGGAGAGTTTTCCCATGAATAGATCTTAGGACCTTCATATAAGATGTTCTTAGCAGATCCTTGGTTCATACTGTGTCGGCCCACGTCTTTACACTATACGTCATGATAGGTCGCACGAATGTCTTATAAATTTGAAGTTTCTGTCAATACGCATGTGCTTGATCTTCCAGACCAGATTCTTCAGCCACCCTGACACGGCAGAGGCTTTATTGGATTAAATAAGTCAAATCGTATATGTATAAAGTATACACAAACATAAATTGAAAAGAAATATATCCACTGAAGCAACGATGGATCGTGCGTGTTACGATGTATGAATACAGAGAAAGCTCGAGAGGTATGTCAGGATAGAGCAGTGTGATGGTCCAATCTCTCTGAGTATCCGAAGAGAGAAAAAAATCATCATCTTAAAGAAGTTACCGGGTCGTATCTAGGATTTAATCCAAGTCCTCTGGATCAGGATTCAAACGTTCTGTCCTCTAGACCTAGACTACCGCCCCATTTGTTTCGATCACATACATGTACAATATTTTAGTTCAGTTTCAGTTATTCAAACAGCCTTGTTCTCCTCTTAAATATATTCGTAACACGGAGTAAACCAGTATAATGAATTATGTTATATAATCCATTGTTTTGGCGGAAACACTTTGATATTTCAATATTATTAACTGTAATCCAATATTAACCTCCTAATGATTTTTGAATCCTACATAAACTAAGTCTTTCTGTTTGTATTTTTAGTTTATTGTAATCAGGCGATGATGCTAAGCTAACTTGGTTAGCGAAATTAAATCAATTGTAATATTATAACAGTGTTTCAATTATGTTATAATTATTTGAATGTTTGAACAGACGAATTTGTGTAATATGATAATATATGAAAATATTATTTATCAAATTTTTGTTCCTCAACATAATGGTTACAATGTTGAAAAAGAATTACACTTGAACTAAATAAATATTATATTTGGAAATGTTTTATTAACACAAGGCAATAAAACAATTAAACATGTTATCTTTTGTTATTAAAGTAACCCACATTCATATTTACTCACTCAATATCCGCATTAAATTAGTTCGTTTATATTTTTGAATAGCTTTGTCAGTAAGATGAAGATGATAGTCTACTTCTCCATTATGTGGATCCATTTTTTTGTATACAACAGGTTTTAAGAACCCAATTACTGTATAAATTTTACATGCATGCTAAAATAACACAGCTATACATGTTAAAATAATACACTTTTATTAGCAAATTGATAAGTATTTACCTATACGATCTTTAAAGGATGCATAGGTCATTTAGAAGATGTCCACATCGACTGACACCTCATTCAAAAGCACCATACCCCGGGTCTTTGTATGCTCCGCCATGAAAATTTGCGTTCTGTTTAGATAGGATATCAAACGATAACAAAAGAGCCTCTCAGATGTAAACTGATCATCGATAACACACATTTTGAGCAAGTATGCGATTCACTTACCTAGGCATAGAGATCGGTACCTACAAGTGACCTATATGACGAGGTGCGAGCACAAGCCAAAAAGCGACAGCCGTGGCTGGCTGCTTGCGCGACACCACGTGGAGGAACAAATACATGCTAACCGAAAGTAAAGTCAAGATATACAAGGCATGCGTTCGCCCCGCTATGACGTATGGAATACAGGTCAGAGCCGATACCAACAGAGCTAAGAACCTTCTTAGCAGGCAATCCCTCAGAGATCGGATCAGAAATAAAACGATAAGGTCTGTCTGTGGTGTTGAGGACGTAGTGAGACGGGGAAGAAACATAATGCGCTTTTGGAGAGACCACGTGGACCGCATGGAGAATACAAGAATTGAAAAATTGTTAAATATGAAAACCCAGGCAGCAAGAGATTACCAGGGAGGCCGCCAAAGAGATTGAGAGATGGGTGGACATCATCATCCCAGGACAGCCCACCGTCACAAACAGGTCATACGACCTAAACTAAGAGGAAGTAGAAGAAGAAGATGAAGACTTCTAGCTTTCTCTTCATCTCTTTGGTGGTCATTCTGGTTATCGTCACCTGACAGAGTCTCGTGCATCAGGATCTCGGGAATCTCTGCTGTGTCCATTCTCTCGATGTGGTCCCTCCAGAATCATCTTCTCTGCCTACACCATCTCCACTATGTTACCAATTTTGCAGGTTCTACGAATCTCTTCGTTTGGTATCCTGTTTCCAAGGATCCATCCATGATGATGGTGATAATTATTATTCTCTTGACATGAATGAGTAAATTAATAATATATTTTAGTAGCTTCAACGTGTGCGTGATACGATTAATTGTTCTAAAATATCTTTACGCTTATGGAATACGAAATAAAATGATTTGCACACCATTTTCTCTGCCTGTCCTCTTAGCTATACGGCACTAGTGTTAGTATATAAGTTGTGGAGTGTACAATTCATTTCAATTAAAAGTTCATATGTTTTCCGTCTCACAGGATAGGCGTTTGATGGAGAACGAATCGTATCTGGCCGGCAAGGTGCAGCTGCAGTCTATACTCACGGACTACTTCCAGACCATCCTGATGATGAAGCCGCGGGACGTGATGCCCTTCACCAAGTGCTTCTTTTCCAGCTTCTCCAAGTCCATCCACCTCCCTCACAACAGTTATTTCGACAAGCACTGCCAGAGAGTTCGCTATTCATATTTTTAATCGCTACTACATCCTTAACATCTCGAGTAGTAAGATATTAATGACATTTACGAAACATCTATTTTTCATATTGTAAAACATGTAACTAGCCGATAAATAATTTGATTTTGTGCACACCGATAGATGTCCCTGGTAATACAATTTTTTTACATCTGGGTATAATCGAGAAATTATAAATGAGCCCCAAGGATGGGGCCATAAGCTATCTGACTGTGTATTCAACGATCTCACGGTTGGGCGTACGGAGAAGTTAAGAGAAACGAACATTTGACGTCATGCGCGGATTCAATTTTGAAATGTGCTCGCATATATTTACTTTCCTATTGTAAGAATTGTTGAGATTAATGATATTTAAAATCATAATGTAGATACAGGGATATTAAACAGCTTGTAAAAAGTACAAATGGCTTGATTCACATACTTAACAATAGTGGGTTTTTTATAATTATTTCACAATATTTATTTGAATTTTTTTTAATACACTAAAAAGCACCCTTTTGCTATTAGACAAGAATATTTACGCATTTTTCTCGAATGATTGGCGATGTTATGAACGGTTTGCGCTAGAAGACACATCTCTGAGTTTTCTTTATCAATGTGACAATTTGATTGTTAACAGCCCCCAAGGGCGTTCTTCTTCTTATGCATGTGCCCTGTCGGGTCCCCCCAACGTTGGCGATCACCTCGGCGAAGCTGTCCCTGTCCTGCGCCACTCGGAACAGCTCCACCACACTTCGGATGCCGGTCCACTCCCTCACGTTTCGCAGCCAGGACATTTGTCTCCTTCCGGGCCCTCGGCGTCCCTCAATTTTCCCCTCCAATATCAGTTGAAGAAGTTGGTACTTTTCCCCACGCAGTATATGACCCAGATGTGAGATATTTCGAACCTTGATAGTTGATAACAGTTCCCTGTCAACTCTAACTCGCCTCAGGACTTCGGTATTGGTAACCATGTCTGTCCAGGGAACTCTGAGCATTCGGCGATGGAGTCACATTTCAAATGCTTCCAGTCTGTTCATTGAGTTAGCTTTCAAGGTCCACGTTTCACATTCGTTAATGTGTTAAAATACAATATAGAAAATTCAATTGCATGATGCTCATTGATACGGCCAATTGATCGTTTACAGAGACAATTGAAACATTTAAAATAATTTTGATTGAATCACATGTACAACGTCGCTCTCATGGTCGCTTACTGAACTAATGGATGTGTCGAGCCCTTCAGAATTCCACAAGGGAACAAGATTTTGTTTTATGATTAATATTGCTCTTGAGAATTGTGAAAATTATGATAAAATTACGATTGTTAAAAAAATTAAATTCACGGTTGTTGTAAATTTATTGACGTGTCGATTGAATTTTCGGTAATTACGTATCAATTGAAACATCCAATCTAGTAAACATATTAACTATTTAATTTAACATAGTAACTGGGTAAAACAATTTACGCGTCGATTGAAGTTCTGTCAATTGAATTTCAATTGAAACTCTTATTATCGCGATTGACAATTTAATTTATCTTCTTATATCTTAATGATTTTCAAAATATTGTTTTCGGCATTTAAAAGAATTGTACTTACTAAAACCGTTATTTCGTAAATAAAATCTCTTTTAAAACAATATTTACATACACAAATATTGGAATAATACTCGATTGTTTGTTGTTCTTTATTTAATGCATTTATTTTAAAACATTAAAATATATTTCTATTATAAAAAAAACATTGTTCGACGCGAAATACAATATATTACATTTTCAAGTGGTTTGGTGTTGTAATATGAAAAAAAATTCATGAATTTTGTTTCTTTATTATTTTCTTTACGTTTTAAGGTGAGATTGAACCCTTTGTATGTCAGCTAATTATTTAATCAACATGATTATTATATAATATGTATTTAAAATATTATTATTATCATTAATTCACTCAATTAAAAAGTAATATACTTGATAATTAATAAATTAAAAATGAATCAAATCGAAAATAATCCCCATGGGTCAAATAAAAAAAATTATCTTACCAAATCACCTATTTTTGTAATATAGCAACACTAAATTCAAATATCATTTATATTATATATTCTATTTATACAATCATGTACAATTCATCCATGTATTCTTTAGAACACAATATTTATCACAATGGATGTATAGAAATCCGGTTAAATACAACATATATTTAAAACTATTTCAATAAATCACTTTCATTGCCCAAAAGAAGCCTGTACACCATATGATTATTTGCCAAATTTTATAAACCATTTACAAATAAAATTAATATTCAAAAAAAGAGTTTTAAATTCTCGTGCCAAAATGTTTTCTTCATATAAAAAAGTTAAATGAAAATGTTTCCTGATTTTATTTTACAGTGAGTAGAGTAAACTCTTGATTATCCGGGGTGGTCATTTAAAAAAACACCGAATAAAAAAATCCCGCATTGAATCTTAATAAAATGATAATATTTTAAAACGGTGATAATTTCTTTCCTGCGGGTGGCCATTTTATTACAGTAATTGGCGCAAAACCCCAAACTAAATCTTTATGAATAAGCAAGTCAATGTAAAACAATTACATCGCAGGATATACGAGTAAGTAAAAATTTGCGGACACGAAAAACATTTATTTCGCAACTGTCAAAAACCGGGACAGTACTGAAACATGATGAATGATGATTGGACCAATAAAAGTAAATAATGCCTATTGATGTAATTTTTTATTGATATTTTTAGTGCTACGGTTAATTCGATCCCGGATAATCGAGATCTACAATAACAGTAATATTTTTTAGCTTCCGTGGTATTAATTTAGACTTCAAAAAATAAAGTTCTAATTTAAAATTTCACGGTAGAAGTTCATTGTAAATAATGGAAATTAAAAAAATATATATTAAATGTATATTTAGTTAATATCCACTTATGTTTATGGGTGCGATCGGTTTCGGCAGCTCACTGCTATCTTTCGTTCTGTCCAGATGACGACAGCGAGTCTCTGAAACCTTGTGTGGTCTAAAAAGTGGTCTTAACTAAATATACATCTTAAAACATTTTTTTTCATTATTTAAAGACGGGCCACACTGTTTTAAACAAGCTCACCTCATCGGTCTCCACCGGCGGTTTAAAACTGTGTAGACACTTGTTTGAAACCAAAATTCGTTTGACCTTCAACAAACTTTGTGGACGGACGCGCGTTTAAACACGCATTCCACGTGTGGAGAGCTTGTTTACAACAGTGTGTGGACGCTACACCAACCGTGGGCTTCACAGCTCTCCACCAAGGTCACCCCTGTGGAGAGTTTGTTTCAAACAGTGTGGCAGGGCCTTTTGACTTGAAAAGGTTAAACAACTAGGTAGGTACTTTTTTTTGGGAATGTATTAAGTGTAGCATTTATGAATTATTTTATCTACTTAAAATAACTTAATTATACATGTTTATGTAATTAAACTCTTAAAATCACAATACCATTTTTAATTCATTTTATATTTAGTTGTATTATTATTCGTGGCGTCGAGATCAATTTTTTTCTCTGCTGCTTGACCCTTTCCGAATAAGAGGTTAAGAGCGTAGCGTATCGTAAAGAAGATGGAGCCAAGGAAAATGAATAACACTGCCAAGAGGAAGGCGTACACGTCCAGGTTTAGTACTTCGTACGTGTAGAGGTCCAGTGCTGGGGAACGGAGTCGCTTGCCCCCGTACTTGGCCACGTACTCCACTGTGTCTGTGGCTAGCTTCAGTGGCGGAGTGCGGTCGTGCCATTGGGTGGAGAGCTCTTTAGCTGATCTCCTCATTCTGAAAGAACCAAATCATTCAATGAGATACAAATATATTTTTAAATAGCATTTGATAAAAAAAAAACTTTTAAACAACATTATAATGGTTAGGTTAGGTTAGGTTGAGAGCCATCTTCAGGCGTTATCTAGCAATGTAAGATAATTGCGTAGCCTTTCACATTGCATTAACAAAGCTTTTCTGCTTAATGCTAACACCTAATCGTAATAGATGGCACTAGTGTAGATTGAACAAAAATATGTGAAGTGTTCCTCAACATATGTGCATATATACATCTTTCAAAAATTTGCTAGACGTAGTGGTCTTAAGAAGGGCGGAATGGGGAATGTTGTATTACATAAAGCGATCGTTTAACTCAAACAATGACAGGTCATAAGTCATGTAAACGCCTCGACCACCATATTCTGTTTCCAAAAAAGAATTTACATCTTCGTCTCTATTGAGATAAAATTAATCCTTAAAACATTATTATGTCTATATTATTGGTACGATTTAATGATGAATGTCGGAAAGTCGAATGTGCTAGTTTCTGAAAGAGAAGAGCAAATAAAAGATTGTAATATAAGTGTGAATGAAGAGAACTTGGAACAGGTGAGGGAATTTGTGTATTAAGGTACCATGTTCACAGCGGATGGCCGAACGGATACTGACGTTGAAAAAATGGTGCGGGTAACAAAGTCAATGGAGCTTTTAAATTAGTTATTGGAAACAAGAATTTATCAATGAAAGCGAAAATGGCCGATCACAATGGAGTTCTCGTCCCAACCCAGATATATATATATAGAAGCGAAGCATGGAACTGGCAGAAGAAAGATGAGAGCAGAATAAATGCGGTGGAGATGAGGTCCCTAAGACGTATGTGTGTAGAACGATGTACGACAGAATCTCAAATGTTAATATTAGAAAGGAATGTGCGAAAGAAGGTATTATGAACAAAATTATGAAATGGAGCGCATGGGTGAAGAAAGAATGGTTAAAAAAGTATATGTTAACGATGTAAACGGAGTACGGAGTCGAGGTAGACCGAGGAAAACATGGCATGACCAAATTAATCAAATTTTAAAGGTTGGTCATGTTAGAAGTCGGAAGAATCGACGTGCGTGTATGACTAGCTGTATGAATGTGGAGGAAGCTAGAGAGGTGTGCCAGGATAGGTGTTGTGGCGGTCCATTCTCTCTGTCATCGTGTTCTTTAGAAAAAAGAACATTCAAATAATAATAATCAAAAAAACTTAATTATGACTAAGTTATTAACAATGGAATATTTTGATGGCATAAGCGAGATTGTCACAAATATAATTTAAATGTTATGTTTAACCTGTCCGGTAATGAGTTGTATGGAACTCAACAAAATAAAAAGAATTCAATGCCAAATCATAGATTACAAGTTTCAACACATTTTTACTAAAGAACTAATACTACAAAAAATCGTTAATCGTTAAGAGCACTAAGCGATTTGGAAGGAAAAATATTTCATAAATAGTCAACCATCGACCTGTCAGAACAGATTTCATTTTATTTAACACACTTGGGATTATGTCAAGATACATGAGAAGTACAAAATCTTCTTTATATTTCACATAAAATTATCCAACTTCAATTTTATTGTTAAATTTCACAAAAATCGCAGCCTAACATTAAAAGGTTCGCAACCAACATGAAAGTGATGACATCATGGAATATTTAAAATGTGAATAACTCCGTCGTAATTATAATTACGAGTACATTAGTAAAAACGATACATTTTTTGTAAGCGCAATAGTACCAGTACTGTCATACCACCGGACAGTTTAAATATGATGATGAAATCAAAATCATGATATATTTAGGGATTTTTCATTTATACGTTGTCTTTATTTTAATTCATTGTTTAATTATATGAACATCTATCTGTATTAAATATTTTGACTAAACACATAGAAACAAAACAAGTTGGAACGTCCTGGATGCGGAAGGAACTAGAAAGGGGTGATTGGAGAAAAATGGAAGAGACATATCCATCAGTGGATGGAAAAAGACTAAAGGAGAATAACTAACTAACTAACTAACTGACTAACTAACCATCACGCCGTCTCCCCAAAGGGGTAGACAGAAATAATGGACAGCCACACTTTTCTTTCCTGACATATTTCGCTCGCTTCATCAACATTCATACATCGTGTCATGCACGCGCGTCGATTTCTCAGACTCCTCACATGGCCGACATTCAATATTTGATTTATTTGATCGTCTTCCTCTATTTTTGGTTCCATTTACATCGTTAACATATAATTTTTTTACCATTCTTTCTTCATTCATTCTTTCCATATATCCAAACCATCTTAATGATCCTTTCATTATTTTGTTCATAACACCATCATTCGCACCGCATTCACTTCTTATATTTTCATTCGACATTCTATCATACACAGAGTATCTACATATTCGTCCAAGAGATCTTATTTCTACTGCATTTATTCTACTTTCATTCTTCTTTTGCCAGTTCCATGCTTCGCTTCCATACACAAGGAGAATTATAGATTTAATTTTAATTCCCATATTTCACATTGCTAGAAGATTATAAATATCGGCGTAACATGTTTGTTATCGTAGAATCGAGATACTCATTTGCACTTATGTATGTTTTTTTTGACAATTATCAAACTACGAAATATAGTAAAGAGGATGACACTTATTACGAAAAGTTATTTAACACGGATTATTATCATTGGTCATATAAATTTAAGTCCTTGATTTATATACCTATGAAACCTAAGTAGCTATTTTTAATAGGCTCTGTAAAATTAAACGATTTCATTTGATAGTTGAGGAAAACATTTTCATCGGTATCGATTTAAAAAGATGATTTAAAAATGCAAATTTCAAAATATAAATATTTCATGGATTCAAACTCACTGCCCAAGAAACCGTGTATTTTTGCGTCGTAAAACACAATATTATTAAATGGCATAGAAAGCGTACTGCAAACAATTTGTAATGCTCTCTCTATACACATGTGTGTAACTACAAATTTCTTTAAAATATGTTAGTATGATTGTAAAGAATATTATAATTTCAATAACAAGAGAAAGATACAGAGCTGAAAGGGTTGGATGTAAGTGCCGAAATGAGCGGAGTGTCAGTAAGCTGTCTATTGTGTGCTGATGACGCTGTCCTACTTACAAACAACGAGCGTGAACTACAAGTCCTGGTGAATAGTATGTATGAGGTATGCCTGCGAAGTGATCTGATGATGAATGTGAATAAGTCCAAAGGAATGATTTTTGAAAAAGAAGAAATCATGACAGTCTGCAACATAGCGTGAATGGTGAAAATCTGAAGCAAGTACTCGTAGTTGAGTTTGTGTATTTGGGTAGTATGTTTACAAAAGATAGGCGAATGAAGAGGGATATTAAAATAAGGGTTGGGGCAGACAACAAAGTGAATATCAAGTTGTCATCGCATACAAAAACCTATCCAAAAAAGTTAAAATGGCACACTTGTGTTCTTGTACCGACCCTTATGTATGGAAGCGAAGCATGGAACTGGCAAAATAATGATGAAAGTAAAATAAATGCAGTAGAAATGAGTTCTCTTAGAGGAATGTGTAGATACTCTGGAGTGTTGAATTAAACAATAAGAAGTGAATGCAGTGCAAATTATGGTGTTATGAACAAAAAAATGAATGGATCATTATGATGGTTTGGACACATGAAAAGAATGAATGAAGAAAGAATGGTAAAAAGTACATGTTAATGATATAAATGGAATTAGAAATAGAAAAAGACCGAGGAAAACGTATCACGATCAAATTAATAAAATATTGAATGTCGGCCACGTGAGAAGTCAGAAAAATCGACGCACGTGCATGACACGATTTATGAATGTTGAGAAAGCGAAAGAAAATAATGTTTAGGAAGCAAGTTGAATATGTTAGGAAAGAAAAGTGTGGCAGTCCATTTTTCCTGCCTAGAATTCCTGAGTTTAAAATATGCCAAGCGATAGAATTTTATGTAGGGGTCTATGTGTTAAGTTCAGAAACGCTGGTGAAAGTATGTAAAAAAAATTCGCTTACTCTGGAGATAAGACTTTGGTGAGTGCTTCGTATACATTTTCTTTACTGATTGATCTATAAAGCACTCTTTGCCCCAGACCAGCTTCCACCGCCGCAGCTGAGTTGGTTCCCTGGTCTGCGAAAACGGGAATGAACAGCATGGGCACTCCGACGTGGATGGCCTCCGTTGTTCCCAGCAGTCCTCCGTGGGATATGAAGGCCACGGTCTTCGGGTGGTCTGAAAAATAAATATTATGAAAATATGAAAATACACTTAAAAATATTTTACTATTTAAAATAAAAATAATAATTGATATGTGCGAGTAAGTCGATAAGAATATAAATTAATTGTTAATTAAAAATAAATAAAATGTATCTTTATACAGATAATTCTTCTGTACGAGCGTATGTAGTTGAAGTCCTCCTAAACGGCTGGACCAATTTTGATAAAAAAAATGTGTGTGTTTGAGTGGGTCCCTGGATGGTTTAGACAATTGGACCCGGTAGGTGACTGTTAAAGCCTTCTGGGAAGTTCATGAATAATTGACCTTCTGAGAATACTTCATAGTTATGTTTGTTTACCGTAGATGGCGCTGATGTAGAATTCTGTGTTTAAGCATGCGCCCATCATTTACGTTGAAGTGTGGCGTAGATTTTAAATTCAAACATAATGTCAAATGTCATTTAGTATATAGTGTATCGAATATACGAATATCGCAAAAAAACGTTTGCTGAACCAGCTAATAGCAGGCAAGCCAACGTTCGGGCAGGACAATGTCTGTCGGGTCCGCTAGTTAAAGAATATAAATTAAAATGTGCAAGTCAATGTGAGATTTAAAAAAATCCTGTAGAGTGAAATATGTCACTAATATATTTTGAAACTTCCTTAAAAATGTTGTCTTTAATTTTAATAATTTAAAGGTTTAGATAATTTTGTATGCAATCGTACATAATAGTAATTTTGGCTTATGAAGTCTCTATGAAGAATTTCAGCATAATTTAAAAAATGTATGTGTATCACTTTATTCTATACAGCTTTACATTTCCAAAACTAAAAATAAATAAATAAAAATTGATCGTGTTAAATAAAAATTCTCTCTATTTGATTTTTAGTTTATTGTTCATAGATATATTTAAAAAAAAGATTTTTGAAATGAAAAATTATATATATTAACTTATAAAAATGTAATTAAACATGAAATTGATAAATAAATATAAAATCATGTCTTGTAAACATAATATCAAATGATAATAATTTTGTTTATTATCACTTTTTTTTATGTGCCTAAAATATAACAGCATAACTATTAGCCGAGGCGTTTACAGGACTGATGACCTGTCATTGGTTGGGTTAAGCGATCACTTAATGTTAACAACATTCCCCATTCCGCCCTTCTTACGACCACCACGTCTGACAAATTTTTAGAACTTGTATAGATGCTACTATGTTTTTACATTAGCATCATTACATAGCAAGCATAGCAAGCATTACACTTCACATATTTTAGGTCAATCTACACAAGCGCCATATATTAAGAATTGGAGATTGGATCTTCAGGCGTTGTCTAGCAATGTGAGAAAAAAAAACAATTTACATCTTCGTCTCTATTGAGATACAATTAATCCTTAAAAATGATTAACCCGCAATGAGTAAAATCCAGTATTTGTCTATAAGTATTTGTATACATTCAAAAAACAAATTGTATATTATTTATTTACTACCTACATAAACATTTTAAATTAAAGATTACGTGTACAAAAATCAAAACACTGTTCTTTTATAATTACTAAAATTGCCTAACTTTTATACAATTAATATTGGATAACCATATCTTTTACGGTTAATCAATTGTATAACGCAAATGAAGCGGAAATGTCAGGAAGCATTTTTCAGTGCTGAAAACTACACCGACAAATTTACAGCTGAATTAACTTTTTAGAACTTTACTTTAATTTCATTACTTTTGTAATTTGGTTTTTTGAGCATTATGTAAATTTATGACCGGTATAAATTTACAATATTTGGAATATACAAAACTGCTTGAAAAAGTACGTTTGCATATACGAGTATATTATATTTGTTAATTATTTGCTGATTATTTGGATCGCTGCGTTGGTTCGGACATACGGAGCGCATGGGTGAAGAAATAATGGTTAAAAAAGTGTACGTTAACGATGTAAATGGAGTACGGAGTCGAGGTAGACCGAGGAAAACATGGCATGACCAAAGTAATCTAATTTTAAAGGTTGGTCATGTCAGAAGCCGGAAGAATCGACGTGCGTGTATGACTCGCTGCATGAATGTGGTGGAAGCTTGAGAGGTATGTCAGGATAGAGTAGTGTGGCGGTCCATTCTCTCTGCCTACCCCTGCGGGGAAACGGCGTGATGGTTTGTTGTCGTTGTTGTTATTATGTTAATTATTTAAAGATTTCATCACGATTTGGGAGATAATTGACACTATGCTACTTGATTAGTGAAAATCATGATTGTGATTTAAACCTCGGTTTATGGTTAGATAAATCTTACAATTATTATGGAATGAATGTTTGATATATTGTCTGCTTGTTATAAAATATATACAAACCACAACAAAATGTAAATAATTTTATTATCAGCTATAGAGCCATATATTGGTTAACCAAACATTGTCAATCTATTTATTTGTAATTTTATTTGCGGTGTATTAACACATAAAATCATTGTGTAATATTATTACTCGAACTTAATTATTTTTATATTACAATTCTTTTTTAAATTTATGTAAACATGAAATAAAAATGATTCTGTCTATGCCTACGATTTTTAATTCTCGACATGTGAATATATTAATGCAATTTCTAAAATTATTTAGAAAACACATCATGAACACGTGGCCCCCATAAGTTTACCTCACCTAATTTAAGCAGGTATACATAATTATGTTACCCGAGCAGTAAAAATATTTACATATTTATATAACAGAAGGAAATTGCTAAAATTAAAAATAATGATTAATATTATACACAGTAAAAGTACCAAGAAAATAAATTACAAATAGGCGACCTTGTTAGAAGTCGGAAAAAATGACGAGCGTGTGTAAAAATGACGAGCCATATTCATATACGAAAATCTGTATATGAATATGGAGGAATAAATTAGATATGTCAAGATAGAATAGTGTGGCGGTCCATCCGCACTGTCTACGCATTTAGTTAACGTAATATCTAGCGGACAGAACGCTAACCGTTTTTTACGATCTATAAGACGCACTTTTTTCTTTAAAAATATTTCCAGTGTTTAATTTAAAACTCCTGCCAGTCTTAAAAATGGCCATATTAATTTGATGCCGCGGGAAACCAGATGACGATATTCATAGATTTCAAAGGTCAGCTGGGTTTTATAAACTATGATTTTTTCAGTCAGGCTGTGGAATCTAATAATAAAAATGGTAAAAATGTTTTTTTTTAATTGCATAAAAATTAAGGTGCGTCTTATAGTCCGTAGCGTCTTGAAGTCCGTAAAATATGTATATTCAGTTTATGTGAGTTTGACCCCCTTTCTAACTCATTAGATTTTCATAATAATGCATTATTCTTTCAACTCACAATGGTTATTGAGAACAAATTTAATACTACGCTATCAACTACAATAGCGATAAAAATGCATTTCCTTTGAGAGTAACAATGCGAGATTAGGACATACAAATTCGAGTGATACACATTGCACAAATAAATGATTGAATTCAATACTTGCAAAACGTAATTACTAAAACAGACATAGCAATTGCGATTTAATGGTAGAAAGTACTTATTTCGGTGCATTTTTCGTTTAATTACCGTAGCGTTTGCGAAACGGTTTGCAATGACACAATTATATTAAATTGCGAATAAGTTACCACCTGCAATCTGTAGTTCTACACCTGATGATAGAACGAAACGTCACACTCTTAACCACAAAACAATTTTAAAATAATGTCCTTTTTTAAAAATATATATTCGCCTTCACTTATAGTTGTAATTTATATTTGAATAAAATTTAAAATACTTCGCTTTAAACAGTAAAGTGTTGTGTTGATAAACAGTTTTTTTTTTATGTACACAACAGGTCATTTGGACCCAATTACTGTACACAATATAATTTTTTTTAGCTATTATATTGATTCTCGTGACATGTGATAGGTAGCCAATCTATCGCCATTTTTATTGTCACGTGAATTCTACACCAGACCAAAGACAGTGTGACAATCACACTGCCATTGCCGGGAATCGAACCCAGGGCCTTCGGCATGGAAGTCAGAGCTCGTAACCAAATTAATTCAAATTGAAAATTTTCAAGATGTGGCACACTTTATAAATGGTTATTTCTTTAAAAATATATAGAATTTGCAACAAAGAAAAACTCTATATGCAAGAACTAAAATATACCTGTTCTTTACCAAGAAATTTCAATTATTTTTGAAAACGTTGTATTACACAACACTTTTTTATATGAATCTACAACGTAAAGTGATGCAAATGTAAAATGTAACTAACAAACCATCACGCCGTCTCCCCGAAGGGGTAGGCAGAAATAATGGACTGTCACACTTTTCTTCCCTGACATATTTCTCTCGATTCCTCAACATTCATACATTGTGTCATGCACGCTCGTCGATTTCTCTGACTCCTCACATGGCCGACATTCAATATTTCATTTATTTGATCGCGCCACGTTTTCCTCGGTCTTCCTCTATTTTGGTTCCATTTACATCGTTAACGTATAATTTTTTTACCATTCTTTCTTCATTTATTCTTTCCATATGTCCAAACCATCTTAATTATCCTTTCATTATTTTGCTACAACGCCATCATTCGCACTATAAAAATATTGATATTTAAGTATTTAAATACTAAATTTTAGTAGTTTATGAATAATTTATTAAATCGACAAAAATATAATACGTTTTCCGCTTCGTATTAATACATAAAAGTCAAATTGATATAATGACATAGAATTTAAAAAAAATTATCACATTAGTCCGATTCTCTGGTACTATTGACTATCGGAATACATGAGCAATAAGATATATTTCCGAGAACTTACATTTTCCGACACCAGATGGCACTTTTAAACAAAAAATACACACACATCAAAGAAAATACTTTTATTGCTTAGTCCAATATTTCGGTCCAAAGGTTTAAGAGGTAATATTTACAATTTTGGCATTTATTTCGAACGAACATAAAATACATATTTATGTATCCAAACGCGTATTTTAAAAATTACTTTAAGAAAAACATTGTTGTGCTTTACGGAAAATAAAAAAAAGTTTTGACTGGTCGGTCGAGATAAAAGTTGAATGGGGACAACTACTGTTAAGATAAATGAACCCTCTACTCGTTGTAGGCAATATTTGCATATGTGATTTACAAAACTATTTTACATTTAACGAATTTTAAATCTTGCGAAATAAAGAAGACATTTGTAATTACATTATTGATATACGAGATATTACTCGTATATTTAAGAAAACACATATTCATACTCGTATATTTAAGAAAACACATATTCATGGTTGTTGCTTTTTTTCCAAAACGGAGAAATCTTAAGAATACAATAAAACAAAATAATTTCGTATATACTAAATAAAGGAAATCTGTACAGTGAGAGATATTGTCAGAAGGGACAGACAACGCAAAAGACACTGTGATGCGCACGTGCAGAGAATGGATCCCTCCAGAATCCCACACGTTGTGTTGCATTAGATTCCTGTTGGCTACTGTCTCCTCAGAAGACCACCAAAAAGAAGGAGAGATAGCTGTGAGTCAGCTTCTCAAAGAGGCCAGCCTAACAATAAGAACAAACCAAGGGTCTAAGAGGAGAATAAGAAGAAGAAGAAGACTAAATAAAGAGGGTGGAGTTATTTCTGGAGGTAGAGTAATTGTTTTTTTTTTTAATTAGATAAATGTGAAAAGTTACAGAGATAAATAATCATGAAATAAGTATGTTGATACTGATGTCAGATTTAATAAATAACTTTGAAAAACATTTGTAATTCACAATTTTTTTTGCACCTTTAATAAACACGTTTCGGACCGCAGATATCCTTCCACGGTAGAGAAATTTAAACACTATTGATGTTTGCAAAAAGTGCCAGAAAGTGTTGTGAACATATCATATTTTTCCAAAGTCATTCAAATGTGATGGCGAATATAAAATAAACTTTGGACCATCAATTGTTTCTTGAATAATGATATAAAATTCCATATAAAATAATTTATATGAATGAAAACTTTTGTTTTCTAGGAATTTTATTATATTTTAGATAAAATTGCAGACAGCAATGTGCGGTCAGTATTTTCTTGGTGTGTCCTTAGGGTATATTTTTAAACAAAATGGCGTACTTTAAAATGAATAATCAGAGAAATAAAAATAAATAAAAGTGTATTTAAGTCGTGTTTAGGAATATGATTTGAAAATGTGAGTGTTGCGTTAACGCATTGCTAGTAAGAAAATGGTTCAAATCGGAAACATTAAACATAAACGCAATGTCACATAAGTCATTATTTGTTGTGTTTATATTTATATGTTTTATATTGAAGTAGAGTTTCTTAAAGTTATAGAAATCGCGACAAAGAATTTCTGGCTGGAACGATAGTAGCCTCCAGTAGAATCAGTAAAGCGTTGACTGAGGGCCGTGAAATTATTATAATATTGAAAAACCGCTTGTACGTTTCTTTACGCATTGTGTAACTTAATAACCTGCAGTGGTTCGGAACATTTTTTTGCTATGTCGTAATTTGATACGTGTAATGCGAATGCCAATAGTATTAACTCTTCGAGGAACAGTGGTATTAAAAATGTCCAACCTTTTTTCATGCACGGCGGGACATATTTTGACCCACCTCAATATTTTGCAATTGCTATGTGCACAAGTTTTATTTTTAACCTATGAATTAAATGTTATAAATGTGTTAGCTTGTGTTGACAAGTTTCAACATGTCAGCAAAGCTTCATTAGCTGTTGCTAGCTCAATTTTATTATTAGGTATTAGCTATTACAAGCGACTATATATATTTTTTTGTTTTATGTCAAAAATCGTAAATAGTAAGATTATTTTTATTATAAACTAGCACATCTACTTATTATTAGAATGGATTTGTGTCGTGTTTGTTATTTTTTTAATTTTCAAGGGGGGTAATAAATGTGTTTAATTATTTTTGTTTGTAAATATATTTTATAATTTGATACTTCAACTTTCATCTACGATTTAAAATAATAAGATTTACATATAGTTAACTCGAAGATCTTCCAGCCAACACGATTCTATATGTATTTTTAAGCTCTAAATGAACATTTAAATAGTTTTCTTCATTTAAAAAAATATAAATTTAATTTCTGTGCAACATGGGTGTTTTTTTTATTTTCTAAAATTCCGTCCCTCAATGAGTTAACTTTGATGTCAACTTTTTTTTTTAACATTAAAATATTTTAAGGGTCATTCAAACAAATGAAGTATAATAAATTATTCACACAATTTCTTAAAGTAGCAAAGAAGGTGCATCCATATGCGGGGTTACTATAACCATAACTCCCGGTATCCCTTGGAAACAGTCGGCCAAACCTTTCACCACAATGGCAGAATAGGAAAGTTGAGAAATTATCCGTTTACGATGTAAATGATGTTCGAGGTAAACATGGTATGAAAATTATCATAATCACATTTTAAAGGTCTGCATTTTTAGAAGTCGGAAGAATCGACGTGCGTCTATTACTTGCTTTATGAATGCGGTGGAAGCTAGAGAGGTGTGTCTGGATAGAGTTGTGTGGCGGTTCATTCTTTGTGCCTACCGTTCCGGGGAAAAGGCGTGATGGTTTGTTGTTGTACTTTAAGGACTGAATCGGATGATAGAGCATGGAATAACATCGTATTATTAAAATAAGGGACATCAGTATTAATATTTACACACATTATAGATATTTAAATAATTCATATATCGCTTTATCCTTACCCGTCTGGTACACGTGCCGCAGACGTGCGGAAACGCATAATTTTCAAATGCAATGGAAATATTTTGTCATGCAAATTGTTTGCTATGCAATTGATGGCTCGTGTGGAAGCAAGGACAAATCAAAGGTCACTAAAATGACACGTTGATTGTCTCGTAAATCGTCTTTTTAAAAATGAACAGCTCTCAAATCATAAGTTGAAATACTTTTAAAAGTATTCATTTAATTAATAACGAAATAAAACGATATTTTGTTATAACTGCTTCCACTTTTGTTATTATTTCGATAGCGACCGATTTCGCCTGGCTAACATTGACAGACTGGGTGCTTACTGGAGCAGTCTGTCAGAATAAATTGTATACAGTAATTGGGTTCGAACAACCTGTTGTATACATAAAAAAAAGATGAAGTGAAGTGAAAAACTATATGCATGCCAGATTGGGAGATCTATTATATTATAATATACAGGTATTTGTTAATATTCCAAATTATAGCTCTAAAATCTGAGGAAAATATGTACATGACATAATTTCACAACAAATCTAGATAATCATAACTCTAACAAAATTAGTTAATTATAATTATAGTAGCTGAATCAAGACATATTACGAATGTATGCATACAAGTATACTATATTGCATTGGAATGATCTAGAAGGCCAATGTCAAGGCAATAGCGACAGACAAGTAACCACTATGTAAAATACGGATGACTCCGATCTTTACAACCGTAGTACAATGTAATATGTTGCGTATACGCTTCTTCTAAATTGTGATGTTATAAAATTATGTCTAAAACCTGCTATGGATGACGTACCCAAGTCTTTAAACACCTTAACGACACGTGTAAGGGTGCCCTTAATGATATAAGATTTAATATTTATTTATTAATTTATTTGAATGTTTTAATAAACATCATAATAATATGACAATAAAATAAAACAGAGTTTCTAAGGATTGTTAGACATTTGCGTATTTAACTTTTCATTGCATGGTGTTATAAATTTGTTAAAGTCTACTAATATTTTTTGAGAATATTTTTATTTTATACATATTCTTTTGTACCCTACACGCTACATTCCCATCTAACTATTAAGGTGCATAAGTCACTACTATTTTAAGGATTAATTGTATCTCAATAGAGACGAATATGCAAATTGGGAACAGAATATGGTAGTCGAGGTGTTTACTGGACTTATGACCTGTCATTGGTTGGGTTAAGCGCACGCTTTATGTAATACAACATTCCCCATTCCACCCTTCTTACGACCACCATGTCTGACAATTTTTTTAAAGTTGTATATATGCTACTATGTAACACCAAACTTCACATGTTATATTTCAATCTACACACTAGCGCCATCTATCAAATCAAATCGAATCAGTTTATTTTCTCAAAAAATATAACAAACAACAATTATATAATAGTTTAAGGCATCTATTGAGAACAGGTAAAACATAAAAAATATATATCTTTGAAGATTGGATTAAGCATTAAGCAGAAGATCTTTTTATTAGTATTTGTATACATTAAAAAATGTTATAACTACTATTTTACTTTGATATTTGGATGAGGGTTGATCTGTGTCGATTACTGCCAGTTTATTAGAAACATATCGAAAAAAAAAATTATTAAAAAAAAAAAATAATGATAACCTCATTGCTACGTTAGAATTAATATCATATTCAATCATTTATTGAGTGTAATAATAAAATTATCATCGTTCTGTACCAAAATTTCGGAGATCGTTGCAGTCTCTATCTTCAGGGTGGTTATAATCATATTATAATCACCATACATCGCAAAGATGGAGACTGAAACGATCTCCGAAACGTCGGTCCGGAAAGACGAGTTGCACGGTTTACCCCAAGATCCCAAAAGCATATTGCTACCAACCGTAAATATCTAGGTAATTATTTAATACAATTATTTATTGTTGCTCTAACAATGATGTAAAACTCCATATTAAATAATTAATACGAATGAAAACATCAGTTTTCTAGAAGCTTTATTATACGAGTATGTTATGAGAATGACATGTTTCGCCCTTCAAAGCCGTTATCAAATGTCCACATGTTATTAATAAAATTACGTTTGAATTTATCAATGAAAGCGAAAATGGCCGTTCACAATGGAGTTCTGGTCTCAACCCTTATGTATGGAAGCGAAGCATGGAACTGGCAGAAGAAAGATGTGAGCAGAATAAATGCGGTAGAGATGAGGTCCCTAAGACGTATGTGTGGAAGAACGATGTACGACAGAATCTCAAATGCTAATTTTAGAAAGGAATGTACAGCGAAAGAAGGTATTATTAACAAAATTATGAAAGGATCGCTGGGTTGGTTCGGACATATGGAGCGCATGGGTGAAGAAAGAATGTTTAAAAAAGTATTCGTTAACAAATTCAAATTAATCAAATTTAAAAAATTGGTCATGTCAGAAGCCGGAAGAATCGACGTGCGTGTATGACTCGCTGAACAAATGTGTAGGAAGCTAGAGATGTATGTCAGGATAGAGTAGTGTGGCGGTCCATTCTCTCTGCCTACCCCTGCGGGGAAACGGCGTGATGGTTTGTTTTTGTTGTTGTATTATATAAAATTATGTTTTTAATATTATCAAATTTAGGTGATGAAAAATTTGTTACAAAAGCATTTTTACCGATATAATTATATAATATATAATAAATAAACAAAATCTATTTTTTTTAAATCGTCTTTTCCAAATTTTATTTCGCAATTGATAACTAAAAATAAAAATTTTGGTAAAAATAAAAAAAAAGTGAAATGGAAGATTAAAATAAACAAAATGTAGGTACATGCGTAAGAGACAGAAACTTATAACATCGATCGTCAGTTCAGGAAACGCACTGTTCTTGAAATGCAAACAGTGGAAAATGTTTATAAAAAGCAATTGAGGACAATGGCCTTGTAGGTAGTTGGCCGGCGCATACAAATTCAATCGCAAAGAAGCAACATGATTCAGAAGCAAGTATTATTGTCACGGTTATAAATAATCAAAGAAATGCATGAAGTATGAAAATATTCAAAGTACTCGTTTCTTATCAATATGCAAAAGAAGAAACCTATAAATTAGTTCGAGAAGAATTTATAGAAATATTAATCATAATAGAATGAAGATATTTATTGTTTCTTGAACCATGACGTAAAATATTAAATAATCAATGTACTAATAAATTATTAATAGGATATAATTCAAGTATTTGATGACAACAAACAATCACATTATATATCGACGGTGATGCAATCGGTTCAATATTATAATTTTAAATTACTTTGGTACAAAAAATTACATTTAAATTTTTTTAGAACGTATTTGAATATTTACATTCTTATAACTGCATACTTTAATAAAATGAATATTCTAAAAATGATAAAGGTATTGTGGCTTAATAAATTCTTTACTATAATTAAGAGAAAAGAGAAAGTTCTTTTTTGCAATACGAGTATGTGGTATTATTTGTAAATACCCGTAATTAAAGCAGTTTATGACTATAAAGAAACGTGTCATTCCTAAAAAATATACAATAAAACATCAAGAAAACAAATGTTTTCATTTATTTTTTTTAATCCTAAGGAGGTTTAGAGCAAAATTTATTAAGATCTTTTCTGGTTCGTGGGATGCCACAAGGGCCTTTTTGATTTGGTAATTTCCCGTTGCTTTCCACATTTCGCACCGTGAGTGTACAACTAAGACAAGTGCAAATATACAGTTTGGAGATATGGGAGTTTAAAGACTACATATTGCTTGGAAAAACGTTTTTTTTAATAAACCCATGATTTTCAGTTTAAAGTAATATACCTATAAACCGAAAATCATTGGTTTATTTAAAAAAAAAACAGTTTTTCCAAGCAATATGAAGTCTTTAAACTCCCATATCTCTAAACGGTATATTTGCACTTGTTTCGGTTTTACACTCACGGTGCGATTTGTATACATCAGGTTATTTAAACCTAATCACTGTACACACATGTTTAGCTTATCTATCGCCATTTTATTGCCACGTGAATTTTACACCAGACTAATGACAGTAACAATCACCCCGGACCTTCGGTGTGGCAGTCATAGCTCTTGTCTCTCTACCACAAAGGTCGTCAATCATATTTATAATATTAATAACAGGGATGTAACCTTAAGTCTCCAGTGGAAATTACGTCAAAACAATTTTAGATAAACTTAGGGCGTTAACACTGTGAAAATTCATAATGAAGGTATTTTGAGTTTTTTTTTCTCGACATGTTTCGAAGGCTTTACACCTTCATGAAGGTGTATATTATAAGGAAACATGTCGAGAAAAATAATCTCAAATGAGGAAAAAAACAGTGTTTTAATTCATAAAAAAATCGTTTGTAATAATTTTAAAAATAATAATTTTACTATGATAAATATTATAATAACGTAAATAAATATTTATATAAATTGTTGATACTCACTCAAAAGGTCAAACTGGGGAAGCCATCTCTTGAGCAGAACATTCTTGGGAAGGTTGGGGATAGGTTCTCCCTCCCATTTCCAAATGACGTCATAGTCGATTTTCGAAAAGGTGTCCACAAAGGCGTCCCTCTTCTCGATAGGTAGAGTGGAAGTCTTCAACATCGATCCCATGCTGAATATGATCACACCATTCTTAGAAGCGTTCATGTATTGTTCGAATTCCTGAAAAAAAAAGATGAAAAAATCACTCATATTGTTATATATTTTAGATGCATTTCTGTTTTAATTATTACTTGAATCTTTATGTTACTGTTAAAATTTATAACACTGTTATAATATCATAATTTCTTTTTATTTACTGAGAGTGTCGCGACAGCTGTTTCGCCAACCGATGTTGGCATCTTCAGGTGTTACAATAAACTACAGTTTATTGTAATATCGAAACAGCTGTCGCGACACTCTCGGTAAATAAAAATAAATTGTGATATTATAACAGTGTTATAAATTTTAACAGCAATAATGTTGAAGTATCATAGTGTTTCGGCCAAAACAAAGGACTATTGAATCTTTATGTTTAAAATTTCTTAGTATTAAAAACAATTGAACATGTACTTAGAATTTTAAACAAAATAAGGCAAAACAAGATTTCTATTGTTTTTTTTCATTTCTACGAATGAAAACGTTTGTTTTCTAGAAGTTTTCATTTTGTATGAGGGGAATGACAATGACATTACACGCATTGCTAAGATATTATCAAATGCCTTAACAAGGCGAAACGTGTCATTCCCATAAAATAAAATAAAGCTCTTAGAAAACATGCATTTTATTTTGTATTACAACAAAAACAACAACAGCAAACCATCACGCCGTTTCCCCGTAGGGGTAGGCAGAGAGAATGGACCGCCACACTTTCTATCCTGGCACACCTCTCTAGCTTCCTTCATATTCATACAGCGAGACATACACGCACGTCGATTCTTCCGACTTCTAACATGACCAACCATTACAATTTGATAAATTTGGTCATGCCATGTCTTTTGTTTTAAATATTAATAAGTAGTACAGCACTGTTCAAGAAAAAATAAATCTGTTAATTTAATTTAAAATCAAACAAGTACGTGTTATTTTATGTTTACTTTTGAAAAATCAAATCAAATCAGTTATCTCAACAGACATTACAAACAATATTAATGTTTAAGGGATCTATTGAGTACAGATAAAATATAATATTATTACTAAAACGTGATGCTAGGAACGCATGCGAGATGGTTCGACATTAAAAAAGATAAGAAACTTTCTAAAGTCAAGATTTGTCTTCTGAATGTACGTTCACTTATATGAAAGACGTCGGTCTCTGAGGAGACCGCATACATAAATACATTGGCTTTTATATCTTTTAATCTGTGGGAGCAGTATATTAAACAAAACATATTTATACAATAAAATAGAGAGATAACATTTCGAACAAACACGTTCAGGAAACCAGATTAAAATGGTTTAACCACGTCATACACCGAAAAGATTACTACATCATAAAGTCTTCTCTTCGTATTCCAACGATCAAGAGGGGTAGAAGACGGAGTTATTATTATTATTATTTTGTAGCTCTTTATGACATTACAGGGAGAGCCAAATCGATGTATTGGGTATAGCTATTATATTGTTTATTGTTTCTTGAACAATGATGTAAAACTCCATATTAAATAATTAATACGAATGAAATCAGCAGTTTTCTAGAAGTTTTATTATATTTTATGGGAATGACATGTTTCGCCCTTCTATCAAATGTTGATAATGACAAACATTTGATAATGCCTTAGAAGGGCGAAACTTGTAATTCCCATAAAATACAACAAAACTTCTAGAAAACTTACGTTTTCATTCGTATTAGTTATTATATTGATTTTCATGACAAGTGATAGATAGATCTTCTTCTTCTTCAAGTGCCCTTTCGCGTCCCTCCAACCTCGGCAAACCTGTCCATGTCCTGCACCGCTCGGAACAGCTCCTCCACACTTCGGATACCGGTCCACTCCCTCACGTTTCGCAGCCAGGACATTTGTCTCCTACCGGGCCCTCGGCGTCCCTCAATTTTCCCCTCCAATATCAGAAGGTGGTACTTTTTCTCACGCTGTATATGACCCCCACGCAGTATATAGTATACGAGTATGATATAGGTAGATAATCTGCCGCAATTTTATTGTCACGTGAATTTTAAACCAAACCAAAGACAGTGTGAAAATCACAGTATCATCGCCGGGAATCGAACCCTTCAGTACGGCAGTAGCTGTTGCCGCTCTGCTACGAAGGTCGTCAATATATCGAGGCCACTCTCAAGAAATGTGGACTGAACCAAAACAGGGCATCTTGGAGAAATCATGTCAGGAAGGCCGACCCAATTGAAAGTAGGAAATGGTAAAGAGAAAGGAGAAATGCATTTGGTTTCACTGAAGTTTTCTTATTTATATGGATATGTTTTAAACGCAGTATAAATTCATCATTAGAAAAATATTCTCTGTCCCGAAAAAAAAAAACATTATTTAATGGAACTAGAAAAAGAGAAAGACGGAGGTAATCGTGGCACGATCAAATAAATCAAATATTGAATGTCGACCACGCGAGGAGTCAGAGAAATCGACGCGCGTGCATGACACGATATATGAATGTTGAGGAAGCGAGATAAATTTGTCAGGAAATAATAGTGTGGCTGTCCATTATTTCTGTCTACCCCTATGGGGAGACGTCGTGATGGTTAGTTAGTTATTTAGTTTTAAATAATGGATTTTCTTAAATATTTTCAGAACTCAAGGATAAGGGAGATATGCGAGGTCGAGGAGTTCGTTAGATGTGGAAGGCAAAGGAGAAGATACTGGTATGCACACGTGAGGAGATAGATCCTTCCAGACTCCCCCTCATTGTGTTGCACGGCCAACCCCAAGGAAGATGACCCCCGGCAGACCACCAAAGAGATGGATCGACAGTTGGTAGTCGACCCCGCAGGAGGCCAATTTCTCTCCACATGACCTACACTACGAAGAAGAGGAGGAAGAAGATATTCAGTAAATACCAAATAGTTACAGAGTGTAATATCAATGTCATTTTAAAATTAAAATAGCTTTAACATGGATGACTGATGTAGAATAAATGAGTAAAAATATATACAAATAGAGACAAATACAAATTAAAGGGGACAAAGAGTAGAGTTAATGGATCTTATGCCACAACGAATATAATACGATTTTTATGTATGGTATGTGTGTGTATTTAACACTTCCGTATTATTTTGTACAATTTTCGTATTCGCATCTTGCGTGATAAATTGATGACCTTCGTGGCAGAGTGGTAAGATCTCTGACTGCCATATTAAAAGGTTCAAAGGGATAGCAATGTGATTGTTATAATGTCTTTGGTCTGCTGAAGAATTAACGTTACAATAAAACGCCAATAGATTAGCTGCCTGTCATATATAATGAGAATCAATACAATAGCCAAAAACAAATTGTATACAGTAATTGGGTTCAAACGAACTGTTGTACACAGAAAAAAATCTACTAATTCAAAAATAGTATTGAGTGCCTTCAATTATTACTTACAATATTAAACTATAGTAAAATTAAAAAATACATGAAAAGTCAACGACAAAACATGAAAAATCCTGAGAAATTGGCGGGAAATGATGAGTTTTTAAAAGTGCATGTAAAATAAAAACAAAAGTCATGCATTCACTTGTTTTTTTATTTTAGAGAAATTTTGTTTATCGTTTTTGTTTTTACTTTCTATGCCATGCTTTGCACGTCATTAGAAATCTTACAAAAAAATCGGTAAACTTATTTTTTGTTTTGTTATTTTTATATGTCACTATTTAATAGTCCATTAGTATTTATTTTCGGGTTTACTTTTTATATTTTTAATTTTTAAGATTTTTCTTGTACAGTGCTAAATTTTCTCGTAGGATTTCACAATCATTTTATAAGAATATTTAAATGAAGAATTAAGATCTTCAAGATCCTATAGCCAAATTTCTATTAAATTGTGTATGAATGGGACTAGTAAACTAGTTTTATATTATTATTTATAATCGTTTATATAAACGGGAAGAAATACAAGCCCAAGTAAACAAGGCAGCTGCAATCTCTGGAGCTCTAAAATCTACAATATGGAAAAACAAAGACACGGCCATTAAGAGTAAGATGAGAATCTATAAAGCATGCGTAAGACCAATAATAACATATGGCGTCGAAGCAAGGGCAGACACAGTAAGGACCAAACAAATTTTGAGGACTTCCGAAATGAAGACACTGAGGACGATAGCAGGCAAGACACTGAGGGATCGCGTGAGGAACACCAGAATAAGAGAGATATGTGAGGTTGAGGATATTATAAGATGGAGCAGACAGCGAAAAAAGGACTGGTACGGTCATGTTCAATGAATGGACACCACCAGACTCCCCAATATTGCATTGCATAATCAACCTCATGGAACTCGTCCTCGTGGAAGATCTCCTAAAAGATGGAAGCACAGCTGGGAATCTACTTCACAGGAGGAGCAACACTCTGGAGAACAGACCACACAGGTCTACAATAAGAATGAAGAAGAAGAAGAAGAAGTTTATGTAAAACGGCAATGAGTGGTAAGTGTTAGGACTGCCCTCCCGAAGGTCCCGGGTTCGATTCCCGGCGATGGCAGTATGATTGTTACACTGTCTTTGGTCTGGTGCTGATTTCACGTGACAATAAAATGGCGATAGATAAGCTACCTATCACGTGTCACGAGAATCAAAATGATAGCTATACCCTTTACATCGATTTGGCTCACGCTGTAATGATGTAAAGAGCGATTCAACAAAATAATAATAAAAATAAATTGATAATAAAGTATTGGGGTACAGGAGCTATTGAAGCAATTGCGAATTGCAACATGTCATTTGATATCCGTCACATTTGCAGCTGATCTTCGTTTTGCTGTGCGATTGACAATCGTTGATAGATATGTCGTGCATTTCTAAATTGTGTTATTAAAAATCTGTTTTATGATTGTGGTAAATACATCCATATGAATCGTGGTGTTCGATATGAAGAAACGCTTGGAGCAATAAAACTTATGTGCCGACTGTTAATCAATTCACTTTGCAGTGAAAATTTATTTCTGTACACGAGCGGAAAGTAATAATAGTCACCGTGTTAATTGTGTCTATATTTATTATATTGACCGTCGCTGTTTATCACACATTGTATGCACTTATGAAAATATATTCTCAACAATTGCATCGCTTTAGAAACTTCCCATAATGCATTATGTAGCCAGTTAAGTTAGCAATAATTTAATTATAATGATTATTCTAATGCATCTGCATACCTGTCTAATCTAATGCATCTGCATATCTTTCACATTGCGTTATAAAGATCTTCTGCTTAATGCTTAAATCTAGATGGCGCATTGAAACTGACATATGAATTGTGGTGATGGATATTAACATATATACAACTTCCAAAATTTGTCAGACATGGTGGTCATAAGAAACGGGGAATGGGGAATGTTGTAATTACACAAAGCGTGCGCTTAACCCAACCAATGACAGGTCATAAGTCCTGTAAACACCTAATCACCATATTCAGTTTCCAGTTTACATCTTCGTCTCTATTGAGATAAAATTAATCCTTGCGTCTGCATACGTTTGCATAATATTTTACATTAATGAATTAAGGTGTCTAACCATAATGTTGTTTTGCCAAATACCCATCTATCCTTTTAAAAAAAAACCTTACGGCTGTCGTCAAAGAAAGAATACGGGAATTAAATTTTAAATGCTAGAGAGCGAGAGATGCGAATGATGGTGTCATGAACAAAATAATGAAAGGATCATTAAGATGGTTTGGACATATGGAAAGAATGAATGAAGAAAGAATGATAAAAAAATGATATGTTAATGATGTAAATGGAACCAGAAATAGAGGAAGACCGAGGAAAACGTGGCACGATCAAATAAATCAAATATTGAATGTCGGCCATGTGAGGAGTCAGAGAAATCGACGCGCGTGCATGACACGATGTATGAATGTTGAGGAATCGAGAGAAATATGTCAGGAAAGAAAAGTGTGGCAGTCCATTATTTCTGCCTACCCTTTCGGGGAGATGGCGTGATGGTTAGTTAGTTAGTTAGTTAGAGAGCGAGAGAAGAATACTTAGCTTGCCCGAGAATGTTTCTGAATTATTTTGAATTTTGTTCTGATTATGATTTTATGACACACTCTGAGACGGAACCCAGCCTGTATCTACTGGTCCCCTATGGGGGGAAAGAGGAAGCGAGGTAGACCTAGAGACACCTGGAGAAGAGCCCTGTAGGGCGAGGTTAAAGTAGCAGGCCTCACTTGAGATGATATTAGGCATCAGGCATGCGATAGAGTCGGGTATGGAAGGTTCCTTGAGGCCCTATGCACCACGGAGGTGTGACAGGACAAAAATAAGAAGAAGCTGATGATTTTATGACAATAGTATAGAAAACCAAAGAAGAAAATTTCGGTGTTGTTAATTTTCTTCTTCTCCTTGTAATGCTTTATTTATGACTGTGTCCTGTTATTTCTCGGAGCCTGTTCCTGGGATGCAGATGTCCAACTGTCTCGCCATCTTTTAGGTGGTCTTCCTGCAGGGCGATTTCATGTTGATAGTTTAATTGGCGGCTATATTTATCACTCTTTCAGAACATGGTCTTTCCATATGATCTCTCCAGTAGCGTCTTCTCAGTCTTCCCCATCGCGTTAAAAATTGTGAAAAATTTAAGTGAAAAAAAGATTTATTATACATTCAATGTTAAAGTTATTCATTTATTGTTTCTTGAACAATGATGTAAAACACCATATTAAATATATTAACATGAAAATATTTGTTCTTTCATTCGTTTAAAATATTCAAACAATAGAGATTTTTCATAAAATTAATTTGTTTTTAAGTAAACTACTTTTTTAAACTAACAAACCATCACCGCAAGGATGGACCGCAACACTATCCTTTCCCGACACACTTTCTTCGATTCCTCAACATTCATTAATCGTGTCATGCACGCACGTCGTTTTCTCCGACTTCTCAAGTGGCCAACATTTAGTATAACATTTAATTGATTTTATCATACCACGTTTTCCTCGGTCTTCTTATATTTCTTGTTCCATTTACAGCACTAACATACCTATACTTTCTTCATTCACAAAAAAACATAAATGTATACTGAATATTTAGTTTTTTGTCTGTTTTTCTTCTATTATATTTTAGACCAGTTATTGGAAAATAGCCCCCGAAACCGGTCGAAACTAAGTGGAAAATTATTTTTTTCATTACTTAAATTGACTTCAACCAAAATATTTCAATTAACAACATGAATGATCTTAAGATTAAGACTAACCAAATTAAATAATTATAAATTCAATATAAGTTATCTGATAAAACACCTACTAAACGATTCACTTATATTTTATTTATCATTTTCTTGAGAAATCAATACATATAAAAAAATCAAATCAGGAAGTTTCTTATCTGATCAGATATTGAAAAAAACGTATTTTCCAACAGATTTAATCGCAAAGTATAAATCGACTTTTTAAAAGTAATGCTTTCATTATCAAAATTATTTATCAAAACCTTTAATTTGATAATATAAAAAAAAACTTAATAATTTATTTTAACTTTTCTGATGACATGCCGGAATAATTCGCATTCTCATGTCAGATTTATTAATAATGTAAAAAAACTTGAATTTTACATAATAAATAAATTATTGGTATCCAAGTTAACTGAATGTACCGAAAAAATCTCTATAAATTCCGATACAGTATTCATTAGAATTATTAAAATAATTTATTCAAATTTATTTAATGATTGCATCATCGGAAAACGCAAGTCAATAAAACATTTCATAAAATTTATGATTATAGATAAAACCTTTTTTTTTTCTATAATATATTTTAAGAAGCTGATTACATAAAATTACATTTTTACCATATTCTGCTTCATTAACTCGGATATATAAACAACAACGCGCTTGAATCTCGATACATTTAGTAATGCCTTGGCAAGGCGAAACATGTCATTCCCATAAAATAATATAGAATTTTTAGAAAACATATGCTTTCATTCGTATTAATTACATATTTTCTATTGATAACTAACTAATTAACTAACTAATCATCACGCCGTCTCCCCGAAGGAGTAGGCAAAGATTATGGACTGCCAAACTGTTCTATCCTGACATAACTTTCGCTCCTCTTTTACATTTACAAACCGAGACATGCACGCTCGTCCATTGTTCCTACTTCGAACATGGCCACCTTTAAATATTGAAATAAAACGATGTTTTTTAACTACTTCCACTTTTGTCTTTATTTCGTCAATCAGACCAGTCTGTCGATTCCAGCGAGCCTGGCGAAACCGGTCGCTGTCGAAATAAAGACAAAAGTGGAAGTAGTTAAAAAACATCGTTTTATTTAATTATTTTAATTAACTTCCATCAAGAGATTTCAGTAAAATCATTTGATTAATTTGGTAATGCTATGTCTTATTTGACCTACTTCAACTTATTTTTCCATTCACACTTCTTGTATTTATATTTAAACAACTTTCCCTCATTCATTCGTTCTATATGTACAAACCATCTGAGTGACCCTTTCTTAATTTTATTAAGGACGCATTTATCCGCCTAACATCCCTTTCTAACTGCTCCATCGGGTATTCGATCATACATTGTTTTTCCGCAAATTTTTATAAGGGATCTTATTTCTACGGCATTATTTATCCTACTTTCTATACATAGAAACACTAATTGCACTTAACTTTGGAAGCTAGATATATAATATTATGGGATTAAAATAAGTTCGTAAATCAGTTGATAAATTTTGTTTTTACCGGTTCTAATGGCATGACTTTTTGCCTGATGTGCATTCCGTTCACTTCCACAATACTTGGCACCAGAGGCTTGGCTCCGTGAAGGGTGAAGTGTGTGTTGGACAGCATGGCACTACCCGTCTTCCCTATTTCGCTCAGGGGCGGAATTGTGCAGTTAAGATTCCTCTCGACAATATTCCTTTCCGCCCTAAACACGCTGTACTCCAACAGAATTTTGTATAATATTTCGAAGAACGTGTTCTCAACCCTGTCAAAGAAGCCCATGTGAGGCCCGTGTGTGAGCATAATACAAGGCATGTACGAAGGGTAGTCGGGTTGCCCATAGTAAGCGTAAATTGAAGGCGTAAAAGGGTGCGATTGTAACCCAATAAATGGTGCCCCAACTAGGTGGGCTATGCCCATAGCGCACTCACTGTTGAATTGTTCCAATAGAATGACATCGAACTTTTCTTTGTTGATTATAATGTCTTGTATCACAGGGTGTTTCGTTAACACATCGCACATATTTAATGCTACATCCATTATCATGAAAGTTTCAATTAAATGAGCGAATTTTTCCGTCACAGCATTTTTAGAGAAAAGTTTAAAATCCAAAGTTTCCTTGTGAAATTTAGAAAATACTCCCATGTTGTATTGGCTCCATCCTTCGATTTTCTCCGGAGGATCAAAGTGGGAAATTATTGTCAATTGATGTCCCTTTGCTGCTAGCTCCGCGAGAAGAGGATGAAACACATCGTGGTGGCTCTTTCCCGGATGAGGAAACAGTCCCAGTATTTTAAAACAGTCCACTCCTAATACAACACAACTGAAAAGCAACAATAACTTCATGTTATTGAAAAATAAACTGCACTTCGCGTCGCGATAATAGCTCGAATGAATGCCGCGAGATTACGATATTTCTTATAATAAAGCGCCTATCTATGGTATAATTGTATCTTATCACATTATAACTTGATTAGCGTACGGGTGGCATCTCTAGTGGACTGCGAACTAATGACGAGCCTACTACTTTTGCAGGTTGACCAAATGGGTCTTCTATGCATAATGAAGCACGCACTCAGAACTTAGCGTGATATTCGGTTACGATGCATGTGACGCAGGTGACTACACACTCATCTTGAATGTGTTCTTAGTGCATGTAATTAATTAACTTTCGCCCTCTGTGACTGACTTTAGTCAGATACATAAGTCGTGGGCATCAGGGTCTCAAGTGTGGGTTTATTGATTCTTTGATTTTCGGGGAAGACAGGACAAGATTGAAACGTTTCTTGGAGGAAGCTAAGATCCACCAAGGGTCGTAACGCTGAAGATGAAAGAATGAACTGATATAATTTATAATTGATATAATTATTTGATTTATTAGAAAATATAGTTTTAAAAGTAACCTATTATTCAAAATACATCGAAGAATAATGTGCTATTTAGCGATGACAGAATAACGTTTGTTAATCGTTCTTAGGGTTAAAATAATACGGGTATTATATTACGTGTATTTGCACTTACTGTTTTTTTCAAAATTTCGAAAAAAGCGTAATTTTCGTAAGCGTTATTTCATGAAATCTTATGTAGGTACATTTAATGGATCAAACATATTAAATTAAATATCATTTTATATTATTTTCTTTACAATAAACAAGGTCAAGTTTTTAATGTTATTTTTTAATTAACCTGAGTCTTTATTGATAAGGAATCAACTAACTTATAATAATCTAATGCATTTTATTCAACTGATGTGAGTTTATTTATATCTAATTATTTTGAAGATATAATACATGATAATTGCGTAGATTTTCACGTTTGGCAGCAATATGTTTTGTGGGATTTTGGGTAACACCGTGTGATTTTTCCTTCTCGACCGACGTTTCGGAGATCGTTGCAGTCTCCAGACACAACTCATATCACATTTATTACCACCACCACATTACCCTGAAGATGGAAACTGCAACGATCTCTGAAACGTCGGTCCAGAAGGAGAAATCACACGGTGTTACCCAAAATCACATAAAATGATATTTTGTTGTTTTCTAAAAATACGCAACATTTACATAAATTTATTCGGTAAAAACATTAATATTGTGAAATATGTTTTTATTTTAATAAGTAAATTGTTTTAAAATGAATGAAAAAAACAAAAATGCTAACATCTGGAAATCAAAGGTTGCAAAGAGTGGTAATCATAAAATGCCACATAACATATTCAACTATGCATGTATTTTGTGTATATATGTTTATACTCCACTACCAGTTTAGCAAATTAACGATTTTTATTGCCACAAACTGTAACAATTTAGCATTGAAAAGTATAATTTGGTGCATTCCAATATTACTTATCACAATTAAACATCACAACAAAAAGTCGTATCATTTTTTACGTCATTATTTATTATGTAAACTACTTATCAATTATATATCTATTTAATCTTTTGATATCGTGCATGACTTAATTTTTTTATACTAGTAGGAAAAAGATTCTTTAAAAATGAACCAAGTCATGCATTCATGTTTTTTAAATTCACTTATTGTTAATTCCAAATCGGGTCGGTATTGCTCAACGATAAACCTAAGCAGATCTAAGGGGGCGTTTTAGGACTAAGGCAAATTTAGGGACAGTTAAGGGCCAACTGCTGCCCTAGAGTAATACTGTCGAAAATACGCATAATAGTTTGATCAATAGTCAATTTATGTATCAAACCTTCGACATTCGTGGCAGAGTGGCAATAACTATGACTGCCACGCCGAAGGTCCCGGGTTCGATTCTCGGCGAGAGCAGTGAGTTATTCACCTTAGGTCTGATGTAGAATTCACGTGACAATAAAATTGCGAGAGATAAACTACCTAACACATGTCATGAGAATCAATATAATAGCTCAAAACAAATTGCTTACGATAATTGGTTTCAAAAGACCTGCCGCATACAATTAAATAATAATAATAATACGATTGAAGTCCATTTTAAATAATATTAATTAAATAAATTCATATTTAAGAAGAATTAAAATAATAATAAGAGACATTTGTTAAAGTACTTGCACAAAAGTGGAAGTAGTTTTCGAAAAAAAACATCGTTTTAGTGAAGTTTTTAAAATATGATGATATACAACACAATATTGTTTATAAGTTTGTCTATTTACTGTTGTTTATAAGTGTTTCCTTTTAAATGAGATTAATTTTCTTGTGGAATTATGGATTAATATATAAAAAAAAAACTCTGAAGACTTGCAGTTGAAACCGGTCAACGGAATTCATAATTTAAAAGCAAATATTTACGAGTTATAACCATTAACAAAAAATCAACTCAAGCTATTTATTATTATTAAATTGCCTAAGAAACGAACCATCACTTAGCTGATACGTGATATGAATTTCCACGTTTACACTGACGTATAGAAGGTTAGAGTTTTGTAATATTTGAAGTGAACTTTACCCATATAATTTACACACCTAACATAAAAATGAGTTTACGTATTGACACCGTCTTCAAGGTGAAATAATTTTTGAGTGTATGTAAATTAACACATCGATTCGTTTGTTCTGTTTTACTGTCACTGGAGTCGCTTCATCTTCACAATGGAAAATTTCAAAAATCAATTAGCTGTTGTGGTTTATCTTATACGTTATTAGTGTCCTACTGAGTATCATTGGCTTGTAGCAATTAAAGAATGTAGTTGCTGCAGCACGATTTGTGATAATTCATAGAAAATTGAATTGAAAACAAAATATTCTGAGTATCATATGCATAAGTAACGCAAGCGCACCGGGACAATCCATTGAGTCAATAAAACACAACTGAATAATAGTTTCCTACTGGGGTGACCAAATTATCTTTATATACAGGTAGGGTCGAAGCACCAGTATTTGACCGCTCCCCAGTAAATGACCGTTGGTTAATAAAACAAAATATAATAAGAATTGCTCTATGTGTCCAGTCAAAAAACTTCAATCCCAAGAAACTATGACAAAAGAGGCAGGTAGAGACAACTGTTGGTAAGAAACTAAACTATCAGTTTTGAACTGTGCCTTGTCAAACGGTAAAAGTGCGTCTTCCCGTTGTTGTTTTGAGATTGTTAGTAGTTTTTTATAAGGAAAAGTGTGGTAAGTGTTTTTTTAAATATTATTTCTTATGCAATTCTTTGAATATTTACATATTTTTATATGTTAGGGTGTTTCATAATGTGACAATAAAATCTATGTAATGTATCAATATAACCTGAAGTGGTCATTAACTGGTGATTGTGCTATTTTTTTAGAGAAATAATAATTTTAATAGTAATATTTATATTTTAATTAAAAAAGTTAGAGAATTTAGAGAAGTCAGTGTGTTTTTTATTGTTTTATTTTATTTTGTACACTGAAATAATGAAATTAATGCCTTTAATGTGGATTTCAGTATAAGCTGAACCTTGAACGGTCATTCATTGGTTCTTTGACCCTATATATAATTCTTTTGTACGGGCGTATGCAGTTGAACTCCATCTAAACGGCCAGACCGATTTTGATTAAATTTTGTGTGTGTGTTTGAATGGGTTCCTGAATGGCTTAGATCAGGGTATCCCAACAACATTTGTACCACGCCCCTCTTCAACGATTCAAAAAACCTCTACCCCCCCTTTAATTTTTTATTTACCTAACAAATTCTGAAAAAAAAAATGAATTGCTTCAATTTGATTTTTTGAATGTATACAAATACTTGTAGACAAATACTGGATTTTTTACCCATTGCGGGTTAATTATTTTTAAGGATTAATTGTATCTCAATAGAGAAGAAGATGTAATTTTTTTTGGAAACAATATGGTAGTCGAGGCGCTTACAGGACTTATGGCCTGTAATTGGTTGGGTTGAGCGATCACTTTATGTTAACAACATTCCCCATTCCTCCCTTCTTACGACCACCACGTCTGACAAATTTTTGGAACTTGTATATATGCTACTATTTAAAAAAAATATGTACATATGCAATATATACTATTTTTTATTTAATTTTCATTAACAAATAATATTTATATTATGTTACATTACTACGCCACACGTTAGGAAACACTGGTTTATATTTACAATTAGTTGTTGACCGTTAAAACTTCCTGGAAAGTTCTTGAATAATTGACCTTCTGAGAATAATTTATAGTTATGTTTGTTTACCATATATAGCGCTGATGTCGAATTCTGTGTTTAAACATGGGCAAATCACTTGCGTTGTATCGTTGCGTAGATTTAAAATTCTGTTCGTTGTATTTCGATATCACTGTATCACAATTGCGTGCGTATTGAATATATAGTAAATAAAAAATACGAATATCGAAAAAAACGTTTGCTGAACCAGCTAATAGCAGAAAAATCAACGGTCACGCAGGACAACGTCAATCCAGTGGGTTAGTTACTATATAAAACATTGCTGAGACCAGTACTTTTATATGATGCCGAGTACTGAGCAAAATAAACGATAATTCGCTACTGGTCTTTGAAAGGAAGGCGTTCAGAAAAATCTTTGGGCCTCTCTGTGAAAATGGATCATTTAGGATATGGTATAACAATTTAGGATATGGTATAGCGGGGGTAACAGATGTCGTCGCGAGGGTAGCGAAGCTTAAATGTTCATTTGCGGGACATGTTGCCAGATTGGTAGACGATAGATGGACCAGAAGGGTTGTAGAGTGGAGACCCCGCGAAGACAAACGAAACAGAGGGAGACCCCCCACACGATAGTCCGATGACATTACAAGAATTGCTGGCGATTGGGTGCAAAAGGCACAAGATAGGGATACGTGGAGAAGTATGGGGGAGGCTTATGTCCAGCAGTGGACGACAACGGCTGTCTTAGTAAGTAAGTAAGTATATCAATGAGATGGAATATTTTTGATATACTTACTTACTTACTAGAACTTGGAACTAGACCAACATAGTGAAGTTTATTGAATTACATTGTCTTAGATGATAGGACACCTCTAGCGAATGGAAGAAAGCCAAATAATAAGGAAGATTCTCAATACATGACCAGATGGAAAGCGAAGTGCGAAGACCAAAACTGAGGTAGATGGTTGGTGTGGAGTGGGATCTTAGAGAGTGGCGAAGAATCCTTGAGGAGACCGGGTCCCATGGTGGGCTTTAGCGCCATTGGTGATGATGATGACTAGCGTGATCGAGGGGTTCATCACTCAACCGATCGCTTTTTAAGCGGTCACATTTAGATTTTTAGATTTTAAATACGTCTTAATGCGCCCTTGGGGTGATTACATCACAAAAATGGCGCTTTAAAAGTTAGCATATTATTATTATTATTATCATTATTAACAGACGTATTGTTTGTTAACGAATATTTAAAAAAAAAGGTTTCAACCATTGGTCACTTTAACAACCAAATGGTTTCGCTACTATTTACTATTTCTTGTTTGATACTATGTACGTGTTTCGTCTTATTTACTGTTCCTTGATGATATGAAAATTCGTATTTTTTTTATTGAGGGTAACAAACAGTGAATTTATTATAAATAAACAAACACATAGAGACAACAAAATAGGGCCAATTACATGCTACAAGCTGCAAACTGACATGTGTATATAAATATATAAGAAGTATAAAGTAACATAATATTTTAGTAAGTCAAAGAGAATAATATTATAGAAATACTAATAATAATGAATAATTAAAGATGAGCTATAATATAAAAATATAAAAAAAAAAAAAGTATAGTAACATAGTTTCATTCGTCCCGAATGGTTGCTCTGGCCATTTTTTTTTTAATCACTTTCATTAAGATGGAATACATTACATTAATAAAGTTTTTCAGCTTAAATGCTTACATCTAGTCTCAATAGATGGCGCTGGTGTAGATTTGAACTAAATATGTGAAATGTTTCCCAACATGGTAGCATATATACAACTTTCAAAAATATTTGTCAGACGTGGTGTTCGTAAGAAGGGCGGAATGAGGAATGTTGTATTACATAAAGCGATCGCTTAACCTTACCAATGACAGGTCATAAGTCCCGTAAACGCTTCAACCACCATATTCGGTTTCCAAATAATTTACATCTTCGTCTCTATTGAGATACAATTAATTATTATACATCATTGTTCAAGAAACAATAAATACAACACTACAGTTTTTAAGATGCCAACTTTTGAACATATTTTTTATTTGCACTTAATATTATTATTTTTTACGTCAGTATTTATAACGATAGATTTGTCATTACATTATACCTCGTTTTAAATAAAAATTATATTGATGTATGGTGAAGACTTGACATTTCAAAACATAAAAAATATTTAATGGGAAAACATGTAAGAATTTTTTTATAAACATTTTTAAGTAATACATTTATTCATAAAAATCAATTCAATTTTAATCACATACAAAGTTTATTGGTTATTAAATTTGAAAAATTATATATCACTTAATGTCATTCTTTAATGACAAGAGATTTTATTTGTCTACTATGTAAATGTGCTCAAATCAGAAATATAATTATATAATAAAATATAAGAGGATCTTTATTGATAGAAAGTACAATATATTGCAATATCATTCTTCCGCGTTATGTTTTAAAACATATGCCATTGTTTGATTTTATTAAAAAAATAAATTCACCTGATAACAATCCTGATATGCCCAACCAAAACCATAATATAATTTTTTCAGCGTTCAAATTATAATTCACCTTACAATTGCGGTATATAAACAAGAAAAGCATAACTCAGTTGAAGAATTATAATCTTATCGACACATTTGCATAAATTGAGAAAATTTAAATTATTTACGATACTTTGCATTTATATTTTAAGTATTATGTAAATATTGAAATAAAATATGTTTTATAAATATTTGTGGTGACGACGTTCGTACTCGAAATTTGGTAAATTCGTTTTTCAAATAATTACCGAAACAAAATGATTTCCAATCTTCAAAGAATTCAGATTACTTCATTGAGAGACTTCAGGATTACGTTTTTCTAATGTCACATGTTCTCAAACGTCTTTTAATTTTAAAAGTATGATTAAACTTTAAACAAACATGACAATTACTCACATAATTCGCCTGGGGTGATATCACTCTCTTAGGGTATCACTGATCTACTCCTTTCATTAATATTATTGTTATTTTGTTGAATCGCTCTTTATATCATTACAGCGCGAGCCAAATCGATGTTAAGGGTAAAACGATTCTCGTGACTTGTGATAGGTAACTAATCTATCGCCAATTGTCACGTGAAATTACACCAGAGCAAAGACAGTGTGACAATCACACTGCCATCATCGGGAATCGAACCTGGGACCTTCGTGGTGGCTGTCAAAGCATGATGTATCTACCACTCTCAAATTAAAATCACAACTTTGTAAAACTAATTAAAGAATTATATTTCCAAATAATAAAATATTCAACGCAACAGCATTTTATTTTGCGTTCAATAAGATTAATGTTGATATAATAATAAATTTGATGATTTATAAAGCCACATTTTATGTGAATTTTTCATCTTTAGGGAATTATAGGCGTCCCTTTGGCGGCCTCTGCAATTTCAACCCTCAGCCATTATCTCTGCGATAGTAATAAGTAGACACGGATGCTAATGTTATGGCCTATCCAGTTTGCTCGCTGCTAGGCAATCCTTTTGAGCATTTGATTCGTTTCTCCGGCCCTTCTCATTACCTCGCTGTTTTGGATGTGTTCCGACCAATGAACACTCATCATGCGTCTGTGGCACCACATTTCAAAAGCAGCTATATTTCTGCACTCACTCTCGCCAATGGTGCATGTCTCGCAGCAGCACACTCCAGACAAAAGTCTTGATCATGATAATAAAAAATATATACAATATTAACATGATATATTAACTCGTATAACTACGTATTAACTCGTATAAGCTACGGTAAAAAAAATAAGATTTTTTTTTCGAAATAGGTTGACCATTGCGCTTCTTACTTTATCAATCGAAAACTCTTAAGGTCCATTTACACTGGACAGTCATCAGCCGATACCGACACGTCACGATAAAAATAGCCTTGAATCTCAGCGACTCGCTATCTCAAATGCTATAATAAAATCGCCGTCGGGGGTTGCCGAAGAAAGCACCTACCTACATAAAATTGACACTTGATAAAAATTATCAATATTTTTCAAGATACAGTATTTAATTCTTTTTTACAGAATACCATTTTTACTACCATTTGAATTCGCCGTGGAGAAGGCGATTATCTCGGAATTTAAATATAAAATGAACGGAATCGCCATCAATTAAAAGTAACAAGACATCATCAAAACAAACAAAACGATTATTTGCTCAACGTAAACGCGTGACGTGTCGGTATCGGCTGATGACGGTCCAGTGTAAATGGACCTTTAGGGGGTAATAAAACACTGCAGATTCCAATCACAAAGAGAGTTTTCTATCTCGTACTCTCTCCTTGTAAGCGTATTATGTATTTATTTACGCGCTATAAGCTTTTTATTATTCTGACATATTAATTCATATCAATCGAGGCTCTCGATAATGAGAAATGGGTACATTAAACTAATGTGTCAGCTGTAAATCAAATCACCGTGCAGTAAACTCAGTTCTTTACATGTGTGAAAATCAATTAACACCGCATTAATTGTGTTGTTATATATACAGTTTACTTTTATATACCAATTAAAAAATTTGAATTAACCACCCTTTGGTGTAAATCCAGGATTTGTATACAGGTATAAGTATACATTCACAAATATTTGTTCTTCAAATATTCTGGTCATATTCTTTGGCATATAGAATGGAATAATACTCCTGGCGGCTTCTAACAATATGTTAGGCGACAGCCTTCGCATTGTGTTAATAAGGTAGTTTGCTAAATGCCGAAAATCATTCTCCATAGATGGCGTTAGTGGGTCGGTTGTATAGGTTAATTCTTGAAAAAAATCACTAGTGCAACCAAATCTACATAGATGGCTGACTGAAACTGCCACGTGAAGATAAATATGGATTTTGAAGTATACGAGTATATATCTTCCAAAAATTTGTCATGCATGATCACAAATAACAAAGGTGGAATGGGGAATGTTGTAATTACATAAAGCGTGCGCTTAACCCAACCAATGACAGGTCATAAGTCCTGTAAACACCTTGATCATCCATGTTCAGTTTCCAGTTTACGTCTTCGTCTCTATTGAGATACAATTAAAAAATACAGTTTACTTGTTATATCGATCGTCACAATTTGTCACACATTGTAAGGCGTTTATGATGAAGATATTTTCTCGACAATTGCATCATTTAAAACAGAGTGATAAACTTCACATATTATTAAACATTTAGTAAGTAATTAAGGAAGCTGTAATTATATTAGAATAAATATACATTTATACAAACAAATTGAATAAAACTCAATTTGAATAATAAAAACTTTTAAATAATGTTATTATTTTCGTTATTTATAATGAACTCCGTGAAGAAATTTCAATAAACTGATGATGTTAAACTCCACATTAAGTAATTCATATTAAATAATAGTTAACTAAAACGAAAATTTTTAACTACTTCCACTTTTGTCTTTATTTGACAGCGACCGGTTTCGCCAGGCTCACTGGCATCGACAGACTGTGGAAGTAGTTAAAAAAAGCATCCTTTTATTTAATTATTATTTAAAATGAACATCCATCAAGAGTTTTCAGTAAAATCATTTAATTAATATTATTTTAAACGATTTTTTGTCTTTTCAAAGTTTTATAATATCAAAGCATGGCGAAACATGCAATTCCCATAAAATATCGACTTTCGTGGCAGAGTGGTAAGAGCTCTGACTTCCATACCGAAGGTCCCGGGTTCGATTCCCGGCGATGGCTCTGTGATTATCATGCTGTATTTGGTCTGGTGTAGAATTCTCGTGACAATAAAATGGCGATAGATTGGCTACCTATCACATGTCATAAGAATTAATATAATAGCTAAAATAAAATTGTATACAGTAATTGAGTCCTAACAACCTGTTGCATACAAGGAAAAAAATATGTAATAAATATTCTACTACACAAAAGTTTTCATTCATATTAGTTATTAAACAAATCTATCCAAAAAAAGCTAAGATGATAATGCACGATGGTGTTCTTGTACCGACCCTTATGTATGGAAGTGAATCCTGGAACTGCCAAAAGAAGGACAAAAGTAAAATAAACCCAGTAGAAATAATATCACTTAGATGAATGTGTTCTATATAGGTATGTATTAAGATAAATCGTCAAATGCAAATATAAGAGGTGAATACAATGCGATTGAAAGCGTTATAAACAAAATGATGAAAGTTTCATTAAGATTGTCGGGACACAAGGAAATAATAAAGATTGAATGAACAAAGAAAGAATAATGAGACGTGAACGGAGTAAGAAATAAAGCGTACCACGATCAAATCAATCAAATGTTGAATATAAACCATACTTATATCGATGATTTAAAAAAATAATAATGAGAATTGAATGCCATAAATAAAATGCTTTAATATAAAGTGTGAGTGTTAATTACTTTTTTAACTACGTTGGTTTGATAAGGAATTTTTTGATATCTCTATTTTAAAGATATAAATCAATTGGAGGCATATACTTAACATTGTATCATTATTTAAACAAATTAATTGATAATAAATATAAATTATTTGATAAAATACTTACATAACGATCCATTTAAATTGTACTATTTGCTTTCATTTTTCATTAAATTTATTTTAATAAAAATCACAATCATCACAGACATATAATTCCAAAACGTTTGCAATTACATTATAAGATTTTAAAAGAGAAGCATAAAAAAATAAGCTTAAGAATTAGAAAGAATCATAACATACGTTGCACAGATATTGCATCCCTGAGGCAACTCACACTATCACGAAATATGTCGACCTCCGAGGCGACCCGCAATAAGATTGCCATACCCACAGGCATAACCATTGGCAGGTTGGTTCTGCAGCACGGCAAATAAAACAATCTGTGCTGTCTTTGACGAAGGTAATTATCAGGGATAAATAGATCTACATTACTCAGGACATCCGAGTTTTGTATACGGCCGCCAATCAGCTGAAAGAAGTGAACTCCCAAGTGCATATTCCTCCTTCTCTCCAATGATTGGTAGCTTAGCATACCTAGCAAGAATTCAGTCGGAAAGAGCGACGGGTAATAACCGGGCTCACTGTGGTAAAAAAAGCGCAGAATTTTTTTCTGCACTCGCTCCACCATCAGAGAATATCGGATCCCAGGCGGTGACCAAATAATGGAACTATACTCGTATTCCAGCCGACTTCTTACCAGGGAATTATACAACACCCAGTACCTGAGTGTTCGAAAATATCTTGGCATCCCTAAAAACAAATCCAAGCATTTTAATGCAAGAACTTAGTAACTATAAATCATCACTCTTGCCTAAGCAGTGCATATCAATCTTCATATATAATAAATATCATATTTTCAATGAAATGAAAAATGAAAAAAAATATAAAAGAATGTGAGACTAATGAATGCATCCTTAATTAAATAAGAAAGAGTCACTAAGATGGTTTGGACATATGTAACGAATAGATGAGGAAAGAATGGTCAAAAAGATACATAAAAATGTGTGAAAGGAAATAGAAGTTGAGGAAGGCCGGGGAAGACATGGCAACCAAATTAATCAAATAGTGAAAGGCGCCCATATTCGCAGTAGGAACAATTGACGAGGGTGCGTGTCCCGGTATGTGAATGTAAAAGAGGCGCAAGAGTTATGTCAGGATAGAACAGTTTGGTGGTCAATCCGGTTAGATAGCTACATCGTGTATATTTTTTGTGTGTACTCGTACGTATTAATTTGTTGTGTAATATTAATAAAATCATTTATTTTAATAAATTAGCATCATTACCTCAGAACTCGTACGTTAATTATAATAATTTATTTGAATATTTTTTATAGATTTAAATATTACATAAATTTCATATTTAACAGTACAAAGTTGTACTGATCTAGCACCAAAGGTATAGTATAACTTATATGATTTTATCAATATACTTTTCAATAAAAAAATGTATTTTAATATTCATACATACAACCGTTTTCTGAATGATTTAAATGTCATATTTGATCATGTAACTGCAAAGCAATACATGTTGCACCTATAAAATATAACAAAATGACTAAAAAACTGACGTTTTCAACAAATTTAAATATATAATGAAGAATTTTAAATAATATAAAATTTAAAAGTAATTATATTGATTATCCATTTCTGATTCATACTTCCTATTTAAATACGAATGAATTCCTCTGTTTTCTAGAAATTTTATTATAATTTATGAGAATGATATGTTTCGGTTGTCTAAGGCATTATCGAATGTCTTTCACATTTGATAATACCTTAGACAGGTGAAATATGTTAATCCCATAAATTATTAGAAAACATTTAGAAAACAAACGTTAATATTCGTATTAATTATTTGTTACATATTATTCATGGTTAACATAGGGAAACATTAATCTATTTTGTGCATAGTCATGACTAGTCTTGGCATAAGGATAGGTTCAAAATAATGTTGTAATATTAATTTATAAATAAATTGTATTTACCGGTTCCAATGGTTTGATTTTTTTATTAATGTGCATTCCATTAACTTCCACAATGCTGGGTACCAGAGGTTTAACTCCGTGAAGGGTGAAATGCGTATTTGAAAGCATGGCACTACTTTTTTGGGCTATTTCGCTCAAGGGCGGGATTGTTCGGTTGAGGTTCCTCTCGACAATATCCCTCTCCGGTATAAATACGTTGTACTTCAGGAGATATCTGTAAAATATTCCGAAGAACGTGTTCTCAACCCTGCCGAAGAAGCCCATGTGAGGCCCGTGAGTAAGCATAATACAAGGCATGTATGAGGGGTAGTCGGGCTGCCCGTAGTAAGAGTAGGTCCACGGTGTAATAGGGTGGGATTGTAACCCGATAAATGGCGCACCAACTAGGTGGGCTATGCCCATAGCGCACTCACTGTTGAATTGTTCCAATAAAATAACATCGAACTTTTCTTTATTGATTATGATGTCTTGTATCACGGGGAGCCTTGTTAATACGTCGCACATATTTTTGGCTAGTTCCATTATCACGAAAGTTTCAATTAAATGAGCGTACTTTTCCGTCACAACATTTGTCGAGAAAATTTTAAAATCCAAAGTTTCACGGTGAAATTTAGAAAACACTCCCATGTTGTATTGGCTCCATCTTTCGATCCTTTCCGGAGGATCGAAGTGAGAAATAATTGTCAATTGATGTCCCTTCCCCGCTAGTTCGGCAAGAAGGGGATGAAACACATCGTGGTGGCTCTTTCCAGGATGAGGAAAGAGTCCCAAAATTTTTAAACAGTCCACTCCTAACAGAACACTACTAAGAAACAGCAATAACTTCATTTTGTTAAAATTTAAACAGCACTTCGCGCCGCGAGTGAAACGACCTCCTCTCTGCAGCGAGATTAAGATTTGGCTTATTTGTTTGAAGCGCCCGTCTATAAGTGTATCTTATCACATTATCACTTGATTTGCGGACAGACGGTTATCTCTTGCGGACTACGGAATAGTGGCGGGCGGACTGTATCTGTCGCGGTGACGGTTGACCTGATGGGTCTCCTTTGCATAATGAAGCCGCGCTCGGAACTTGGAACGATATTCGAGTTACAATACATGTGACGCACGTGGTTCCACACTCGGCCGCAGTGTGCATATTAGTGCACGTAGTTGTAACACATGAGTGTCGCGGCGATCATTGATTTTGTTTATCGAAATATTTATTCGATTAAAAAAGCGGCATTACGCTGCGGACAATTTGCCGAATTTGGGTTACCCAGTTTGCGAGATTGTCACCAGTTTCTTTTGCAAGTTTATTTTGAAACCGCTGTCAACGAGTAACCTACATTGACGGTTACCAATAACTTTTGCTATAATCAGCGAATTGCGTTTTCTTGTACACGAGTAGTGCCTATGTATACACGTTTATATATAAAGTATGTATTCACTTGTCAACAGTACTAAGCCAGATTCACTTGTTCATTTTTTCTTGGAAAGCAACTTCATGTATTCAATTTGAAGACTGTATAAAAAGTAAAAAAAAAACTCATTGTGTGTTCTCTTAAATAAATCAAAAATTTTAATTACTCCTAATTATATTGAAAAGCGTAAAACTTAATAGATTTTTAGATATCCTAATCCTATCTTTTAATTTTGAGTATATTATAGTATATTATTGGTAACCGTTAATGAATGCGGTGCAAATGATGGTGTTATGAACAAAATAATGAAAGGATCATTGAAATGGTTTGGACATATAGAAAGAATTAATGAAGAAAGGATGGTAAAAAAATTATATGTTAACCATGTAAATGGGACCAGAAATAGAGGAAGACCGAGGAAAATGTGGCACGATCAAATAAATCAAAAATAGAATGTCAGCCATGTGAGGAGTCAGAGAAATCGACGCGCGTGCATGACACGATGAACGAATGTTGAGGAATCGAGAAAAATATGTCAGGAAAGAAAAGTGTGGCAGTCCATTATTTCTGCCTACCCCTTCGGGGAGACGGCGTGATGGTTAGTTAGTTTTAGTCTAAATACATTTCACCAATTTTGTTTAAATTTAATTAACGCATTTTTTTAAAATAAAAAATAGTATACGTAAGTAAATTTAAATTTAGAATAACCTATATCCAGGCATTGCATGCCGTTCTGTGTTACCTAAGTTAAGTAGGTACTTGCCTTTGTGTCAAATTAATTACATTAAAAACTTTGAAAAACCTGATTGTGTTCGTTGGTTTTCCAAACTTCACAAAATATTCGATTTATAATTTCTATTTCTAAAAAAAACCGACTTGAAAGCGTTAAAAACAAAACATTACGGCAACGTCTAAGATTAGATAATCTGCAATTGAAATGATTTGTGCATTTTATTTACCTGTGATAAAACACGATATATTAAACAATATATAGATTGAAAATTAAAAAATTAAAATATTGGATATTGTATGTTTTAAGCCCCTTAATCCTATAGTTTCTCTTTGCGGTTATTACCTTGAACGTTTTTCAATGTTATATTAAGTGTCTAAATATTTGTATTGTTTTATTTATTATCGTATTATAATTTTGAAATTCTTATCATTGTTTCTATTCGTTTATTCAGACATAAATAATTTAAAAAACTTAAAAATAAAATATCAAGCCTCTTAAACATATCAATATTCCAAAGAAATCACAGGAATAAACACAAAAGGTAACCTCCATGCGTTATTCAGCAATGCCATCACTTTGTGTTGTGGGTTCACATTTGAATAACTTTTTGGAAACATTGTATTATCACAACACTTTTTTGCACTTTTTAGAAACATGTTTCGGGACACAAACTTCCCTTCTTCAGTGTATGAATTTTAACCTTAAATTCAACCTAAAGTTTAAATTCATACACTGAAGAAGGGAAGTTTGTGTTCCGATACATGTTTGTGAAAAGTGCAATAAAAGTGTTGTGATAATTCAGTAATGGTTTGCGACATTAAAAAGAAAAATTTGATTCTAAAGTGTGCAGTATCCCTGCTGGTTCTATTAATAATTTTAACCCCTTAACGTCCTATGTACACATTGGTGTACACTTACTTAAGACAATTTTGACGACCTTCGTGGCAGAGTGGTAATAGCTCTGACTTCCATACCGAAGTTCCCGGGTTCGATTCCCGGCGATGGCAGTGTGATTGTCACGCTGTCTTTGGTCTGGTGTAGAATTCACGTGACAATAAAATGGCGATAGATTGGCTACCTATCACATGTCACGAGAATCAATATTATAGCTAAAAAATAAATTGTATACAGTAATAGGGTTCAAACGACCTGTTGTTTACATAAAAAAAAATTGTCACTGTACACGGCTGTGTACATCAATGTTTTATCAAAGTTATACGTATTAATTTTTATTTATTTATTTTATAAACATATTGATTTGTTCGGTATAAGTATCAGAATAAATAACTAGTAATAATATTGGAGTATTATCTCTTAACGTCCTTAGTACACATGTCTGTACACTTATTTTAGAGAATTTTACTCACTGTACACGGCCGTGTACACCCCTGTTTTATTAAAATTATACGTATTAATGTTTATTTATTTTTATATCATTTTGTTTTGTTCGGCGTTCGGCATATCTAAATAAATAACGAGTAATTATATATGAGCATGTTGTTTTATTTTGGGCGTTAAGGGGTTAACCAACAGGTTAAGAAGATAATACAATAGCCCTAGGGCTTAAACTGTCCATTGATGCTTCAGACTGGCATCGAGCGGTCCGGATATAACTAGTTTAAGTAATTAAATTTAAAAAACCGTGTCAATGTCACAGGCATCAGTGTGTCGGCGTTTGATTTATATGTTATTTAAAACAGTGTCGAATTCAAGTGCAAATTACTTTCTTATATCATAATTTATCTCTAGAACTATTATTAGATTGCCTTATTTAATATTACCTTGCCACACATTCTTGTAATGTTATCAAAAGCACGATAAAGAAAGTTAAATTTCACAATGTCAGTTCCCTAGAACAAGAGCAAACGCAAATATTTAAATTCATAGAATTATTGTAATAAGACCCTTGTGCCTTGTGGAGATACTTTAAATTTGTGGAATGCCATTCCCTCCAATATTCATCGCTGACTTATTGGAGGGAATGGTCGAGGGATCGATTGGCAGAGGACGTCCTCGCCAGGAGTACCTAGACCAGATTTGCCGAGATATGGGCTACACCTCTTATGCGGGGTTGAAGAGAGTTGCCGAGGACCGTGTGAAGTGGAAGAGGAGATACGTCGCCTTGCTGCAGACCAATCTTTAGAGATCTAAATTGACACCGGAGAAGAAGAACCTAATCATCACTGACAATAGGCTAGCGCCACATTTTCGGGGGGTCTTTAGGTCAGATTTCGTTAAATGATTCAAATGCAAATATTATTACTCATATTTAAATCTTAATTTAAATTATAATGAAGACTTTCGATACGTCCTTTTTATCAACAAAACACATACAGTAAAAACTTAAATTTTATTATTATTTATAATTAAACCATCACGCCGTTTTCGGTAGGGGTAGGCAAAGGGAATAGACCGCCACACTAATCTATCCCGACACACCTCTCTAGGTTCCTCCACATTCATACAGCGAGTCATACACGCACGTCGATTCTTTCGACTTCTAGCATAACCAGCCTTTAAAACTTGATTAATTTGGTCATACCATGTTTTCCTCGGTCTACCTCGACTCCGTATTCCACTTACATCGTTATTGTGTACTTTCTAAACCCATAACCATTCTTTCTCCAACCATGTGCTCTATATGTCCGAACCAACGCAGCGATCGTTTCATAATTTTGTTCATAATACATTCTAAGTAAAATAATAGAATACGAAGAAAAAACGTTGAATAACGACGTTTATAAATAAATCCAAATATTTTGGAGATTAACCAGAATAATTATATCTTTTTCCATGTTGTGGCTTTAATGGGAGCAAAATCGGCTGGTAGTAAAACAATAATTATATTATAAATAAACATTAACTATATGTACAGTTTTTTAATTATTTTAAAAAGGAAATATTATAATATAATCGGAAATCTTAATTAAAATTTTGGCACGTATTTTTTATTATTACAAAAAATACAGTATCAAACCTAATGTATGTAAATGAAGCTTGGAGCTGGTAAAATAATGATGAAAGTAAGATAAATGCCATAGAAATGAGATCACTGGGAAATAATATGCGGGAAAACGATGTATTGTATAAACGTGTGTAGGAAAAGTAAGACAGACAGTAAGCACAATTTTAAAAAGGTCACTAAGATTGTTTGGACATATGGAACGAACGGTTTAGAAAATAATGGTTAAAGTTATATACATGCAGTGTGAATGGAAAAAGAAGTCGATGAAAACATGACCAAATTATTCGATTACTAAAAGACCGCCACATTCAAAGTCGGAAAAATCCACGAGCGCGCATGTTATGATAGGTTTATGAATATAAAGGAAGCTAGGGAGATATGTCAGGATAGAGCAGTGTGGCAGTCTATCCTCTCTGCCTACCTCTCCGGTATAACGGTGTGATGGCTAGTGAGATTACTGCTTAATGCTTACACCTAATCTTAATAGATGGCGCTAGTGTAGATTGAACTAAAAATATGAAGTGTTTCTCAACATTGTAGCATATATACATTATACATATTCCAAAAATTTGTCAGACGTCGTGGTCGTAAGAAGGGTGGAATGGGGAATGTTGTTAACATAAAGCGATCGCTTAAGCCAACCAATGCCAGGTCATAAGTCCTGTAAGCGCCTCGACCACCATATTCTGTTCCCAGAAAACAATTTACATCTTCGTCTCTATTGAGATACAATTAATCCTTAAAAGATAAAATATATTTAGTATCATTCTACTTGGAATAAAAAGGCAATCAAACAGGAAATATCTTTAAATATTGATGTATTTGATCAATAAATTATCTTTTAGATTGTCCTTAGAAAATTCATTTTACTAAAAATATGAAAATTACTCTAACATGTTTTCTTGTGCGGCTATTAATGGGTTATAACTGACTTATCGAAAATGCTAGCACCGCAAGGTTAATATGGAATACTAATCTTGTCATCCTCTAAAGCAAGGGTGTCAAACTCAAAGGCTAACTTGGGCCAAACAAACAAGGTTTAATACAACATTTTGAATGTATACAAATACTTGTAGACGAACAACTGGATTTCACCCATTGCGGGCTATCAATTCAAGAATCAATTGTATCTCAATAGAGACGAAGCTGCAAATTAGAAACAGAATATGGTTGATCAAGGTGTTTACAGTACTTATGACCTATCATTGGTTGGGTTAAGCGCACGCTTTATGTAATGCAACATTCCCCATTCCACTTTTTTTCTTATGACCACCATGTCTGACAAATTTTTGGAAGTTGTATATATGTTAATCTGCAATACCACCCTTTGCATGGTAGTTTATTCAATCTACACACTATTACATAAAGCGTGCGCTTAACCCAACCAATGACAGGTCATAAGTCCTGTAAACACCTTAATCAACCATATTCTGTTTCCAATTTGCATCTTCGTCTCTATTGAGATACAATTGAAACAAGATTTAACTTTAGGTGGTCCTCAGAAAAATCAATATTCATAGAAACGTAGGCTTATTTCAAATAATACAATATAATCTACATGTATACAAAAAAAAGGAAATGTGATAAGTCTTACTTCCTGATCTCTTTTCTCTAGTTCTATCTTTCCTATTTTGGAAGAAAATTTATTCGTAGTAATGACTTTCAAAACCGACCCAAGGTGAGCGTCATTAATACTGTTTCTAACAGGAAAATTATTTCCTTTCATAACTGAAAATAACTGATCGCACTGATATGTACTTCCTTCCAAACATGGAAATAATTTCATATGCGAACTAACTTAGTTAGTTGGTTCGCATATGAAATTATTTCCATGTTTGGAAGGAAGTAGGTACTTACCAAACCTAACCTAACTTTTGACATATTTTAGATAACAACAACAACAACAACAACAACAACAACAACAACAACAACAACAACAACAACAACAACAACAAAAACAACAACAACAACAACAGCAACAACAACAACAACAACAACAACAGCAACAACAACAACAACAACAATAAACCATCACGCCGTTTCCCTGTAGGGGTAGGCAGAGAGAATGGACCGCCACACTACTCTATCCTGGCACAACTATCTAGCTTCCTCCACATTCATACAGCGAGTCATACACGCACGTCGATCTTCCGATTTCTAACATGAGCAAACTTTACAATTTTATTAATTTGGTCATGCCATGTTTTCCTCGGTCATTCATTTACATCATTTTCTTAACCATTATTTTTCCATCCATGCGCTCCATATGCCCGAACCAACGCAGCGATCCTTTCATAATTTTGTTCATAATACCTTCTTCCGCTTTACATTCCTTTCTTATATCAGCATTTGAGATTCTGTCGTATATCGTTCTACCATACATATATGAGGCAGTCAAAGGAAAAGTGGACTAACCCCACCTACCATAGATTTGAGTAATGGCGCATTTTGGAAATTGTCAAATAGAATCTCTTTGTGTTACGTAAATTTTACAACAAATACTAATTGTAAGGAAAGATTCTTGGTAAAAAAGATAAGTTAATTTTAATGTAGATCCGTTTTTGGCCAAAAAATTAATAAATACCTCTTTTTTGGTGGCATTTTTTTTATTAGGATAGAAGAAAAGTGAAATGAAATTTAAGGTATATAGAAAATATATCTGTTATAATTTTAATCCATTTTGGAATCAGACACGTCTATTAAATATGACTGAATATTATTGGTCTTCAAATTGTTATAAAAATGGTGGAAAATTGGCGATACAAAGTCAAGAAGGAAATTAAATCCTTCTTCTTCATCGCTGTGATAGTATTTCCTTGTGGATACAATGCATCTAGAGTAGTGATTAAGACTGACAATTTTTTTGAAATATCCACTATTACGAGAAAATCACTTCAATGTTGTTTGAGTATTTGAAATATATTTCAAATGGTTCGGTTTTTGTATACCTCAACCACTATATTTTCAACCATTTTACTTTGGATCCATCAAGTGAGACCTTTCTATTAACTATGTTACTCTCCAATTTAACTGTTGAATAAAAATTATCCCTTTCCATTGAGATTATTTTAAAAAGATTCATTTTTCTGGCTGATTGTATTACTTGAATCCAGTGTTCCGGATTGTAAATATCTTGAAAAAATCTTTTTTGTTTTTCAATTAAATCAAAATCCTAATCACATGGTAAATAGAAATGACCACTTACTAAAAATTGTGGTCAATGTCATTCACCACATAATCAGAATTGGACACAATATACTGGCATAATAAAGCAAGCTTAAATGAATTTCATTTTCGGCACTAATACTTTGGTCCACTTTTGCATTGAAAATATTTTTAAATATTCAAATGCAAAAACAAAAAAAAATACTCCCGTCTAAAGAATATTGTTGGAATTAAGTTTAGTCCGTTTTTGAATCGAAGAAACACATGTTTTAGACACATTTCCATAGTTAACTCAATATTAGCCATCATGTGGGTTAGTCCACTTTTCCTTTGACTGCCTCATATTTAAGATATTATTTATGCTTAAATACCGTATTTGCCTAATTGTGGTATATTCAAAATAAATGTACGCATTTTGTTTAATAATATCAAAAAAGTTTATTATTTAAAAAAAATAGCGATTTGTACTTATCTTATTTTTATTCGGCGTCGGTTTGTTATTTTATTATTATATTATTGTGTGCCGATATATTGGCCTGGCCGTATGCGGCCCGCAAGTTTGACAGCTTTGCTCTAAAGGTTTGTTTTCGTGTTTATTTTGTTTTCGAATTTCCCCCTGATTTGAAATTTCCGGCAAATAAGAATTATTGGTGTCGTAATATTTTGTGGGTTTTTAATACACTTGCGCATTTAGCAGTGTTTGTTGATATCAGTGGTCAAGTCAACCCGCGCTAATTACCAGGATAAAAGATAGCCTTGTCAAATAATTTTGACGCTTTATAAAACAACCGAAAAGAAAATTTTACTCTTTAACATTTATTTAGTCAAAATAACCAATTATAATAACAAAACAACTTCTTTGGACCACCGTGATCTTGGTTTCTATGCAAATCAGATCAAAACGAACAACAACAAACAGGTAGACAGAGTTTATGGACTGCTACACTACTCTATCATGACACTTCTCTATCATACACGCCGATTGGTCCTACATCTAACATGGCCGACATTAAAATTTGATTAATTTGGCCATTTCATTTTTTCTTCGATCTTCCTCGACTCCGTTTTCAATTCAACTCGTTAATTTCTTCTTCTTCTTATTGTAGATCTTGCGATCTGTTTATGCAGGATAGCAATTTTATTTTCCTGTGATGAAGACGACCAGTCTTCTCTCTATCTCTTTGGTGGTCGTCCTGGTGATAGACGGCCCTCTGGAGTCTCGTGCATTACAATCTTTAGAATCCTCGCTGGATCCATCCTCTCGTTGTGGTCCCTCTAGAATCGCCTTCTCTGACTACTCCATCTTATTATATCATAAATTTTGCAGGATCTGCGAATTTCTTCGATGGGTGTTCTATCTTTAAGGGTTCCCCCCCGATGTTTTCATTTCTGCTACTCTTTTTAACTTTTATCCATGTCCTACCTATAATATCTTTATCCATGCGTTCAAAATGTCAACATTTTGTTAGTATACTGTTTTTGCACTCTATATTATTTCCTTATATTGCCTTTCCTTATGAACGATGAAATAAGAAAGAAATGTAAGGCAGATGACTGCATCATGAATAAAATTAAAAAAGGATCCCTGAGATGGTTTGGACATATGGAACGAATGGATGAGAGTAGAATGGTTAAAAAGTTGTACACAAGCAGCGTGAGTGGGAAAAGAAGCCGAGGACGACCGAGGAAAACATGGCACGACCAAATTAATCAATTACTAAAAGGCGGCCACATTCGAAGTCGGAATAATCGACGTGCGTGCATGGTACGATGTATGAATGTAGAGGAAGCCCGAGAGGTATGCCAGGACAAGCCAGTGTGGCGATCCATCCTCTCTGCCTACCCCTCCGGGGAAATGGCGTGATGGTTAGTTAGTTAGTTAGTTAGTTAGCCTTTCCTTATTGTGCATCTAAAGTTTCCTTATTATACATCGTTTTATCACACATACGCACAAGGAAACTAATTTCTTCCATATGTATCCTGCTCTCATCCTTCTTCTGCCGATTCCATGCATCGTTTTTTTTCTATAAAACAGGTCATTTAAACATAATTACTGTATACAATTTATTTAAGCTGTTATATTGATTATTATGACATGTGATAGGTAGCCAATCTATCGCCATTTTATTGTCAGATGAATTCTACACCAGACCAAAGACAGTGTACCAATCACACTGCCATCGCCGGGAATCGAGTCCGGGACCTTCAGTATGAAAGTCAAAGAACTTACCACTCTGTTTTAAAACATAAAGGATTTCGTCTTCTTCTTTCGGTGTCCTATCAGGTGACTCTGACGTTAACTATCACCTAAGGTAGGTTTCTCTGTCCCTGGCATCATGAAACAGTTCCTCAACGTTTTTTAAGCCAATCCAATCTCTTATGTTATTGAGCCACGAGATTTGGCTTCTGCCAACACCTCGCCGATCCTCCATCTTGCCCTTAATGATTAGATGCAGCAATTCATATTTTTCTCCAATAATCATATGATCTAAATATGACACCTTACGGAATGTGTATGTTTAAATAGTTGATTTAATATATTAACAAAAATACAAACAAAATTCTCGCACTCACACATAGCATTACTTTTGCTGTAAAAACTGATCTTGGTCGCACGCTAAGTGTAAACGCATCCTAATCTTTACAAAGCAACTAATTAAGATATCATTAGGGTCAAAGCACCAATGAATGACCGTTTAAGGTTCAGCTAGTACTGAAATCCACATTAAAGGCAGTAATTTCATTATTTCAGTGTACAAAATAAAAGAAAACAATAAAAAACACATTGACTTCTCTAAATCTCTAACTTTTTTATTGAAATATGAGTATTACTATTAATATTAATGTTTCTCTAAAAAAATAGCACAATCACCAGTAAATGACCACTTCAGGTTATTTTGATACAATACATAGATTTTGTTGCATTGTCACATTATGAAACACCCTAACATATAAAAATATGTAAATATTCAAATAATTGCATAAGAAATAACATTAAAAAAACACTTACCACACTTTTCCTTATAAAAAACTACTAACAATCTCAAAACAACAACGGGAAGACGCACTTTTACCGTTTGACAAGGCACCGTTCAAAACTGAGAGTTTTGTTTCTTACCAACAGTTGTCTCTGCCTACCTCTTTTGTCATAGTTAACTAACTAACTAACTAACCATCACGCCGTCTCCCCGAAAGGGTAGGCAGAAAGAATGGACTGTCACACTTTAACCGATGCGGCACTCCATCCTTCTCTTTTCGCCTCGCGGGAGACGCGGTGTGATGGGTTGTGAACCTCATCGCCACCAATAGGCATCTCCCGCGCACACTTCGATCTTCCAACATCCACAAAATGAATCTAAAACAAATAATATAAAATACAATGATATAAAATAAAATAACAAAATAAAAATAATTTAATACAAAAGGTTATTTTTAGATGGTGCACATTTGTCTATTTAATTTATGTTCCATGAATCCACCGTTTTTTTTAATTTAGCACATAACGTTTAATGCACATAATTTGTCATAGTTTCTTGGGATTAAAGTTTTTTGACTGGACACATAGAGCAATTTTTATTTTATTAACCAACGGTCATTTACTGGGGGGCGGTCAAATACTGGTGCTTCGACCCTAAGTACCTTTGTAATGTCTAACTGTTTCGACGTATATAACAAACAATAGGTACATGTAAATGTAAACATTTAACATATTGAAGTGAAATACGATAAGGGGAAAGCATTGACCGCCTTTCGTTTGCTTGTAGATATCATGCAATGATGGAGTGTCTGACTGGATTCTGATACAATATGTTTTGTAATAAATACAAATGATAACGTCTATTTTCTTACATAAAGTTTTATTATAGTTTATTTGAATGTCACATTTCACCTTTCTAAAGCATTATTATTATATTTTTTTTATTGAGGGTAACAAACAGCGATTTCAATAAACATATGCAAACACATAGAAACAACAAAACATGGACAATTACATGCTACCACAAATATTTCATAGCAACTGACAATGTAAATAAATATATAAGAATAATAAAAAAACATAATATTTTAGTAAGTCAAAGAGAATAATAGTAATACTAATGATAATGAATAATTAAAGATGAAATATAATATTAAAATCTAAAAAAGAGAAATATTAGAATAACATATTTTCATTCACCCCGAAGGGTTGCTCCAAGCATTTTTTTTATAATCACTTTCATTAAGATGGAACACATCGATGTTATTAAAGCACTTATTGTTAATGTCGCAGATCCGGTACATTACCGCGCTCTGAGCGTAGTTGGTCCGATAATCAGGAAGATAGAATATTTGGTTCGCAGTGTAATATAAGTGTAATTGAAGAAAACTTGGAACAGGTGAGGGAATTTGTTTATTTAGGTAGCATATTCACAGCGGATGGCCGAACGGACAGTGATATTGAAAGAAGGGTTGGTGCGGGTAACAAAGTGAATGGAGCTTTAAAAGTAGTTATTGGAAACAAGAATTAATCAATGAAAGCGAAAATGGCCGTTCACAAGGAGTTCTGGTTCCAACCCTTATGTTTGGAAGCGAAGCATGGAACTGGCAGAAGAAAGATGAGAGCAGAATAAATGCGGTAGAGATGAGGTCCCTAAGACGTATGTGTGGTAGAACGATGTACGACAGAATCTCAAATGCTGATATTCGGAAGGAATGTAGAGCGAAAGAAGGTATTATGAACAAAATTATGAAAGGTTCGCTGCGTTGGTTCGGACATATGGAGCGCATGGGTGAAGAAAGAATGGTTAAAAAAGTATACGTTAACAATGTAAATGGAGTAAGGAGTCGAGTTAGACCGAGGAAAACATGGCATGACCAAATTAATCAAATATTAAAAGTTGGTCGTGTCAGAAGCCGGAAGAATCGACGTGCGTGTATGACTCACTGTATGAATGTGGAGGAAGCTAGAGAGGTGTGCCAGGATAGAGTAGTGTGGCGGTCCATTCTCTCTGCCTACCCCTGCGGGGAAACGGCGTGATGGTTTGTTGTTGTTGTTGTTGGTTCGCAGTGTGTCTTGTGTGAAGTATAATTATTTGCTAAGAAGTTCGGAGTTGTCTATTTTGAAGTGTATAATTTTGTGAAACAAGATCATATCATTAATTGTTCGCCTGTTTTCGAAAGGGTCCAAGGAATAAAAAGGAAGGGCAAAATTATAATTTGTAAATGACCTGCAGATTTTGAAATTGATGTGTGTAATGGAAGTTTTTTTGGCTCTTTCAATGCGTTGAAAATGCGCTGCATACTGAGGAGCACTGCACACGGGAGATCCGTATTCGAGTAGTGAGCGAACCATGGTTGTATAAAGAACTTTGAGGGCCGTGATGTTCTGAAAGGGTTTACATGTTTGCATTATCAAATGTCTTAGAAAGGCAAGAATGTGATTCCCATAAACTATAATAAAACTTATAGAAAACAGACGTCATCATTCGTTTTAATGATTTAATATGGAGTTTTATAATACATCATTGTTCAAGAAACAATAAACAAACTATTTTTAATTAAGGAAGTTTTCTAGTGTAGAAAATTGTTAAATGTTTTTTTTTTTGCATATGTTTAAAGTTTAGATCTTTAAGAACATGACCCTTAGAGGGTTTTCTGAATATTTTTTAAATAACCGCTATTTTTTGTGACGCACAGATAACTACATCCTTCTTCTTCAAGAATTTTAAAGATTTTTTTTTCAGATCACTGGAAGGACTGGACTGGATCCTGCCAACCAGGACGTAAAATTTTTTGTGAGCCCCTACTCTGCCGGCCTACACCTTTTGGGATTTTGTATTTTTTTTATGATTGTACTTTATGTTGAAATTTTAATAAATATTTTATAAACAAAATGCTAAAAATATTTATATATTTTTGTATAGCACCCGAAAAAACACCTTAAATTCGGGCGTCTATACTAGAATACCCCCTTAATACTTGACTCCCTTAATAACACATTTTTCTTACTTCTTCAACATTCGTACATCGTGTCATGCACGCACGTCGATTTCTCCTACTCCTCATGTGGTCGACATTCAATATTTGATTGATTTGATCGTGCCACGTTTTCCTCGGCCATCCTCTATTTCTTGTTCCATTTACGTCGTTTACATACTCGTATACCTACTTCATTTATCAATCTTTCCATGTGTCCAAACCATCTTGAATTTCGTTACATTCATTCGCACTGCATTCAGTTTTTTTTGTTTACATTTGACACTGTTATATAAAGATTTATTACACAATTGTCTAAGAGATCTCATTTCCGCTGCAATTACTTCTACTTTCGGCCTTCTTTTGCCAGATCCATGTTTCACTCCCATACGAGTATATAAGGGTCAGTACAAGAACACCATTGTGCACTGCCATTTTAGTTTTTTTTCATAGGCTTTTGTTTGCGATGACAACTTTTAGTGATCCTTACATTTTATTGCCTTTATTAATTGGTTATTAATAAAAATATTCAGAGGTGACTTTCATCCTCAGATATAAAATATGACTTATTTTAACAACTGAGGATAGAGGTCAACCCGAAGCTTGTTTTGAAATATTTTAATTTATAAAAATATTTATTGATGGTTGAGTTTTTGTTTTGTAAAACTCCATTATAATTATATTATATAATAATAAACACAATTGTTTAATGGTTTTACTTGATTTAATTCATATAATTACTTATATAAATAGTAGTTACAAATTTGTTTCGCATTTTCAAACTCTGGTTGATTTACATCGTTAACATTCCACAATGGTGTTCTTGTATCGACCCTTATGTATGGAAGCGAAGCATGGAACTGGCAAAAGAAGGATGAAAGTATAATAAATGCAGTAGAAATGTGATCTCGAATGTGCGAATACTCTGTATGGTAGAGTGTCGAATAAAAATATAAGAAGTGAATGCAGTGCGAATGATGATGCTATGAACAAAATAATGAAAGGATCATTAAGATGGTTTGGACCCCTGGAAAGCAGAATGAAGAAAGAATGGAAAAATAAGTTTATGTTAACGATGTAAATGGAACCACAAATAAAGGAAGACAGAGGCACGATCAAATAAATCAAATATTGAATGTCGGCCACGTGAGGAGTCAGAGAAATCGTTGGGCGTGTATGACACGATGTATGAATGTTGAGGAAGCGAGAGAAATATGTTAGAAAAGAAAAGTGTGGCTGTAAATTGTTTCTGCCTAACCCTTCGGGGAAACGGCGTGATGGTTAATTAGTTAGTTTAGTTATTGTATAATTAATAACTATAATAATTCCCCGTAAGTTTAGCCACAATATATCCTTAGAATACCGCCTGCCAGGAAAACCGCCAAAAAGCTGGAAAGATAGCTGGTCTTTCAACTTCCCAAGAGAATGACCGCCGCGCCGTTCAAGAACCTTTTTTTTTTTTTAAAGACTCACACCAAAGATTTAAATCAATGATATTAGAATTTATTTTACAATCTTCAATGTGAGCAGAAAATAGCTCATTATTATGAAGAAGGAATATGGTCGTGTCCAGGCTCGAACCCAAGTCCCCTTGATCAGAAGCCAAGCGTTCTATCCCCTAGACCACTATAATCTAGAATAAGATGATGAAGAAGAAGAATAAGAAGCATGTTTAGATAACAAATGATGAATCGAATCAGATAATCGGGTTAATTTACAATAATATTGTTTGTGACATAAACACAATTTGTTTTCGATCGATTCTCAAAAGTATTAAATTTCCGAAATGCGTAACAATAAATAAACATTATTAATTCCCACATTAAACCAGATCATGGGTACTTCCAAACTTTTGAAGTAATTAATTAATTTATATAAATGAGATAAAATACGTGACCTTGCAATAGGGTTATCATACAGAGTAATATAAAATTTATGATACAAAATTTAGCCCTGTTTCTAGCGATTTCCATTTATCATTAAATATATTGAACACGCGATAAATATCAGTTTTTAACGGTTTCCGTCTGATTAATCAATTAATGGCCATGATATATTTTAAGATAATGCAATTGATTGCATGTACATGTAAATGGTTAAATTAAAGTAGGCACTTAGAATAAAAAATACAAGTATGCAGTTTCGCTAAACGATCCGTTATTTAAGAAAATAGAATAATTCAAATTATTCATGTTTCGAGATATTCGAGAATTAACGTTAGAATGAATTAAACTAACTAACTAACTAACCATCACGCCGTCTCCCCGAAGGGGTTGGCAGAAAGAATGGACTGCCACACTTTTCTTTTCTGGCATATTTCTCTCGCTTCCTCAACATTCATACATCGTGTCATGCACGCGCGTCGATTTCTCTGACTCCTCACATGGCCGACATTCAATATTTGATTTATTTGATCGTGCCACGTTCTCCTCGGTCTTCCTCTATTTCTGGTTCCATTTACATCATTAACATATATTTTTTTTACTATTCATTCTTCATTCATTCTTTCCATATGTCCAAACCATCTTAATGATCCTTTCATTATTTTGTTCATGACACCATCATTCGCACCGTATTCACTTCTTATATATTCATTCGACACTCTATCATACACAGAGTATCCCCACATTCGTCTAAGAGATCTCATTTCTACTGCATTTATTCTACTTTCATCTTTCTTTTGCCAGTTCCATACTTCGCTTCCATACATAAGGGTCGGTAGAAGAACACCATTGTGCACTGCCATTCTAGCTTTTTTGGATAGGTATTTGTTTGCGATGACAACTTTAAGTGTTGTAAGTATTCACTTTGTTGCCTGCCCCAACTCTTCTTTCAATATCCCTCTCCACTCGCCCATCTCTTGTAAACATACTACCTAAATACACGAACTCAACTACTTGCTCTAAATTTTCACCATTCATGCTGTTGCAGACTGCCATGGTTTCTTCCTTTTCAAAAATCATTACCTTGGACTTAAACATTCATCAATATAATGAGTTTAAAGAAAGAAAGAGATTAACGGAGACTAGAGGCTTTTGAGATGTGGTCCTATAGAAGACTATTAGGAATTTCCTGGAGAGACCACATTACAAATGAGGAGGTTCTCCAAAGAATCGAAGGAGGAAGGCACCTGCTCAGGACCTTGTCTTAAAGGCGTGCAAGATGGATCGGCCATGTAATTCGACAAGAAGGCCTCTTGCATGCCATAATGGAGGGTATGACCGAGGGGACAAACTCTAGGGGACGCCCACCCCGAGAGTACCTGGAGGACCTGTTGGTGGACGTGCGCTGCTCATCATATGCAGATTTCAAAAGAGCCGCACAAGAAAGGGAAGAATGGTAGAGAAGAATAGAGGAAATGGATGCAAACCAGTCACAGGATTGAAACCGGAGAGAGAGAGTTTAAAAATATTCCCAAATGTTAAACAGCTTGGGTGATGTTTTTACCACTATAATTTTGATTGTAACAGATGAGGAAGCTAATATCGGTTAGCGAAACAGCTGTCGTGACAATTTCAAAATAAATATAATCATGTTATTAATTGTTTCGACATTCACTTTGTGGTAGGACATGATTAAATTGTAAATGAAACACTTGTTTTTCACCACTTGAGTTTTATATTTTATACGACTAGTTTCGGAAGCGACAGATGCTTCCATCTACAGGTTTAAATATAAACTCATGTTTATATTTAAACCTGTAGATGGAAGCATCTGTCGCTTCCGAAACTAGTCGTATAAAATATAAAACTCAAGTGGTGAAAAAAAAGAAATATAATCAATTGTGATATTCTAAATCAGTGTTTTAATTAAACAGTTAACACTATAATTTTGTTAAACTTTAAAATGTAATATTGATTAATGTAATTGTGAAACAAAATAAACGTTCCTAATGGGCTTATTCTATTCTACTTTCAACACTAATCTATTGTAAGAAATAAAAACAAGAGAAAAATTAAGTAGACATTTTTATACACATTGATCTTATATTTTAAAAGATTTGTTAATTGATTAATTTACAGAAGAAGTCGTGGTCCATTGAATGAATAATTATAAATATACTCGTAAAAAGAGCACCTTATCAAAATTGCTATAAACTTATTTTTTCGAAAAGTGGACTTATGGGACAGACTCAGAAATGAGGACATAAGAGTCAGGACAAAAGTTTCCGATGTTATCAAGATGGCCGCAACCCTCAAGTGGCGATGGGCGGGACATGTCGCTCGCGATCCAGAAGAAAAGTGGACAAGGCGACTGCTGTGGTGGCCAAGGACGGCAAAGCGTGGAGTTGGGCGCCCACAGTTGCGTTGGCGCGACGATATCCGGAGAAGTGCGGGAAGTGTCTGGATGCGGATCGCTCAGAATAGAAGAGAAGGAGTGAACGGTCAATACAGGCTGAAGAAGAAGAAGAATAAGAAAAAATAACTGCTTCTATATGACACATATGGTAGAACAAACCTGCGTACTTGTTTATTTTTTGAAAAATTAATCTAGGACACATGTTTACAAAGACATCGAAAGAAGGGTTGGTACTGGAAACAAAATAAATGATGCACTCAAAACCATTACGTCAAATAGAAATATATCGGTGAAACAAAGATGGCGTGCACAATAGGGTTCTAGTGCCGACCCTTATGTATGGAAGTGAAGCTTGGAGTTGGCAGAAGAAGGATGAAAGTAGGAAAAATGACGTAGAAATGAAATCACTTAGAAGAATGTGAGAAAAAACCATGTATGATAGAATACCCAATGAAGAAGTTAGAAAGGAATGTAAGGCGGGTGAGTGCGTCCTAAATAAAATTAAGAAAGTGTCACTTTGATGGTTGTGACATTTGGAACGAATGGATGAGGGAAGAATGGTCAAAAAGATATACACAAATAGTGTGAATGGAAAAAGAAATCGTGGAAAGATAAGGAAGACAAGGTTTCACCAAATTAATCAAATATTGAAAGACGGTCACGTTCGAAGTAGGAACAATCGATGACCGTGCGTTTCACGGTGTGTGAATGTAGAAAAAGCGCGAGAGTTATGTCAGGATAGAACAATCTGGCGATCCATCTTCTCTGCGTACCCCATCGGGGAAACGGCGTGAAGGTTAGTAAGTTTGTTAATCTGATCTTAACATATGGGAAAGTTAATATTGATTAAGAGATAAAATGTCTTATTTATTGTTCCTTGAACAATGATGTAAAACTTCATATTAACGAATGAAAACGTCAGTTTTCTAGAATTTTTATTATATTTTATGGTAATGACATGTTTCGCCCTTCTAAGGCATTATCAAATGTCACTGATAATGCCTTAGAAGGGCATTTGATAATGCATTAGAAGGGCGAAGCATGTCATTCCCATAAAATATAATAAAACTACTAGAAAACTGACGTTTCATTCGTATTAATAAGATATAATGTATTTTTTAAATATTGTGTTCGAATGATGTTTTGCATTTCTAGTGCTCGAGTAATCAGATACAACGTCTTATTTATTGTTTCTTGAACAATGATGTAAAACTTCACATTAAATAATTAATACGAATAAAAACGTCAGTTTTATAGAAGTTTTATTATATTTTATGGGAATGACATGTGTCGTCCTTCTAGGGCGTTATCAAATATCATTGACAGTGCCTTAGAAGGGCATTTCATAATGCCTTAGAAGGGCGAAACATGTCATTCCCATAAAATATAATAAAACTACTAGAAAACTGACGTTTTCATTCGTATTAATAAGATATAATGTATTTTTTAAATATTGTGTTCGAATGATGTTTTACATGTCTAGTGCTCGAGTAATCACACATCATTATGGTATATACCTATGAGGATTAAAAACGAATTATAGATAAGACATAATAAAAACATGTGTTTATTACCTCATGTCGTGTGAAACGGATTTGAGCGTATTGTTGATAGACTGAGGAAGATAAATTTTGCATATCAGAACATACCTAGGCCTATGTAATGATAAATGTTGTTGTCGTTGAAAAATATTTAAAAAAAATGTATTAAACGATACTAATGTGTATTCTTTATTTATTTCGAATAATATATTATTCGAATATTATAACTTTATTTCGAATTATATTGATTGTACTAAAGAACCTACATACTTACTTATGTGCAAAGTGCAAATTATATGTCGGGCACGTGAGGAGTCAGAGAAATCGACGCGCGTGCATGACACGACGTATTAATGTTGAGGAACCGAGAGAAATATGTCAGGAAAGAAAAGTGTGGTAGTCCATTCATCCTGCCTATCCCATCGGGAAGACGGCGTGATGGATAGCTAGTTAGTTAGTTTTAGTTTTTTTCTTTGTTTGATGAGGGAAGAATGGTTAAAAAAATATATACAAGTTGCGTGAATGGAATATACAAGTTGCGTTTTCCTGTTTGTAATGTCTATTAAGTTAATAAACTGATTTGATTTGAAAATGAAGTTGAGGAAGGCCAAGGAAGACATGGCATGACCAAATTAATCAATTACTATTCGAAGTAGGAACAATCGACGAGTGTGCGTGGCACTATGTGTGAATGTATAAGAGGCGCGAGAGTTATGTCAAGATAGAACAATGTGGCGATCCATCCTCTCTGCCTACCCTTCCGGGGAAACTGCATGATGGTTAGTTAGTTAGTTAGTTAAGTTATATTCAAAAATATATTTGTTATTATTTCTGAAATATTATATACTAACTATATAACTAACCATTACGCCGTTTCGCCGGAGGGGTGGGCAGAAATAATGGACCGCCACACAGTTAAATCCTGACGTACTTCTCTCGCTTTCTCAAAATTTATACATCGTGTCGATTTCTCTCTAACGTGGGTGACATTTTATATATGGTTGATTTTTAATAAACTTAAGGCGTTCACACTGTGAAATTCCATAATTACGATTTTTTATGAATTAACCGTCGCGTTGCCATGTGGTCAATTGAGTTTCCACTGCCAATTTAAAGTTGATTTTCTTAAAACCTATGGACCCTAATATTATAAAAAAAATTGTAATCCTCCATTGAAGTGTTCTCAATATTTCGTAATAAAAAAAAAGCAAAAAATTACTTCCTTCATCCCAAAAAAAAATATTTTCTAAGACTGCCCTCACCTTCATTCGTGTTAAGGTAGAATTTGTTTTGCTAATATTTACAACTTTTTCAAAAGTGACAAATACTTACTCGCTGTTTTGAACGTATTATAAATTATATGTTTGGCCTTTTTCATAGGTACGTAATAATACTTGTGGACGGAAACGCAGCACGCAACTTAATAATATCAGAACTGTGAAAATATTAACACTTTACCAAAAGGGACAAATATTAATACGTACTCGTTGTCTTGAACGTACTATACATTTTGCCTAGGTGCCTTTATCATACGTAAAATCTCGTAAAGTCTCGCCCCGCCGGCCGCGGCGCGAGACAAGTTTATACTTGGTGTCCAGTTGCTCGTATGCTGTGACGCATTCCATATCAGAAATCGCATGGTTCCAGAAAAAAATTAATAATGATATGTTTTTCAAATAATCCATGTATGTTATAGATATCGATCTATTTCTAATGAAATTCCCTACAAGATGACATAAATTAAATTTTGATTCATCGAGTCATATGCTTGATATTTAGATAAAGTTAGCGGTAAACTGAATTTACCACATGGGAGCGAGCGTTTTGTTTTGAACACGGTACGTTAAGGGTTAAATAAATAAATGTTTTTTCTACTTTATTGTGAGTTTGAATCGTTCTTACGATGATGAAGGTGTAAAGTATTCGCAACATAAACAATAAACTCAAAAGGGGAAAAACAGTGTCTTATTTCATACAAAATTTCTTTGATTTGACCGTGCCTCAGTATTCCTTTGTTTCGTGTTTCCATGATTTGGAAAATATTTATAATATTTAAGCAAAATATCTTTCTAGTTGATATATCATTCGAACACCCGTCAAAGCTGATAAGAATTGTTAATAAATTTATATTTTCAATTGAATGATAATTATGCATACTCATTGAAATAATAATGATAATATTATGAAACCCAAGAAAAAATATATATTTATATATAATCAATGAACTACAATGTCGGTCAGTCCTCATTAGAACAATAAGATATATATTATACGTACAGAGAATTGGATATATTATTTCTTCAAGAATGTATTAAATATTATGGAGGTTGATGAATAACATCATCTATTGTTGATACGTATAAGCTTTTTCAAGAAATTTATTAGTTAGTTGGTTAGTAAGAAATTTATTTCTAAAGGATATGTTTGTAGAATGTTTATATATTACTCGTAAAAACAATGAGACATATTTATTTTATTTAAAGAGAATCGGAAATAATATTTCTTCAAGAGAATATTAAATATTATTGACTTTGATAAATAATACCATCTAGCGTTGTAAAGCATAAGCTATCTCAAAAAATAGTTCGGATGTCATTATTTGTAGAAGTTTTATAATTAACCGTAAGATGGCGCTTTAAATTTTTTGATTTAATTTCGTACTTTTGAATTTTACATCATCATGGAAACATTGTTGGAAATTATATTAAGGTTAGCAATGTACACAATACATGTTTTTTGCGCCTGCAAAGATAAATTTGTAATATTATTTTTAATGAAACATAAAAACTCTCACCATCTAAAAAGAACATTTTGTGCTAAATTATTTTTATTTTGTTATTTTATTTTATATTGTTGTATTTTATATTATTTTTTTGAGGATGTTGGACGATCGAAGTGTGCGCGGGAGATGCCTATTGGTGGCGATGAGGTTCGCAACCCATCACACCGCGTCTCCCGCGGGGCGAAAAGAGAAGGATGGAGTGCCGTATCGGTTAAAATGTGGCAGTCCATTCTTTCTGCCTACCCTTTCGGGAGACGGCGTGATGGTAAGTTAGTTAGTTAGTTAAAAACTCTCAATATAAATAAATTATGCTTAATTCATTCAATGTTGACATACACTAGAAACCAAAATAATTTGAAAATACGATTATCAATATATTTATACATTAATAAGTTACATTTAGTAATCTGTAGTCTTACGAAAAAAAATTGGTGAAGTGAATAACAATATAAATTATGCCTACATGTAAAATTTGTCAAAAAAATGTGTATGAAAAAATTTGCGTGTTGCTGGAATCAACATCAGTTAGTTAATTTTAGACTACTGAATACTTAAATGGGCAATTGTTTTTTTCATACGAAGGTTCTTTTTTTGGTTCTATATCGTTCTTGAACCATGTAAAAACAACAAACGAAAAACGTTTTTTGTTGTCTAACTTAATGGGTTCTTTAACTGCTATTAAAATAATTACCGTACTAGATTTTTTGTCGTCAGGTAATATAAGTCGTAATCAGTGGGCGAAACGGATTAAATTACGCTTGGTGTTTCTATCAACCAACTGGATTCCATTTACAAAAAACATAATAATTAGACTTTTAAGTGTATGCATACATAGCTTCCCTCCATATAAATCCTTTATTTCATCTTTTAAATTTAAACTAAATCATATTTTAGTTATCTATTGCAAAATATTGGGGTTCGAACAGTCAGTAGGGTCGCGGCGAGCCACATCTTGCTGGAGGGTGTGATTCTATAAAATGCTGCGAAACGCCCAGTTTCATTCCACCGGCAACACTACTGACTAGTCCAACTCGTTAGCGTCCCTGTCGCGAACCCCGGGCAATGGGGTCACACTCATAACCGTGTGATCACAGCAGATAACGAGGGGATGAAAGGCGAGTTTCTAGCGCCTCTAAACCAGATCCAACCAGCTAAGGGAAGGTAACCCCGACAGAAAAATCCACCAGAGAAGGCAACGGGAAACCACTCTGGTCACCTTTTCCCAGGAATCACTTCGGCGAAAAGAAGGCAGCTATCCTGGCTGCGGAACATCGAAGAGTGGACAGGAATAACAAGGGTTCAGAACCTGTTCCAAGTGGCTCAGCATAGAGATGCCTTTGGTGCGTTGATCGCCAATGTTGGAGGGGCCTGACACGGCACCGAAAGAAGAAGAAGATGGCAAAATAGAATATGGGAAACATACTAAAACGATCACTATAAATTTAGTTATTATTAGATACCTAAACAAACAAATAATACCTACGCGTATTGCGTTTGCCATTATGCTTCTACGAGTATTTAGGATTTTCACAAATTGAAAATGTTTGAATGAAAATTGTACTGTAAATGTATGATAACACTTATATTTATTTATTTTGGAAGCAGTTTTGTTAGAATGAAGTTCATTCAGCCGGTATACGATTTTCATTCTGTAAAAATAATGAAATTGTAAAAAATCTGTAATTAGATTAAGATATTTAGTTAAACTCCACAAATGTTTTTGTCACCAACCGGTTTCGGCAGCTCGCTACCATCAGAAAACGGCGATGACTCAAATCTTAGTGTATTTTAACTAAATTTGCAAAATTCAGAAAATCTTTATTTTACTCGTCATTATTTGCAATGAACTTCTACCATGAAATTACAAATAACAAAATATTTTTTTTTATGTTAATTTCAATAATTGTCTTACGAAGCAGTGTCGTTTAACAGATAAACGGTGAGTATTTACGAAACAATGGCCTATGGTAATTTACAGCATGCAATCTTAATAGATTTTTTTTATTTCACGATTTGAAATAATGACAATACTTTGTATTATTAAAAGATTTATCCTTTGGTTTTGCTGGAGACTGATAGTTTTCACCGCGCAAGGGAAAATTTAGACTACTTCACTATTTTCGAGAACATCTATCGAGATCATTTCATTTCATTTATTTCATTTCATTTCATTTATTTTGCTAATAATCACAAACATTACAGACATACAATTCCAAATCATTTGCAATTACATTATAAACAGAGAAGCATTAAAAAAAATAAAAATTAAGCTTAAGAGTAAGAAAAAATCATAACATTGATATTGCATCCCTGAGGCAACTCACACTATCACGAAATATGTCGACCTCCGAGGCGATCCGATTAAGCAATAAGATTGCCCTACCCACAGGCATTACCATTGGCAGGTTGGTTCTGCAGCGTGGCAAATAAAACAATCTGTGCTGTCTTTGACGAAGGTAATTATCAGGGACAAATAGACCTACATCACTCAGGACATCCGAGTTCTGTATACGGCCGCCAATCAGCTGAAAGAAGTGAACTCCCAAGTGAATGTTCCTCCTTCTCTCCAATGACTGGTAGCTTAGCATACCTAGCAAGAATTCAGTCGGAAAGAGCCACGGGTAATAACCGCGCTCCCTGAGGTAAAGAAAGCGCAGAAATTTTTTCTGCACTCGCTCCACCATCAGAGAATATCGGATCCCAGGCGGTGACCAAATAACGGAACTATATTCCAGCCGACTTCTTACCAGGGAATTATACAACACCCTAAGTACCTGTGTGTTCGAAAATATCTTGGCATTCCTGAAAACAAATCCAAGCATTTTAATGGAACTATTACATAGAGCAACTATGTGAAGATTGAACGATAATTGAGCATCGAACAGAACACCGAGATCTCTGGATGTAGAAGCTCTTTCAAGCTGTACCCCATCCATAAGATAGCGAAAGTATAATGTTTTCGATGCCCGTGTGTATGACATAACAAAGCACTTGGAGACGTTGAAGAATAATTTATTACGTTTACTCCATTGGGTTATGCTCTGAATGTCACACTGAAGCTTCAAGCAATCTGAGGGATTCTCTATTTCAGAGAAAACTTTTGTCATCAGCAAATAATAAAAAATTTGAAAACTTTATTTCGTTAGAAATATCATTTATGAATATCGTGAAAAGCAATGGTCCTAAATTAGACCCTTGTGGCACCCCTGATGAGGTGTGAAAGGCCGAAGACTGAAAAAGTCCATATGACACATATTGTTTTCGAGATGTTAGATAGCTAGAGAAAAGCTTGAGCAGATTGTCACTAAAGCCAATCCTTTGAAGCTTTCGAAGCAAAAGTTGGTGGTCCACCTTATCAAACGCTTTTGAAAAATCGCTATACGAGCAGTCGACTTGTGCGCCTTTATCAAGGCACTTAGTGACAAAGTTCGTAAATACCATCAAATTTGTAATGGTTGAACGCCCTGATCTGAATCCATGCTGTTCATTAATTATGAATGGTTCTATCTTTGGGTTAATAAAACGATGTATTAACGCCTCAAATACCTTCGCAGGTGTAGATAAAATTGCTACTGGTCGATAATTTTCAACACATGATTTTGTGCCTTTCTTGAAAACTGGAGAGATTTTAGAAATCTTCCAAAGTTCCGGAAAGACACCCGTTTGTAGCGATCGATTAAATATAATGGACAGTGGTTTTTTGAAAATGTGGTTGCAACCTTTTAATATAAAGGTTGGAACAAAATCTGGACCTAATGAATTCGTGTTTTTGAGTTGATTAATAGCCTTGAAGACTTCACATTCACTGAAAAAATCTATGGAAATATCTTGAGCGCCCTGAGTCGTATTCTGCGAATCAGCATGGACTGCCTCATTTGATGGAGTACTGAACACAGATTTAAAATGTTCAGCGAACGCATTCACAACTTCTCTATTGTGAACCTCTTGACCTTGCCACGTCATTGTATCAATAACACCACCATCATGGCGTTTGGAGTCTATATATTTCCAAAAATCATTGGGATTTCTCAAGATATCGGCTCCAATGTTGGATATATATGATTTGAAAGAAGATCTCATTTTACATTTTACCGTAGCTCGAAGACTACTAAAGAGAGTGTAGTAATGTGAATTACCAGAAGACTTCCACTTTTTGTGGTAACTATGTTTCATTCTGATGTCACTGATAATATCTCGAGTGAACCACCTCGGATATCGTCTATTAGTGGTAGCCGGGGGTTTCCTAGGGAAGCAATCATCAAAACAAGAATACACAATGTCATAAAAAACTTGTACGGCCTCATTCACGTCTGTTATAGAGCGAAGTTGATCCCAGTTTGCCTGAAAAAGTGCATCATAGAGGAAACTGAAATCACCATTGGAAAAATTCCAGCCCCTCCATGATACCGTGTCCGCAGTAGGGACCCTAGAATGTGGTCTTGAAGTCTCTATAATCAAGTCGAAATTTAAAGCAGGATGGTAAGAGTCCTCTTTCGTGAGGGGAGATTCGCCTCGAGAAACGGATACCGGAACTGTCGAAAATATTAAATCAAGTATTCTTTGTTTGGTATTCAGAATGCCATTGCACTGGACGAGTCCCAGCACCGAACACATAAATGAGATCTCCTCATCGACATCCCTGCTCTGTGCCGAGTACAAATTAAAATCGCCCAGTAAAATGACACGCTTATCCCCAATTATTAGCAGATTACAAAGAATCTTATTAAAAAATAATCTATAAGACTCTAAAGAACTCTGAGGAGGAAAATATATTACGCATATGTAAACTATCGTACCTCTATATGTGAGCTTAAGCCAAAGATCTTCATTGACCGTTTCCAACATAGAAAATCTCTGGATATCCATAGATTGTCCGTGTCTCACGGCCAACAAACACCCCCCACCCTGCCTGTGAGCACTACAAGAGGACGCGCGATCTCTCCTAAACACAATAAAATCCGACGTGAATAGTTCCGAGCTCAAAACGCTATCACTAAGCCACGTCTCGGTCAAACATATTATATCAAAATCACATCCTGCTACCTCATTGTAAAACTCGGTGCATTTGGTATTTAACCCTCGTGCGTTTTGATAAAAACATTTTAATGAAGAGGAGCAAGAAACAGGGGGAACAATACTGGCCTCGCTTGTGTCTAGTCATTTGACTTTAGGCAAGTGCGGAGTTACCACCCTATTATCCCATTCCTTAACATATGAATGACGTGGCCAATGACAGGGCTTTAAAACTTCACCAACAATTTCTGAAGGTATACCCAATTTGAACGAGGCATAATCTCCCCTCGACTTGATTTTGAAGACCTTGAATGCGGCCGTACTGACAATCGAGGTAAGGTATTTGATAAGGTCATCTGCTGTGGTATCCTTGTGCAGGGGGTAGAGGTGATAAAATGTCATTTTTTTGTTTACTGAAACGTCATCACTGCGAAGTTTACCGCGCACCACACGACCTCTGCGGGTTCCCTTCGCCACTTTCCAATCTTCCGCCACAGTCGCAGGTGTCGAGGCCGTTTCCGTGGATAAACTTGGACCCCACTTAGTTTGTGGTGTGGCATTATTAAAAATAATATTAACACACTTTTATTAGTTTATGCATATTACTTTTTTATTAAAACTAACCAGTTTTACTCCCGCCGAAGCTTCGTCAAGGTTGCAAAGACATAAAAAATATTATTTTTATATAACTTTTCTTAAAATAGCAACCGATGTATCCATTTTCCTAATGAGAAAACATTGAATCTTCTTCTTTTTTTAAAATAGATCTGACGATCTGTGATACATAAATCATGTTTCTTCGAATGATGAGGACCAGTTGTCAACATCTCTTAGGTGGTCTTCCAGGTGGGTGGTGTCCGGAGGGGTTTTCGCAAGCGGTTGTATATGCGAGTCTGTCACTATCCATTCTGGCTACATGGTCCTTCCAGTATCTTCTTCTGGATCTACTTCACCGAATGATATCCTCTATTTTGCAAGTTTTTCTTGTGTCTGCGTTACGGACACGATCTCGGAGAGTAATGGATCTTAGGGCCTTCACCTCAGATGTTCTTAGCAACCCCGCGTCTCTACAGCATACGTCATAACGCGTCGCACGTTTGTCTTATAAATTCGTACCTTGCTGTCAATACGCATGTTCTTGTTCTTCCAGACCAGATTCTTCAGACATCCTGACTCGTATTTCAGTATAAAGGTCATTCTTCTTCTTCTTCTTCTTCCTCAGCCTATTCCCGTCCACTCCTGGACAAAGTCCTCCTTCATTCGCTTCCATGTCACTCTGTCCTGTGCAGACTGCATCCAGGTTATTCCGTCGTGTCTGTTCAGATCATCCTTCCACCGTAGTTGCGGTCACCCTTCACTTCTCTTTGCCGTCCACGGTCTCCAAGTCAGCAGTCTTCTTGTCCACTTTTCATCTGAGCTTCTGGCTATGTGACCTGCCCATTGCCATTTTAGAGTCGCCACCCGGTGGATGATGTCAGTGACCTTTGTTTTTTCTCTCACCGTATCGTTTCTGAATCTGTCTCTTAGGCTTATTCCTAACATGGCTCTTTCCATTGCTCTTTGGGTCACTCGTAGTTTCTCGGCACTTTGTTTGGACAATGTAATATTTTCAAGACCATAAGTAAGTAAATAACTTGCTCCACAGATATATCACCATTAGTCAGCTTACATCTTGTCGTCTGGATATTGTGAGAAGTTTTGTTTTGCTGACTGATATAGCCATATTTAGCCTTTGTGATACTGTGTGGAATTTGTACAACATTCTTTGCAAGTCATCTTCAGATTCGGCTATTAACTCGGCATCGTCTCCATAACAAATGACGTTCACAGTTTTAATACCCATTTTATAACCTGGTCCTAAGCCAACTATGATTACGACATTGAATCAATATTAGAAAAAACAATTAAGTTGGGAATTTCAAGTATCATAGATAATTCGAGAACTTGTCGAAATATTTGTCTATAAAATAAAATCTTTTTTCTAAAAAAAAAACGCAAAAACTTTGCTTTAAATACGTAAAGAAGAATTAACATGAAAACATGGCATGACCAAATTAATCAAATTTTAAAGATTAGTCATGTTAGAAGTAGGAAGAATCGACGTACGTGTATGACTCGCTGTATGAATGTGGAGGAAGCTAGAGAGGTGTGCCAGGATAGAGTAGTGTGGCGGTCCATTCTCTCTATGGGGAAACGGCGTGATGGTTTGTTGTTGTAGAAGAATATAAACAACCGTCTACAAGAGTGATCAAAAACTCAATATTAAATAATTAATACGAATGAAAACGCCCTTTTCTAGAAGTTTTATTATATTTTATGGGAATGACATGTTTCGTTATGCTAATGCATTATTGAATGTTCGTCAGATTACCAAACAATTGATAATGCCTTAGCAAGGAGAAACATGTCATTCCCATTAAATATAATCAAACATTTAGAAAACCGAAGTTTTTATTTGTATTCATTAGAAAAAAATAACTATTATTTTGAATAAGATTTTGGTTAAACAAACAAAATATTTAAAAAGTATGTTTGTTTTTTTAAATGATTAAAAAATTAAAGATATAAATGAGTATTTTCTTTTTCGTCTTTTGTCGATGTAAAAAGTAGGTTATAGCTTTCAACTCGTTTGTTCAGAAGTCATAGATATAATTTCACAGATGTACAATACACTCTAATAATGGTGAGATAAAAAACGGTGTAGATCACCCACGATGCGTGAGATCTCTGTACCACAATAACGGGTATATGGAATGTCACAGATGCATGTTTATAAATATAAAAGTTTCCCAGATACTCTTCACATGAGCACATGAATGATAAATTTGCATCACGCGGATCTAATAATGTCAACGAGATATCGTATTCTCGAATAGAAAGTACTCGTAACTACACTTAAAATATTTTCATTTTTGTTAGTCGTATATCTTGAGAGTGCCAAATGGAAGCCAAGTGCGTGGGCTGAATGCTTTTGGTCTTTGATAATGTCATTGCTAGTATATTGTAATACTTTCAGGAAATATCGAAACACAGACACAGAAAAAAAAATAAAGCTAGAATGGCAGTGCACAATGGTGTTCTTTTACCGACCCTTATGTATGGAAGCGAAGCATGGAACTGGCAAAATAAGGATGAAAGTAGAATAAATGCATTAGAAATGAGATCTATTAGACGAATGTGTAGATACTCTGTAAGATAGAGTGTCGAATGAAAATATAAGAAGTGAATGCGGTGCGAATGATGGTGTTATGAATAAAATAATGAAAGGATCATTAAGATGGTTTGGACATATGGAAAGAATGAATGAAGAAAGAATGGTAAAAAAATTATATGCTAACGATGTAAATGGAACCAGAAATAGAGGAAGACCGAGGAAAACGTGGCACGATCAAATAAATCAAATATTGAATGTCGGCCATGTGAGGAGTCAGAGAAATCGATGCGCGTGCATGACACGATGTATGAATGTTGAGGAAGCGAGAGAAATATGTCAGGGAAGAAAAGTGTGGCAGTCCATTCTTTCTGCCTACCCCTTCGCGAAGACGGCGTGATGGTTAGTTAGTTTTTTTTTTCAGACATAAAAATTAAAACATCTTACAACATTTACAGAAATACAGAAACATTAAGAAATATCAGACACACACATAGAAACTCAAACATCTTACACATTTTTGTAATTCCATAAAATGTGTAAGATGTTTGAGTTTCTATGTGTGTGTCTGATATTTCCTGAATGTTTCTGAATTTCTGTAAATTATGTAAGATGTTTTAATTTCTATATCTGTGTTTCGATATTTCCTGAAAGTATTACAATTGTTGTGTATCTGTTTGTAATTATTAAATATGTTTGATGTGTTTTTGGGTAACACCGTGTGATAACTCCTTCTCGACCGACGTTTCGGAGATCGTTGCAGTCTCCATCTTCAGGGTAATGAATGTGATATGTGTTGTGTCTGCTAAGGTACTTCACCGTTGTACCATGTCGCCGGCAGTGTGTAAGTGTGAGACAAAGAGTCCGTGCCAGGTTCCCCCACATCTCATCAGCGAGGCAATCGAAATTTACCAACACCCGCACAACATCAACAGAGACGATGGCCTCCGCCTTAAACCCGCGTGGTATCCGGTACTACACAATATACAACCCGCCCGACTGAGAGACACCCGGGAATGGGCCCCTTGTGCTTAGCTAATTCGGGGAATAAAACACTGCCGGCGACATACCGCTCGGGAATGCCCCCTGTGCCAAGCTATTTTGGGGAACCTAGCACGGACTCTTGGTCTCACACGTACACACTGCCGGCGACATGGTACAACGGTGAAGTACCTTAGCAGACACAACACATATCACATTCATTACCCTGAAGATGGAGACTGCAACGATCTCCGAAACGTCGGTCGAGAAGGAGTTATCACACGGTGTGACCCAAAAACACATCAAACATATTGCTGCCAACCGTGAAAATCTACGCAATTATTAAATATGTTAATTGTCATTTTGTCTAATAATGAGTATTATACTCATTGGAATACAGTTTTACTATTGTATGTCTAAATAAATAAATAAAATAAAATTGTTTTAAACGTAAACATGATGTAACAAAGAATGAAACCGTCTGTTTTCTAGAAGTTTTATTGTATTTTATGTTAATGATATGTATCGCCTGTCGCCGTACTACCAACGCCAACGCTAGAAAAAATCGACGTGCGTGCATGACACGATATATATTAATGTTAAAGAATCGAGAGTACGTCATGCGTGTTTTTTTTCTTTAAAAAAAACTAACACCAATAATAAAAACACAATATTATTATATATTTTTTTCTTTTTTTATACACTTTGTTTACCATATACAACACTTACACTAAAAAAATTAAAATTACATAGACATGTTTCGGACAACCAGTCCTTCGTCAGTGATACATAATACACATATTTAAAATATCATAAAATTGTTTACATGATTTGACAGATGTTACATCTGTCAGATCATGTAAACAGTTTTATAATATTTTAAATATGTATCTTTATAATATGTATCACTGAAGAAGGACTGGTTGTCCGAAACATGTCTAAGTAATTTAATTTTTTTTAGTGTAAGTGTTATATAAGCAAAGTGTATATAAATAAAGCAATTACAACACAAAGTATGGCAAATATATGTAGAAGAAATATTATTATAATTTATTAAAAAATCTCATATGTCATATCATAATGAAGAAGGAATCTGGTCGGGTCCAATCTTGACCCCAAGTCCCCTGGATAATTAGTCAAGTATTTTTTCCCCCAGACCACCACCCGATGATAAGTTAGTTAGCTAGTTTAAAAGTATGTATTGTCTTACCTGAACTAAAGGTTGTGGAGTTTTTGTGATGTGCATTCCGCTTACTTCTACGATGGCTGGCACCAGCGGCTTGACCCCGTGGAGAGTGAAATGGGTATTGGATAGAAGCATCGCTGTTTTCTGACGACCGATTTCTTCAAGTGGCGGCACAGTGCGGTTGAGATTCTTCTGGACCAATTCCCGTTCAGGAATAAATGCGTAGCGACTGAACAAAACTTTATAGATGTTTCCCACCAGTAGATTTTCGAGCCTCTGGAAGAAATTCATGTGCGGTCCATTCTTTAAGAAGATGCACGGCATGAAAGATAATATATCAGGTTGTCCGTATATAGGATAAGTCCACGGCATCGGCGGATGAGATTGAAGAGCAATTACCGGGGCATCTATGAAATGCGCTATTCCAAGAGCACATTGACTGTTAAAATCTTCAATTAAAATAACATCAAACTTCTCATTATTATTCAGTATTTCGTGTATTTGCGGATGCGCTGTCAACACATCGCACATACTCAGCGCCATGTCGATCATCATTTTGCTTTCAAAAAAGTGCATCAAACGGGCGTGAATAAAATTTTTAGGCTCGAAGACACTCATATCGACAGATTCCCGGTGAAGATTTGAGAACACACCCATGCTGATCTGTGTCCATCCATCCATTTTAGGCTCCTCAAAATGCGAAACGACCGTCAGTTGATGACCTCTAGAAGTCAGCTCGTGCAGAAGCGGGTTGAATACATCGTGGTGGCTTTTTCCTGGATGTGGAAATAGCCCTAAAATTTTCAGGCTGTCTATCCCAGATGTGACACACACAAGGATTAATATTGATTTTATCATGTTGGCACCTTTGTACAGCGTTACTGATAAACGCAATTCTGTTTATATATCCTTTTTAAACACTATATTTAATCACTTTTAAAAATGCTCGATTACGCTTACGAATCCATTAAATATTACTTTCGCATATGTAAGATTTCATTGTATGTACGCTATTATAACAGTAAGCGCCTCCTGCGGCTAAGACGAACTAAAGTGAACTAATGAATACTGTGGTACGCTTAAAATGATCCGCGATATTGTATTGCGATCGCCAACTCTACTCTAAGAGGTACACTATAGTTTAAAATGTTTGCGGCACAGAAAAAAGAAACTTTGGTTATCGCAATAAATATTAAATTTATTTACGACCGTCTCTCAAATTACAATATCTAGAACATAATAATAAGAAATTGATGGAATTTTTATTTGATAATTATATAATCAGAGTCAAAATATATACATGACGTTATTATTTTATTTAACTTCTTAATGTATACATAATTTTATTGAGAGATTTAATTTTGATTAAATAATAGGTTACTCGTAGAAACCACAAAACACGAAATTTATTTGACTTTAATCATATACTAATTTTTAATATATTTTTAAATCTAGCAGACGGATACAGTTTGAGTGTACGTGTATAAAATAATATTATATACAAACTATAAATAATGTGATTAACTTTTTCGGTTAGAATTTTTACTTAAAAAGTAAAAAAAAAACTGCCGATTTCCAATTTCGAATACTTTAAATGCAGAGTTAAGATATTCCTATTTTATTGATACGAATATAAAAAAAAGGTTTTAAAATATTGTTAATAGCTGTATTATTACTTAAAACCATATTTTTTTTTAAATGAAAAAAAAAAATCCAAAATTTCATTATTAGTATATATTTAGTGGGCTTCCACTTGTGCTTATCGTCGACCGGTTTCGGCGCGCGGCTTGCTGCTATCTTCTTGTCTATGGCAGCAAGCGGCCGAAACGGGTCGACGATAAACACAAGTGGAAGCACACTTAATATATAATAATAAAGATTTTTTTGTTTTCATTATTTAAAATGAGCTTTTATTAAGAAATTTCAATTAAAAATATTAATTATATGTTTTTTTATTTATTATATTTAAATGAATGCACAAAAAAATTAAATATTTATTCATGACTGGTTCAAAATACGCGAGGAGCCGGATAATTCGACGTGCGTGCATGACACGATGTATGCATGTTAAGGGAGCGAAAGATGTACTCGTATGTCAGGATGGGAGGGTGGAGAAGGATATTGAAAGAAGGGTTGGGGCAGGCAACAGAATAAATGGTGTACTTAAAGTTGTCATCGCAAAAAAAACCCTATCCAAAAAAGCTAAGATGGCAGTGCACAATGGTGTTGTTGTGCCGACCCTTATGTATGGAAGTGAAGCATGGAACTGGCAAAAGAAGGATGAAAGTAGAATAAATGCAGTAGAAATGAGATCTCTAAGACGAATGTGTGGCAAATCTGTTTATGATAGAGTGACAAATGCAAGTATAAGAAGTGAATGTGGTGCGAATGAAAGTGTTATGAACAAAATAAGGAAAAGGTCATTAAGATGGTTTGGACACATGGAAAGAATGAGTGAAGACAGAATGGTAAAGAAGGTATATGTAAACGGCGTGAACGGAGCTAGAAATAGAGGAAGGCCGAGGAAAACGTGGCACGATCAAATCAATCAAATATTGAATGTCGGTCACGTGAGGAGTCGGAAAAATCGACGTGCGTGCATGACAAGATGTATGAATGTAGAGGAATCGAGAGACGTATGTCAGGACAGAACAGTGTGGCGTTCCATTCTTTCTGCCTACCCCTCCGGGGAGACGGCGTGATGGTAAGTTAGTTAGTTAGTTTAGTATGTCAGGACAGAACAGTGTGGCGGTCCATTCTTTCTGCCTACCCCTCCAGAGAGACGGCGTGATGGTTTGTTAGTTAGTTAATTCAAAATAGATGCTTATATTATATATTTTTTCATAACAATCAGATTTTAATAAAAAGATTAAAAATGTGTTTTATGTATACCTAATACGTTCCAAGTTTTGCAGTGAATATATTGAACACCACAGTATCATCTCATTTATGAGAATAATTGGTAGATATTATATGCGTAAGTGATTAAAACTCACCAAAAGGTTGCTGGCAACACGGTATAGCTCGGTCTGAAATAATCTCAATGATATTTAATAAATTCCCATATTCACCATGAGTTATGTAAATTTAATGTTAATGTACAAATATTTTTCCGTTTAATATATTATAATTTCGAAACACCTTGTAAATTTTCCAAGTTTAATGGTTTTTAAATATATGACAACTTAAGATAAAAAAAACCATAAAAATATGACATCTCGCTGAATGTAAACAAAACTATTAAATTTGCATGGGTGACGCTTTTTTCCCAATAAATTTTATAACGAAATATATATTTTTAATGATTTAATAAACTACTTTATCAAACGAATAAACTATTTCAATGAGGTGGTTGGGGAATTCCAAAAAGAAGACACTGCCATGATTGGGCAAGTTGAACAAACTTGGACTGCACATCTAATCTGATTTAATACATGAGTACATTTTTGTTACTTATTACTATTGTTTATTGAGCTCAAGTATTCAATATTCAAAATCTATTGGCCCCAAACAGTGTCGAATGCCGTTCTCTGGACCATGGCAGGCGAAAAGCCAATAAGAGAACAAGTCGCTAGACGCAAATGGCAGTGGATCGGTCACACTCTGAGACGGAACCCAGCCTGCATCGCTCAGGGCGCACTAGACTGGACCCCTATGGGGGGAAAGAGGTAGCGAGGCAGACCTAGAGCCACCTGGAGAAGAGCCTTGCAGGACGAGGTTAAGGCAGCAGGCCTCACTTGGGATGATGTTAAGCATCAGGCATGCGATAGAGTCGGGTGGAGAAGATTCCTTGAGGCCCTATGCACCATGGACGTGTGACAGGACAAAAAGAAGAAGAAGACTATTGTTTATTAGATTCTTTGTTTGTGCATCAAAAATAAATAAATAAATCTTATGTTCTCTTAAATTAGAAATATGCGTTGTTTAATCTACAATATATTTAATGATGGACAATTATTGTAAACTCCCGATTGATGTGTTTTTATATAGAAAATATATTCAAAAATATACTGAAATAAATCAATTTAGTTAAATAAAATTTTATTAGATGAGGGAATAAATTTTAATTGTGACAATCAGTCGTTGTTACCAGAGATTACGTATGATTAATGAGTTTTAATGAAAAAATGTTAAATCGCATCGGATATTGACAGGCAACTCGGGTGGTGGTCTAGGGCAATGCTCCGCAATCTTTTCTCACCTACGGCACACATAAGATCTTCCTAGAATTCCGCGGCACACCAAAAGCTCAAATTCGGTCTGGACGTGGGCGTCAATCAGCTCAGGAGACGCTGGTGACCTTTTTTTAGCTCATCAGGCTAGAAGAAATCGGACCCAAAAGATCCAACGTCCGATTTTCACGATCCTACTTAAAAAAATGAAAACTTCCAGCTAGTAGAAATCGGCGGTGACCGAATTTTGACGAATGATATAAAAACACAAAAAAGGTCACCAAAGTCTCTTGAACTGATTTACGAAAAAGTCAAATCTTTCGCAATTCACGAAATCCGACTAGAACTAAATATTTTTTTCATTATGCATTTGGTCGCGGCACACCTGCATCCGGCTCACGGCACACCAGAGCGCCGCGGAACACCAGTTGCGGAGCACTGGTTTAGGGGACAGAACGCTTGGATCTTGATCCAGGGGACATTCGAGCCTGGACAAGACCCAATTCCTTCTTCACGATAGTGAGTTATTTTCTCGTCATATTGAATATTGTAAAATAAATTCTTATTCCATTGATTAAAATCTTTAGGGTTTGTCTTTTCTTAAAGAAAAAAAAAAGCGAATGAATTAGTGGAATTATCATAATAAAGATTATTACTGTTAAAATTTAAAACACTGTTATAATATCACAATTTATTTTTATTCACATAGATTGTCGCGACAGCTGTTTCGCCAACCGATGTTGGCATCATCAGGTGTTACAATAAACTTAATACAATAAAGTTTATTGTAACACCTGATGATGCCAACATCGATTGGCGAAACAGCTGTCGCGATAATCTTTGTGAATAAAAAGAAATTGTGATATTATAACAGTGTTTTAAATTTTAACAGTTATAATGTTGAAGTATCATAGTGTTTCGGCCAAAACAATGGACTATCATAGGTTTCCAATCTTTTCTGGGCCACCGCCTCCTTTACAAGAAAAAGAAACGTTCAACGCCCCCGAACTACCGAAATATGGGAAAATGATTACAATACATACAATAACAAAATAAACCAATATTTAAGTTTACTTCGCTTTATTAGTATCTACGTGATAAGCGTGTTTTTTTTGCCTTTTTAGACTATATTTTTTTATCTGCCCACTCTCTCTATTTTTCCTGGGTCTTCTACTGCCCCCTGAAAGTCTAAAACGCCCACAAGGGGGCGTTATCGCCCACTTTGAGAACCTAGGTACTATATAATAAAGATTAACAATCATATAATAACATATAGGTACTATAAGAAGATAAGTATTATAGTATTTAGAATTGAGAGTAATACATAGGATATATGGCATCCTAAGACAAAAAAGAAACATAATTTATTGAGGAACCAAATTAATTTCTACACAATAAAACATTTTATTGGTCGTATAAAAACTTGACTTTTACAGTTTGTTCGAAGTATATCTACAGCAGGTGGCGATAACGCGTTTTAACGAAAATCGAAAATCTTCAAATATACATAAATACGTATGTAAATACTAGTAATTTTTTACTTTTTCTTGAACAATGTAGTAAATACACATCAAATTCGTTATATACTGATAAAAACTTCAATTTTATTGTGTTTTGTGGTAGATATGTGTCATAATAATCCAGATATGTGATAATTACAAAAATTGCTTTAGTAATGTCGATGTACGTTTTTCATCTAAACCAGTGTTTCTTAACCGTATTGAAAGAATCGCCCCCCTTTACCACAGTAAAAATTTCCAGCGCCCCCCACCCTATCCAACAAAAAACGAAATTTAAAATTAAAAAAAAATTGTAGGTTTATATTTTATACAAAGGATTTCCTTATATAAATAAATAAAACCCTTGGACGGTACAAAACTTACAATCATAGGTGATATTTTGAAACATTTGAATGGGCTTTTATTTTATATGAAGATAATGATATTGAGTATTATTCTTCTTCCTGTGCCGTGTCAGGTCCCCCCGACGTTGGCGGTCATTCCGGCGAAAACCTCCCTGTCCTGCGCTGCCCGAAACAGGTCATCCACCGTCCTCATTCCGGTCCACTCTCTAATGTTGCGCAGCCAGGACATCTGTTTTCTGCCAACTCCCCGTCTTCCCTCTATCTTGCCCTCCAATATAAGTCGGAGGAGGCGGTACTTTTCTCCACGCAGCACGTGACCCAAATATGAGACCTTTTTCACTTTGACATTCGACAACAGCTCTCTCTTGGCTCCGGCTCTCCTAAGTACTTCGACGTTACTGACCTTTTCGGTCCAAGGTATACGAAGCATTCTTCTGTGTATCCACATTTCGAATGCTTCTAACCGATTCATTACGTTCACTTTTAGAGTCCATGTTTCACTTCCGTATAATAAAGCTGACCATATGTAAGCTTTGATTGAGCTGACCATATGTAAGCTTTGATTATAATAGAGCTGACCATATGTAAGCTTTGATTGAGTATTATGCCCAAGTTAAAAAAATTGCGCGTGAAAGTGTAGTTTATTTAATAGAACTTACAAAATTAAAGCTCATAAAGAAAGTGTAAAAGTATATCAGTGGGCATAGCTCGTGAATAAGCTTATTTTTCTATATTAACACAATACCTACTCGAACTTCTACAGCGCCCCCTACATGCTAAAAAATTAATAACCCCCCGCCAGACTTCCAAAACGCCCACAAAGGGGCGCTGGCGCCCCGGTTAAGAATCACTGATCTAAACCCTGCAGAGATTGGAAAAATGATTGAGGCCTCTTACAGTATAAAAAGTACTCTTTCGTTAACATTAAAGTAACCAAAACCTAAAGTGTACACAACTCGACCATGGAAAGACAAATGCTGGGTGTGAATCTTAAATACTGAGTTATTTTTTAAATTAGACGTAGAACCGAAGTTGTCGACATCGTGGATCGTACAAGGATATTAAAGTGGCAATGAGCAGGACACACGGCAAGACAAGATGACAATAGGTGGACGCCCAGATATATCAAATGGGGACCATCGACAAATAAAAGAGATGTCGGAAGGCCGCTAAAGAGATGGGCCTACAATGTAGCCTCGATAGTTGTAAATAGTGGGTGAGAAAAGCAAGCAACAGGGAGGAGTGGAAACAAGGAAGAAGGAGAAGAAGAACACTGGATTTAAAAAATCTTAACATTACTTTTTGTACCCGTATTTCAATTTACTTACGAATCGTTTGATCATTGAAATTATTAAAAATCGTCGTAAACTCGTTCTTTAAAATTTTCATAAAATTAATCGCAACCCTGACTTCAATCGCACCAGACGTGTAATAAAAAAAATAAATAGACATTTTGTATTAAATCTTTCTTTACTCTTGACTAACAAAACAAGATTTTTCGGCATGAATAAATTAACATAATTTACACGTTTATAATGCACAAATAATAAACGCATATCTTCTTCTATATCCACCTTCAATATTGGTTGTTAAAAAATATTTAAAAATGATTAAGAATACTTTGAAGGAACATAAAACACTAATTATGAAAAATATCAAGGATTTCAATATTTTTTTTAGAAGAAGTTCATTGTAAATAACGTAAATAAAAAAACACAAAATACCTTTATAATATGCAATTAGTTTTATTTCATTTTGATTTTTAGTTCTTGTCCACAGACTAGAAGATGGCAGCGAGCTGCCGAAACCGCTCTCAATTAAAAATTAAGTAGAATAAAACTAAATATATATTTTATTATAAAGGAATTGATTGTTATTTTTATATAACGTATTTTCTCTTCAAATTAATAATACTGATAATATGATAACACAAATTTTATTATGAACTTTTTAAGTGTCGCGACAGCTGTTTCGCCAGCCGAGTTTAAAATGTTGAAGTATCATAGTGTTTCGGCCAAAACAATGGACGAATTTTTATGAATTAAAACACTGTTTCTCGGCATGTTTCGAAGGCCTACACCTTCATCACGATGATGAAGGTGTAAGAAAACGAAACATGTCGAGAAAATTTAACTCAAATGTGGAAAAAAACAGTGTTTTAATTAATAAAAGTACATCATTATGGAATTGCACAGTGTAAACACCTTAAGTTTATCTGAAAGGACTATTTAATGTATTTTCATTATTATCTAATTATTAAATCAACCATATTTTCTTGAATATCATCTTTCATCTGCGTATTTTTTTTAACAAATCGTAATACAAAATCTTTTCTTTATTTCATTAAAAAAAATCTGGGAATATGGTTTTTAACGTGGATTAAAGTATTAATGGTAACATGTTTAAAATACAGATTCATATTCAATTTGGTTAGTTATTTGATAAATTATTTTTAATTTTGATAATATTTAGGCGTTAACACTGTTGGATAACATAATGAATTCAAAAAAAATTTAAATACATTTTTTCATCTTATAGGATTGTGTTTCTCGGCGTGTTTATTAGGTTTTATACTTTCATCTCGTAGTTCTCGTCTTTTTCTCTCATAGTTCTCGTCTCATCTGGTAAATACTTTTTAAAATACAAAGCGTTTTTGAAAACTCTTTAATATTTTTTTTATGTACGTCTGTTTTTAAAAGTAGTATTAAATATAACATTTATTTTACTACAGCGTAGTCTCTATTACTGAATGTCAACTTTGCTGTACTTTACATTAAATATAATATAAAAATATATTAAAAGCTGCGCGGATTTTTATCATGTCAATTCGGTTAATATTTGTAAATTTATCACATTTTTTTATTACTTTGTTGACGCGACTAGTCGGTATCATTTGATTGTTATTGTATCTTCATCATAGCGGTCATCTTTAAGTAAATACTTAAAATGTCGTCAAAGAAAAGAAAACAATAATAATGTTGTAAACTAACCAACTAACTAACAATCACGCCGTCTCCCCGAAGGCGTAGGTAGAATAAATGGATTGCCACACTTTTCTTTCCTGACATAATTTTCTTGCTTTCTCAATATTCATACATTGTGTCATGCAGACACCTCGATACGTCCGATTCCTCACATTCAATAGTTGATTTATTTGATTGTGCCACTTTTAAGGGGTTACACCACCCTGTTCCACGCTCTAAAAAATAGGAATACTTAAAAACTATTTCTCTGAAACATATTTATGTATATGATTTATTTTTCAGGCAATGCTAGACGGAGAAATCAAGTACATCGTCAGCAAGGATTTTAAACAGAGGGTCCCACTGAGCGACTCTAATTTTTTTTATTTTTCAATATTGGATATTGTTTATAAATCTATCATATGTATACGTAAAATAAAGAATAATTAACATTTTTAATGGTCGAGTAAAAAAAAAAATATGCCTATTTTTTTGAGCGTCAGGGTCGTGCAACCTCGGTCTTCATCTATATTTAGCTCCATTTACATCGTTTACACATACTTTTTAAGCCATTATTTCTTCATTAATTATTTCCATGTTTCCAAAGCATCAAAATATTCGTTTCATTTATTTGTTCGTAACACTTTCATTCGCACGCAATCACTTGCATATTTTTATTAGAAATTCAATTATTCACAGATTTTCGCCACGTTCATCTTAGAGATCTAATTTTTACTGCAATTATTCTATTATAATTTCATTCTTATTTACAGCTTTATATTTTTTTATTGGTTTTAGCGTCAATAAACATTTTGTTTCCGTAATACTAGTATCATAATTATTTTATACATAGTTTATTAATATTGTAAAAAGTGTCCAGGAATTGGACAAAACTGTTGAGATTAAAATTGTAAACTGAAATTAAAAAAAAAACCAATTCTATTCAATCTTGCTATAAAAGCGCGGAAATAGATCGAAGAATTGGATTGGCTTGAGCTGCCTTCCGTAAATTAGACAATATATAGAAAAATCTGCGGCATCCTGCCGTTGTTATCTTATGGGTTTTAAACTTTAAGATTGTCTCAGAAAAACGCAAATAAATTGAATGAGCAATATTGGAGCCAGGAATGGATTGTCAGACATCATCGGAAGAGAAGCATCGCTAAAATGGCGTTGGGTAGCCCATGTCCCAGGACGTCCCCAACTTCGATGGAGGGATAACATTAAAGAGACCGCCGGTACAACATGGATACGTGTTGCCCAGGATCAACAGACATGGAATCATTAGGAGGAGGCCTACGTCCAGGACAGGATGGATGTAGAGTGATGTTGATATCGATGATGATTCAATCTTGAAGGTACATAAAAAAGTTTTCTCATTCGAGGTGCTCAGATCGTCATAACTCCGTCATCCGGATCAATTACGTATGTATGGTGAATGTGACTGGACTTAGCTGTATCCGAAATCTACTGTTATTTAATTAAAGTAATTATTACTTTATGGTTTTAGGTTACATATGAAATAAGTTAAACAATTTATTAAGATTTTTGATTCTAATCAAATCACTCACATGAAAATTTAATTACGTTTTATCTTGTCGGCGTCATCAATCCTATTAGTTCCAACTGGAAATGCGTTCTCAAAATGTTACATATCTTCGGAATAATATTCGCGTGTTTTTTAAGTAAGTTATTATCGTTTTGATATTTAAAAAAAAAACTAGTAAACAGACCGAGCCTTAGACGTTCTTCCTAAATGTTGCATGTTTATCATATAAACAATATTAATATTATTATTCGAAATTTCTTGCTAGAAGATACTCGTAAATAATGAAAAAAAAATTTAATATAAAAAAATATTTATTTTAATTACATTTGATTTTATGGCTTCGACCGATTTCGGCAGTTAGCTACCATCTTCTGGTCTAACCAGAAGATGGCAGAGAGCTGCCGAAACCGGTCAAAGCCATATAACCAAGTTGCTTTAAAGTAAATATAAATTATAATTTTTTTTTTTAATTTTCATTATTTCATATTTATCAGTTATTTTTATCATCGTAATTCTTCATATTTATCAATTAACACCGAAGGAGGATTTTTGAAAGGTGCATTAAAGTGTTGTAGAAATAAATTATTTTTTAAAAGTTATTCAAGCGTAAATCCACAAAAAAAGTTACGTCAAATAAAAAAAAATTGTAACAAATCGTAATTAATTTTTCTTTCTTATAACCTTTTTTATAAAGTAATAAATTAAAAGTAAAACTTTAATCGTGTTTGACAAGTTGAAATTTGTCAATTTTATAATCTTAAATCAAAGTATAATCTTAAATATAATCTTAAATCTAAATGATAAGATTCGCTGACGATATTGCTAAGGTTGCTGAAAGTGAAGAAGAACTGCAAGAGGCCTTAACAACTATGCAAAGCATTATTCAGAATAGCTACAACATAGAGGATATATAAATACAAAACAAAGCTGCTGACTGTAGGCCAAAACGCAACATCAGATGAGAGTAGTGATGTCAGGAGTTCCACTAAAGAACACCAAGGAGTTTGTCTACCTCGGGAGCAAAATAACATGGGACGGTCGGTCTAAGAGGAGGTCGACAGCCGTATACATCAGGCTAGGCTTGCATTTAATAAAAGGTCGAAAATAATATAATCAAATAATATAGACCTAAAACTGAGAATACTCCTTATCAAGACCTATGTATGGAATATCTTGATGTACGGCTGCGAGACATGGTGCCTATCCAAAAGAGATAAAAGGAAACTAGAGGCTTTTGAGATGTGGTCCTATAGAAGACTATTAGGAATTTCCTGGAGAGACCACATCACGAATGAGGAAGTTCTTCAAATAATCGAAAGAGGAAGGCACCTGCTCAGGATCTTGTCCAAAAGGCATGCAATATGAATCGTAATACGACAAGAAGGCCTCTTGCATGCCATACTAGAGGGTATGACCGAGGGGACTCTAGGAGACGCCCACGCCGAGAGTACCTGTAGGACCTGTTGGTGAACGTGCGCTGCTCATCATATCGTCGGCCCAGAGCAATAGTGAGATAAACCAGTGCCATCTTGACAATATAACAAGCCGTAATGTTCCTTTGATATTGTTTATGGTTTGACTTGGTGGAGGCCTTGCACTTATTTGAGTCTCCTAGGCCCTATATGCAGATTTCAAAAGAGCCGCACAAGACAGGGAAGAATGGAAGAGAAGAATAGAAGAAATTGCTGCAAACCAATCCCAGAATTGAAACTTTCTAACTAACTTAATCTATCATTTCATGATGTATTCTCGCAATTGATGTGTAATTTCGTAACTCACTCGTGATTTAAATGTAATTTGATGAAAACGAATGCGTTTGATGGTATCTTGACATAGCTCATACATATTATGATTGAACAACGACCACGGGAGTGTTGGCAAGAGTAATTAATACTGGGCTGACGCGAAATAGTAATGAATATGCGATGACGTTATTTTATTATGCGAAACCAATTAAACCCGAATAAAGACCTTGTTTCAGTGCAAAAAAAATATTTTTGCGTAAATAGCATATAGGCCAATTTTTTACACAATTAACATAAAAACACCTGCAATCAAATTATAATAACGTAATTTGTACATAATTAATGCGAATGAAAACGTCTGTTTTCTAGAAGTTTCAAAATATATATGTTTTCTTTTTTTTTCTTCTTGTATACAACAGGTCTTTTGAAACTTACTTCTGTATACACTTTTTATTTATTTTTATAACTATTATATTATATTGATTCTCATGACATGTGATAGGTAGCTAATCTATCGCCATTTTGTTGACACGTGAAATATACACCAGATCAAAGACAGTATGACAATCACATTGGGCATTATCAAATTTGATTATGATCTTGTCTAAATAATATAAAACATGTCATTCTTATTAAATATAATAAAACTTAATTAATACGAATGAAAACGTCAGTTTTCTAGAAGTTTTATTTTATTTTATTAGATTGACATGTTTCGTCCTTCTTAAGCATTATCAAATGTATAATAACTTAGAAGGGCGAAACATGTCATTCCTATAAAATATAATAAAACTTATAGAAAACTGACATTTTCATTCGTATTAATTATTTAATATGGAAGGTTATATCATTTTTCAAGAAACAATAATAAAACTTCTATAAAACATACGTTTCAATCAAATTTGCTTATGATAAAAACATGTCATTCTTATTAAATATAATTAAACTTAACTTATACGAATGAAAACGTCAGTTTTCTAGAAGTTTTATTATATTTTATGGGAATTACATGTTTAGCCCGTCTAAGGCATTATCAAATGTATAATAACTTAGAAGGGCGAAACATGTCATTCCCATAAAATATAATAAAACTTCTTGAAAACTGACGTTTTCATTCGTATTAATCATTAATATGGAGTTTTACATCATTGTTCAAGAAACGATAAAAAAACTTTATTCGTTTTCAATATTTAATATGGATTTGTTCAAGAAACAATAAATAAATATATCTTTACCTGTTTTCTTCTTCTTTTTGATAATGGCCAGCTAGTTTCGTAGAGATATCCCCAAAATGGCCATATCTCTCTATTCTCTAGTCATTGTTGTTGAGGTTGGGCCGATTTTTGTGCCATTTCCAAACGCCCCATATTTTATAGTAACACAACACATGTAGGCACCTTTCTTCCCTCAACCGCATCTGTAATATTGTTATTAGGCATTTATTATACATACATAGCGGTTATTAAAATTTTAAATAAAATTCTGAGGTATTGTGTTAGTGTGTGAGTAAAATTAAAAATTATCAGTTAAAAATGCAATAAAATATCAGATAAAACAGTTCGGATTTTATCACTGTAATTTAAAGAAGGAGGGTTATCTCAGAGGCATAGATAAGCCAACGTAATTTTATTTTAGGAAAATAAAGAATTATGTAATTCCACAGTGTGAATGCATTCTTCTTCTTCTTCTTCTTCACTTTTGGTAGATTCAGGCGGGTCCTCTTGAGACGCTGAACTCCAGCTTTCTCTCCACCGTTTCGGGGGTCTTCCTGGTCGGCGTTGTCCGTTTGGCGTTCCATGGAGAGCTATGTGTAGTATTCTATTTGAGCTCATCCTTTCTACGTGTTGTTGCCAGTATCGCCGTCTTTGACGTCCCCATCTGACCACATCTTCGACCTCGCAGATCTCTCGGATTGCTGTATTCCTAACTCGATCACGTAGGGTCTTGCCAGCTATAGCGCGGAGTGTTTTCATCTCGGTTGTCCTGAGCATGCTCTTTGTCTTGACAGTGTCTGCCCTCGATTCAATGCCATATGTGAGGATTGGTCGCACACAGGTCTTATAGATGCGTACCTTGCTGTCAGTCCTCATGTCCTTGTTTCTCCATATGACATCTTTCAGGCAGCCTGCAACCGCTGCAGCCCTATCCACCTGTGACCTTACTTCTCTGGGGAGGTCATTAGAGCTGGTTACTTCGCTTCCGAGATATCTGAATAGGTCCACCTGTTCAATTTCCTCCTGGCGTACGGAGACTTCGCATCTCAGTTGATTTCTTGCGAATGTCATAAACTTCGTGTGAATGCATTGTGTTCATAATTTTTTTTTTTCATAATACTTGAATTATTAATGTTTATTTATGACTTGTATACCGTTTTATCCACATTTAAGTTTTTAAGAATTAATTGTATCTCAATAGGGACGAAGATGTAAAATATTTTTTTTGGAAACAAAATATGGTGGCCGAGGGGTTTACAGGACTCATGACCTGTCATTGGTTGGGTTAAGCGATCGCTTTACGTTAACAACAATCCCCATTGCACCCTTCTTACTACCACCACGTCTGACAAAATTTTGAAAGATGTATATATGCTACTATGTTGAGACACACTTCACATTGTGAAGTGTGAAAAATGATACAATTAATCCTTAAAAATGATTAACCCGCAATGGGTAAAATCCAGTATTTTTCTATCGTCTAAGTATTTGTATATAATACATTAAAAAAAAATCACATTTAAGTTAATTATTCTCGGTACATTTCGAAAGTATTATACCTTCATGGGTGTACTATATATCGTTAACACATAACTTCAAAATATTTCTAAAAAAGAAAACTCAAAAGTGGGAAAAATAATGTGTTAACCTTTACACGCCTAGTGGTCCCGTAAGAGACCGCGGATTTGCGTCGTTTAATCCCCGATGGTCCCGTACGGGATCGGTGATAATGGTGAATTTTGCTATCGGATTACACTGATTTATGACAATAGTATTCAAAATATGAATATAAGCTTACGTATATAATGTCATAATTTTATTTTCAGTTTATTTCACGATGCGTAATATTAGTGTTTATACCTGCGTTACAAGATCGACTCTTGGGATATGCATTATTTTATTAAGTTAATTATGATACCCGATGATGCCAACATTGGTTGGTAAAACTGTTGTTGGAACTATTTCATGGGAATAAAAATAAAAATTACAAATGCTGTATTTTACTCATATTATAATAATTTTAAAATAAGGTTGTTTAAGAATCACTGATTAGTTTTTTTTATAAGGTATGAAATTTAATATTTAAAAATAAATTTGTCATTTGATACGTAGAGACTAGTTTATTACGGACGTAGGTTATAATAATTACTGAAGTGGATTAATTAATATTGCTGTATTTAGACCATGACAAAGTTTTGAAATCATTGTTAGCTAATTAAAATAATAATAAATTAATTAATACTTAGGTATTTATATAAATTATACTGTTTTATTGTGCGTATGTGTGCACTTTAAATAATGAGTTTATTAATAATTAATTATGTAATATAATTAACAGACAAAAACTGACGACTATGGCGTTTGTCAGGGGATAAAGTAGACGCAATATTGTTAGTTATCGATATATCTCTCAAATTTCATCTACATTCATTCTTCCCGGTACGCACGCTCGTCATTTGTGTGTTGTATTGTATGATATAATTTTTTTTAATGAAACATAACTTTTACATATTATTATTAAAACACTATAACACCATAATTATACAATCTCCATAATGAATAAAACAAATCGTCTACATCAATGTGAATAAAGCTAAACAACAGAAACTAACTTAAGAAAGACAGTATCTAATTATAGTAACCACGGTGATTCACTTTTTCTTGAACAATGATGTAAAACTCCATATTTGGTACGTTATTTAAAAAAATATATTATAAAATATCAAATGGGAATGGCTTTTTTCGTCGCTAGGCCATTTTTTTTATTTTATTTTTTTTATTGTACACAACAGGTCGTTTGAACCCATTTAATGTATACGAGTACAATTTATTTGAGCTATTATATTGAGTCTCATGACATGTGATAGGTAGCCAATCTATCGCCATATCGTCACGTGTATTCTATACCAGACCAACGACAGTGTGACAAACACCCTGCCATCGCCGGGAATCGAAGTCGGGACCTTCGGTATGGAAGTCAGAGCTCTAATCACCATGCCACGAAGGTCGACTATTATCAAATGTTATAAAGATGAATCGTGTCATTCCAATTAAACGTAAAATATAACTAACTCACTTACTATCACGCCGTCTCTCCGAAGGGGTAGGCAGAAAGAATTTTCCTGACATATTTCTCTTGATTCCTCAACATTCATACATCGTGTCATGCACGCGCGTCGATTTCTCTGACTCCTCACGTGGCCAACATTCAATATTTGATTTATTTGATCGTGCCACGTTTTCCTCGGTCTTCCTCTATTTCTGGTTCCATTTACACGGTTAACATTTAATTGTTTTTACAATTCATTCTTCATTCATTCATTCCATATGTCCAAATCATCTTAATGATCCTTTCATTATTTTGTTCATAACACCATCATTCTCACCGCATTCACTTCTTATATCTCTTAGACGAATGTGTGTATATTCTGTGTATGATAGAGTGTCGAATGAAATAAGAAGTTAAATATATATTTTTAGAAAATTTACGTTTTCATTCATAACAACTAATGTTTAATTAATTATATTTTCATATTTACTATGCAAACGATTAATGCTGATTGAATAATCTTTTGTTTATCAGTGAAACAATAAGTACTTTGTAAGAGCGAAAGATTTAAATTCAATTTTTCGAATATCGAATGGCATCTGATCAATGACACCGAATATGAATGGATATAACAACGCGAATTGAACTTACAAACATTCATTAATATTAGTTCACTTTGCCCATATTTGTATGAAAAAGCTGGATACCGCATCATTTCGCGATATATACGATCAAACAATCGAATTAGAACTCAAAGATATTTAAAATCTGTCCAATGAAAAAATAATTAACTGCATATTTATAAATTGCTATTATTGAGCTTAAATTCACGATAAGGGAACCTCACAGAGAAGTATTTAAAACTAATTAGTAGTTTAAGCCATTTTGAAAAGATTTTTCGTATTACCAGTATTATTATGATTTTTAGAACATTTTATTTTAAAATACTTTTGACTGGTAACTTTTTGTTGTTGTATGAGAGTTTAAAATGAATAATGCGTTGTATGTTTCATAACTAACTAGCTAACTAACCATCTCCCCTAAGGAGTTGGCAGAAAGAATGAACTGCCACACTTTTCTTTTTTGACATAATTCTCTCGCTTTCTCGTGTCATGCACGTATGTCGATTTCTCCGACTTCTCACGTGGCCGTCATTCAATATTTGATTTATTTGATCCTACACGTTTCCTCGGTCTTCCTCTATATCTAGTTCAATTTACATCGTTAAACATATATTTATTTACCATTCTTTCTTCATTCATATATGTCCAGACCATTTTTATGTTCCTTTCATATATTTTGTTCATAACACTTTTATTCGCACTGCATTCACTTCTTATATTCTCATTTGACACTCTATCATATATAGATTTTTCTCACATTCGTCTAAGAGATCTAATTTCTATTGCATTTATTCCACTTTCATCCTTCTTTTGCCAGTTTCATACATCACTTCCATACATAAGGGTCGACAAGAGCACCATTGTGCACTGCCATTTTAGCATATTACGTTTCACGATTTTTTAAATAGCGATGAAATTGATATTTTATTTTTAATAATTGATTAAAACTTACGTACTATGTTATTCTTCATTACTATGTAATTTTATTTAAAAATTGTTTAAAAACAAACTTGAAACATAATAACACACGTCTTCTTTATCTTTATTTTATATTTCAGGATTTAGAAGCTTAGACGTTTTAATTTAATCTAATTTAATTTAATTCGGTGGTGGTCTAGGGGATAGAACGCTTGGCTCCTGATCCAGGGGACTTGGGTTCAAGCCTGGACACGACCAGATTCATTCTTTATAATAATGAGCTATTTTCTGCTCACATTGAAGATTGTAATAATAAATTCTAATATCATTGATTTAAATCCTTGGTATTAGTCTTTTTTAAAAAAAAAAATTAATCATTTAATATGGATTTTGTTCAGGAAAAAATAATTACTGAAACATAATAGTATGACACTTGTTTTATTTATAAATAAATAATTATCGGATGACCAATGTCCTTCTTCAGTGTTGTTTTTTTGCAGTATATTTTTAATTATTTCGAAAAGTTTCTATTTTAAAAAATAGTTTATTGAGATATTGAAAAAAAAGAGATGATTTCTAAACAAATTGGGCATATGTACTTTCATAAATCTATGCACATTTATTTCACACAGCAATTTTCCGTTTCACAGACACGAAGTGAACGTATTGATATCAATACCACGAGGTAAAACAATCTGAAGATATAAGTGGCTATAAGACAAAGACGATTTATACCAGCGAGTGATTGGGGACGGGCTATTCTCAGCGAACATTCACTTTATAAATACCAGTTGTACTTGCACGGTGGTATTAAAGGTGTCCCACATTTTCTAATGCGTGAAAATGCACTTCTTCTGCTTCCCCTTATTGTAGATCTTGCGATCTGTTTATACAGGGATACATTTTCTTCCTGTGATGAAGACGTCTAGCCTTCTCTCCATCTCTGCATCTCGTGCATCATGATCTTGGGAATCCTCGCTGGATCCATTATCTTAACCCCCCTTCCCTATGATGAGTATCTTCTACAGGTTGCTTCTAATAACCATACATTCTAATAACGAATATCTCTATACATATAACAAATACAAGATTTTTGGAATTCCTCCATAATATTTACGCATTGATTTAAAAAATAACATTAATAATAATCAGCATTTATCGGGTACATCAGAGGTATTTTGTGTACATCGGAAACAAATTCCCGTATAAACAGCGCTGCGACCGCGCGACACTATTCGCATCTCACTCTTGCATAATTCACTGTGGAAGCGCGAGGAGCTCAATGTTCTCACTGCCGCCGGCAGTAGCTCTCGGGTTTGTAACCAGAGTGGACCTATGCCCGTTGCCAGATGTTTATATTAATGTTTTCAGCAAATAAATCTCAATTATTATAATTTTTTTACTTCAATTATAATTGATTAAGGGGATTAGCTATGAATGTTCTTATTTTTCCGATTAAAAATCGCTAATTTTTGATCGGGTACTGACTACCCAACACAGGAACGCGCGTTTTTATTTTAGCACCGTAAGGAAAAGGTTAATCTGGTCCATCCAAAATCATATTCTCTGCCTACCACATCTCACTATGTCATCAATTTTGCAGGATCTGCGAATCTCTTCGTTGGGCATCCTATCTCTAACGTTTACTACCCACGATAGTTCACAATGTTTTAATTTCTGCACCTCTGAGGAGATGTTTGATTCTGACAGTGTATGCTCTTACTTCGATTCCGTATGTCATTATGGGCCTGATGCATGTTTTATAAATCCAAACTTTGCTTTCCACTACCATATGCTTATGGTCCCAAACAGTGTCTCCCAGGCATCTGCAGATAGCGTCTACTTTGTAAGTATGTATTATATGTTCTTTAAACATTTTCCTGTTTGTAATGTCTTTTGAGTTAATAAACTGATTTGATTTGATTTAATGTACTGTGGGATATTTTTAACCCACATCATAATTTTGCTGGAAATTGAATCATTATTACTTTTATTACATTTTTATATAACGCTATTCTTTGTTAATATAAACAATACAATTTGTTTAATTTGAAACAAATATATAATAACATATCTGTGTAGCATGGGTCTTTAAAAAAAATATCGAACCTCAAATGGTTAACTTATTGAACGGTAAGGCATTAACACTGTGGAATTCCATAGTAATATATGTACTTACGAAATTGAAAATAACTTTCTTTAATCCAATAATTATTAAAAAAATATTTTAAAAAACACATGTTTCGGAGGATACATCTTCAGGTGTAAAAATATAAATATATCTATTTTTTATACACTTTTATTAAAAAACACTTACAACACTTTAATTAAAAAAATAAAATTATATAGACATTTATATAGACACACATAGACATTTATATACAAATTATATAGACATTGTGTTAATAAGGTAGTTTGCTAAATGCCGAAAATCATTCTCCATAGATGGCGTTAATGGGTCGGTTGTATAGGTTAATTCTTGAAAAAATTCACTAGTGCAACCAAATCTACATAGATGGCTGACTGAAACTGCCACGTGAAGATAAATATGGATTTTGAAGTATATATACATCTTCCAAAAATTTGTCATGCATGATCACAAATAACAAAGGTGGAATGGGGAATGTTGTAATTACATAAAGCGTGCGCTTAACCCAACCAATGACAGGTCATAAGTCCTGTAAACACCTTGATCATCCATGTTCAGTTTCCAGTTTACGTCTTCGTCTCTATTGAGATACAATTAAAATTTATATAGACATGTTTCGGACAAACAGTCCTTCTTCAGTAAAGATACAAATTTATAAAATTGTTGTTGTTTACATGATCTGACAGATGTTATAAAGATGGAGGTATCCTCCGAAACATGTATATCAAATGGTTAATACCCATTTAATATGATGCTACTTAATAATTTTTTTTTACTAAATCTTGAACCTTTTAAATCTCAAATAAGAATGAAATATATGTTAATTTCATATAGAATTATTGATAAATTGATAAAGCACTTTTTAAAGCAATAAAGCAAAAAACAATTTATACAAAGATGAAAAAAAAATCTAAATTATTGGTGAAAATTCAGAATAATTTGAAAATGTGCATTTCAAGGCTATTTAAGTCTAAATTATGACTTTCCTATAATATAGGGTAAAATAAAATTTCCAGAAAACGGACGTTTTAATTCTAATTAATCATTGTTCAGGAAACAAAAAAAGTTTAAGGTATCTAAAATAGTTACTCACATCATTTGGTAATGCCTTAGCAAAGCTAATATTGTTATTCCATGATGACATTTTAATTCGGATTACTTATTTAATATGGATTTCATTGTTCAAGAAACAATTATTATTTGAAACGTAATTTGTATGATACTTATTTTATTTTATTTATAAATACGTAATTACCGGATGACCAACATCAGTTTTAAGCGTATTATTAATTAGAAGTATATTTTTCAATAATATAAAGATTCCCCTTGAAAAAATATTACTAACTAACTAACTAACCATCTCGTCTCCCCGGAGGGGTATGCAGACAGAATGGAACGCCACACTGTTCTGTCCTGACATACTCCTCTCGCTTCCTCTACATTCATACATCTTGTCATGCACGCACGTCGATTTCTCCGACTCCTCACGTGACCAACATTCAATATTTGATTGATTTGATCGTGCCACGTTTTCCTCAGCCTTCCCCTATTTCCAGCTCCGTTCACGCCGTTTACATATACCTTCTTTACCATTCTGTCTTAACTCATTCTTTCCATGTGTCCATACCATCTTAATGACCCTTTCCTTATTTTGTTCAAAACACTTTCATTCGCACCACACTCACTTCTTATACTTGCATTTGTCACTCTATCATATACAGATTTTTCACACATTCGTCTTAGAGATATCATTTCTATTGCATTTATTCTACTTTCATCCTTCTTTTGCCAGTTCCATGCTTTACTTCCACGGAAGGCGAAACCGGTTAGTGTTAACAAATAAAGTGGTTTAGATACAAACATTAAAAGCGTATTATTATTTTATACGACTTAATTTTGTTTTTTGAACACCGGCTGGATTCGCTCAAGTATTCGCTCATCGAGTTAACAAAACAAACAAACAAATCAACATGGGATATATCTGTTTATAAACACATACATCTAAAAGGGAAAGGTATTAAGAAAGCAGGTGATGAGAGAAGTGTACAAATAGTGTGCCATACTGTAGCGAAATCTGCAGATAAATAATGATAAATGATAAATAATAAGTAGTTGGGGCAAAGAAGGTTGCTCTACGTTTGGTGTTACTATAAATAGAACACCTGGCGCCCCTGGAAACGACACAAAGTCGGCCAATTCTTCTAATACAATAGGAATAAGAGCTATTGCTCTTTTAAAAGAGATAGCGTTATCTAGTCGAAACTAGCTTAGAATTAAGACGAAAAAGAAGACGTCCAAAAAGTAATAAATTTACCGTTTATTGAAATAAACAGATTTTTTTTATAAGAAAACCACAAAATATAAATTCGAACAGAAAACCGACACTATATTTATTGTATTAAATATAAAATAAGAATTTGATTTGTTATTTACATATAGATAATTAATACTGATTAACACAAATGAATAATTACTGTTAAAATTTAAAACACTAAAACATTTATTATCACATTTTCTTTTTATTCATTGAGAGTGTCGCGATAGCTGTTTCGCCAACCAATGTTGGTATCATCAGGTATTACAATAAACTGAGTTTAGCGAAAGAGCTGTCGCGTGACTATCAGTGAATAAAATAAATTGTGATGTTATAACAGTGTTTTAAAGTTTAACAGTAATATTGTTGAAGTATCATAGTGTTTCGGCCAAAACAATGGACCTAAAATTAATAAAGTACAATTTTATTATTTATAATAAATTAATAAAAACGATAAATAAATAATCTTAACGATGTAAATGGAACCAGAAATAGAGGAAGGCCAAGGAAAACGTGGCACGATCAAATAAATCAAATATTGAATGTCGGCCATGTGAGGAGTCAGGGAAATCGACGCGCGTGCATGACACGATGTATGAATGTCGAGGAAGCGAGAGAAATATGTCAGGAAAGAAAATTATTTTTGCCTACCCCTTCGGGGAGACGGCGTGATGGTTAGTTAGTAATAAATTATACAAATTGTTTTTTTAAAGAATACAGTTTTTTTTTAATTATACGAATACGATTTGTTTTTTTTAAAGATTTTTAAAGATGACAACATTGTGATGATTTAACAAAACTGATATAATGTATTTTCTTAGTCTAGCGAATATACAAAATATCGCGATGTTTTTCAACAACGATTTAATGATCTAAGTGTGAAAAGGTTTTAGCACAGTCATCACGAGTACTCAATTTGAAACTTCTGGTCATTGTTACTCATCGGTCAAGGTTATTCCGCCATTGTCAAATAAAGGTTCGTGTAGCGAATTGACATTAATTTAGTTGTAGAAACTTACGTATTTAAAAAAATTAAAATCACCAAGAAAATTAGACATATATTTAGAATATGATAATTATGTTTCATACACACCACAGGTTCCTAAACATTTCTCGACCACAGTCCCCTTTACAAGAAAAGAAAATTCTTACGCCCCACACTGGATCCATTTGGCAAAAACAGGGACTCAGGGGTCGAACTCCGAATTTTGCCATGATTTTTTTAAATTAGGTCCTTTGTGTGATTCCAAACCACTTTTACATTTGAACTTTTCTTGATATAACTGCGAATTTCCAAGAAAAAAAAAAAGTTAATGTTTTTTTTATATGAAGCAAAACCGATTTTTTCAATTATTTCGGAATCAGGTGGATACGTCAAAATCAAACTTAGTAAAGATTATAGAAGACATAATCTTCTACATTACTTGTTACGGCATCTACTTCATATCTCTGCCCGTTTAAAAGCAGCAGACATTATAAATTTTAATTAATTGTTACGAGTATAAAGTGGTTTCGGATTTTTTGTTAGATGCATAAATATGCTAGAATCACTCCATTCTTTTGTAAAGGAACGTGATGATCATTTATGCATCTAACAAAAATCCAAAACCACTTTATACTCATAATAATTAATTCAGATTTATAATGTCTGCTGCTTTTAAACGGGCAGAGATATGAAGTAGATGTCGGAACAAGTAATATAGAAGATTATGTCCTCTATAATCCCTACTAAGTTTGATTTTGATGTATCAAACTGACTCTGAAATAATTGCAAAAATCAGTTTTGCTTCATAAAAAAAAACCAAGACATTTTTTTTTCTTCGAAATTATCAGTTATATCAAAAAAAGTTAAAATGTAAAAGGGGTTTGGAATCATACAAAGGACCTAATTAAAAAAAAATCAGGCCAAAATTCGGAGTTCGACCCCTTTTGGCAAATGGGACCAGTGTCCGCCGGTACTTATTTTTTCGCGTTCGAGCGTTCCTTTACAAAAGAATGGAGTGATGTTAACATAATTGTGATCATTTATGCATCTAACAAAAAATCCGAAACCATTCGTAAGAATTAATTAAAAATTATAATGTTTGCTGCTTTTAAACGGGCAGAGATATGAAGTAGATGTCGGAACAAGTAATGTAGAAGATTATGTCCTCTATAATCCCTACTTAGTTTGGTTTTGACGTGATGTGGTTCTGATTCCGAAATAATTTCAAAAATCAGTTTTGCTTCATACAAAAAAAAACAATAACATTTTTTTTCTTGGAAATTAGCAGTTAAATCAAGAAAAGTTCAAATGTAAAAGTGGTTAGGAATCACACAAATGGCCCAATTAAAAAAAATCAGGTCACAATTCGGAGTTCGACCCCTAACTCCCTGTTTTTGCCAAATGGATCCAGTGTGTGCCCCCTCTCCAATAATAGTTGTACCAAACATTTATACAAAAAAACTTATAGATATCAAATAACGAATTGTATGAATTGAAACTCGTTTATATCGTTCTCCCGATGATTTGGATGTAAGCCTTCGAAGCTTGTCGAGAAAACTAAGATCAAAAGTGGAAAAAAAAAAGTTTTAATTTTTCAGGATTTATTGTATCTCAATAGAGACGAAGATGTAAATTGGAAACAGAATATGGTGGTCGAGGCGTTGCCAGGGCTTATGACCTGTCATTGATTGGGTTAAGCGCACGCTTTATATAATACAACATTTCCCATTCCGCCCTTCTTACGACCACCACGTCTGACAATTTTTTGGAAAATGTATATATGCTCAATGGTGGGGAACACTTCACATTTTTTAGTTCAATCTACACTAGCGCCATCTATTAGGGTTGGGTGTAAGCATTAATGTTTTATTTCTTAAAACAAATCGTCATTATGTAATACCACAGTGCTAACGCCTTAAGTTTATCTAAGAAAACTTATAGATATAAATTAATAAAAACATTTTGTATTTAACCACGGTGTATGGATATTATAACTGACGCCAACTTGTTTCGCTTGGACCCAAGATTTATCAGAGCATAAAATAACTAACCCTCATAGGGAAATGTAATAACTGACACTGATAAGGTTAATAAAGGGGGTAAAAGAGAAAGATGGAGTGCACCATCTGTTAAAGTGTGACAGTCCATTCTTTCTGCCTACCCCTTTAGGAGATGACGTCACGGTTAATATGTTTTTAGTTTCTAATAAGGTTAGTTAATATATTGTGCTGATGAAGCTTGAGTCCAAGCGATACTAGTTGGCATGAGTTATAATAACTATACCGCGGTTAAATACAGAGCGTTTTATTATTTTATATTTATAATTTTAAATTTTCGTTCGGACATATGGAACGCATAGATGCAGAAAGAATGGTTGAGAAAGTATATGTTTACGATGTGAATGGAGTACGGAGTCGTAGTAGACCGAGAAAAACATAGCATGACCAAATTATTCCAATTTAAAAGGTTGGTCATGTTAGAAGTCGGAAGAATCGACGTGCGTGTGTGAAGCGTTGTATGTATGTGGAGGAAGCTAAAGATGTGTCAGGATAGAGTAGTGTGGTGGTCCATTCTCTCTGCCTACCCCTGCAGTGAAACAGCGTGATGGTTTGTTTGTTTGTTTTGTAGTTATTAATTTATTGATCATTTACCATGTACATGGTTTTAACTCCTCTTAACTGGGGTAATCCGTTCCATGAACCACATATTTTATGTATTTTTTAGCTTTGCAAAATTATAGAATTAAATTAAGTATGATAATGCCTTCGGTACATAAAACATGATATTTTAAGTGAAGAGAAAAGCAGAAACGACGATCCAATTAACAAGATGCGTGTTTCACAAACTTTTCCTTTTCCGTGTTTACCAAAATAATTCCAATCTCGAACCGCTGCCTGCTGAGACGGTCCATGCAACAAGCGAGGGTTTGAAATCACGTAAATTTATTTGGTTTAGCAAAGCCATGATGCCCGGGGAAAGGCTAAGGGATGGACTCCAAATAAGGGAGTAAGCCTCTGAAGTAATGCCCCCGGTAGGGGATAGTAGTTTTTTCTTTTTGGCTTATAGCGTCGCTATTGGTTTCGTCTACGAAAGATTTGCGCTTTTAATATACAATTTTAAAAGAAACAGAAATTTTTTAAAAAGCCGAATAAAATAAAATAAGTGAATTGTATATGAAATGATTATTTGTAAAGTTTATTATAATTGAAATAATGAATTTATGTTGTTATTTGAAAATTCTCAGTAGTATTCGTCATCGCAAACAAAAGCCTATTGAAAAAGCTTAAATGGCACTGCACAATGGTGTTCTTCTAAGGAAGCGAAGCATGGAACTGGCAAAAGACGGATGAAAGAAGAATAAATGCAGAAGAAATGAGTTGCAATGATAACGTAAACTTGAAACTCCGCCAGAGAATGATCAAATGCTATATGTGGTCTGTTTTATTGTACGGGTGTGAAACTTGGACCTTGAAAGTTAACTCAATGAGCAGACTGGAAGTATTTGAATTGTGGCTCCATGGCCGAATGCTCAGAGTTCCCTGGACAGACATGGTTACCAATACCGAAGTCCTGAGGCAAGCTAGTTGACAGGGAACTGTTATCAACTATCAAGGTTCGAAGGGGGAGAAGTACCACCTTCTCCAACTGATATTGTAGGGGAAAATTGAGGGACGCCGAGGGCCTGGAAGGAGACAAATGTCCTGGCTGCGAAACGTGAGGGAGTGGACGGGCATCTGAAGTGTGGAGGAGCTGTTCCGAGCGGCGCAGGACAGGGATAGGTTCGCCAAGGTGATCGCCAACATTGGGGGGACTCGACCGGGCACTTGAAGAAGAAGAAGAAGAAATGAGATGTATGATAATGTGGAATAAAATATATGAAGCGAATGCGTTGCGAATGAAAGTGTTATGAACAAAATAATGAAAGGGTCATTTAGATGAAAGAATGGTAAAAAAGTATATTTTAATGATCTAAATGGAACCACAAATAGAGGAAGACCGAGGAAAACCTGGCACAATCAAATAAATCAAATATTGAATATCAGCCAAGTGAGGAGTCTCAGAAATTGACGTGCGTGCTTCATACGATATATGAATCTTGAGGAAATGAGAGAATGAGAGATTATTATTATTATTATTATTATTTTGTTGAACGCTCTTTACATCATGACAGCATGAGCCAAATCGATGTAAAGGGTATTATAGCTATCATAGTGATTCTCGTGACATGTAATAGGTAGCTAAACTATCGCCATTTTATAGTCACGTGAATTCTACACCAGACCAAAGACAGTGTGAAAATCACACTGTCCTCGCCGGGAATCGAACCCGGAACCTTCGGGGTGGCAGTCAATGCACTTACCACTCAATTGTTTTTTGTGATTGTGCATTGTAATTTGTAATATTATAACAGTGTTGTAAATTTAAACAGTTAATAAGGTTAAAAAAATAACTTTAATGTCATTATTAAAATCTTGAATATTGTTTAAAAAATATACGTACTATAAGTACAGTTTTTAAAAGATCTGAAAAAAAAGTTTGTTTTTACAGAGATTTTGTTATCATCACTTTTATAAATCTTCTTGGTCCGCTTGAAGCGGTATTTCGCTCTACGGTCGCCTCTTCCAACGGCCCCCGGCGTCGGATAATCTAGTCTTGCGGGACTTGGGAACATCATTAGTTTCGGATTAAAAGTTTTCGCTCGGACACGCTTATTTCGTGCGTGGAGCAAGACGGGGCCGCCCGCCAGCGCCACCGTAGACCCGACCGCAACACGAAGCCTTCTTCGGAGGCATTCGGCTAATCGGGTCGCGACATTACGAAACCTTCTCGATTTGGTCGAATCGAGTATCACCAATATTACATGTGTTAACCCCATTAACAAAAAAAAAAAATATCGTTAACCCCGACAATACATTGAAATAAACTTTATTTATCTTTTTCTTTTTAATATACTTTGTATATACACCACTTATATTAAAAAATAAAATTACATAGACATGTTTCGGAAAATTAAATATAATAATAAAAATAGAAGAAATTAAAAAATACCTAAAAAAAACGAACCCATATTTGATTGATTTACTTTTGCCGAATTTTTATGAATTGTTTTTTCCTATTTTGAGTTTATTTTTCTCGACATGTTTCGAAGGCTAACACCTTTATCATCGGGAGAACGATATAAACTCGAAAATGTCGAGAAAAATAAACTTCAAAGTGGAAAAAACAGTGTTTTTAATCATGAAAATTCGTCAATATGGAATACCACAGTGTTAACACCTTATGTTGATTTGATTTACTTTTGTTGCTGGTTGAGGTTTTTGTTTTGTTGAAATCCATTTTAAATTATAATATCAAAACGCGATAGCTTGACTGATTAACATACATATAAAAATATATTATATAAATATAATTAAAAAAAAATTCGCCATTGAGGGGGCATTTTTAAACTCCAACAATGAAAAAACGAGCGATATTATCATACTATTATGAAAGTTTTTATTCCCAGAGAGACGAAAAAAAGTTTGTTTTCACTGTTTTGGTGGAAAACTATGATTCTTAATAACTTTTTGATTTGGAACAATGTTTTTTTTTATAATTAATAATAACAGTGTTTATGAACAAAAGAATGGCAGGAGGTCAAACAGAGTAGTCATGGATAGAGAGTTATGGAAGTCGGGACGGGAGACCCATATCCGTCACAAGACGACTAATAGCTGATAAAAATGATGTTAACCGTTATTATAATACAATATACAAGTAATATTTACTATCCTTCGTTTTAATACGAGTAGTAAGATAGACTTGTTGGGATAATCTTAAAAATATCTTTCTCTTACCTCTTCTCTTGTCACTGTGGTGAAAGGTTTTGCCAATTTTGTGTCATTTCCAGGGGCGCCGGGTATTGTAGTTATAGTAACACAATACCTGGAAGCACCTTCATTGTTCTGTTGATTGTAAACACACGATGATGCGAAGTTGGCGAAAGAGATGTGCCCATATTTTACTAGAAATTAAATATTTATTATTTCTTGAATAATGGTATAAACTCCATATTGAAAAATTAATACGAATGAAATCTATTTTCTAGAAGTTTTATTATTTGAGTATTATGTGAATTACATGTTTCGCCTGTGTGAAAAGTCAATGGCGCTGCTTTTTAATACACGAGTGAAAGGAGCAGAATATGGTAATTAAGTCAATTGACATAGCCCAAAACATTGATGAAAACAATTAAAGGATACATCCAAGAATAAAGTTAACTCAATGAACAGACTGGAAGCATTTGAAATGTGGCTCCATCGCCAAATGCTCAGAGTTTCCTGGACAGACATGGTTACCAAGTCCTGAGGCGAGCTAGAGTTGACAGGGAACTGTTATCAACTATCAAGGTTCGAAAGATCTCACATCTGGATCATATACTACGTGGGGAAAAGTACCACCTTCTCCTACTGATATTGGAGGGGAACATTGAGGGATGCCGAGGGCCCGGTTGGAGACAAATGTCCTGGCTGCGAAACGTGAGGGAGTGGACCGGCATCCGAAGTGTGGAGAAGCTGTTCCGAGTGGCGCAGAACAGGGACAGGTTCGCCGAGGTGATCGCCAACTTTGGGGAGACCCGACAGGGCACTTGAAGAAGAAGAATGATAATCATATTCCGCTCTTTGATATATGTATATGTATATGGCGTAGTCACAATACCGAGAGCATTTGTAATACGACGCAAAGTCAACATCCGCCATTTCATGTTCAGAAGTCGGATGGCATGTGTGAGAAGTTTGTGGGATTACGGGAGAGCCGAGCGCGGACTAAGAACTTTCCTGATGGATTGAAATGAAACAGTTTGTCGGAGAGAATGGATTTAGCATTCATCTAATAACTGTACAGGATTCAGCTCTGGGACTAATTAACCAACTTTATTCAATTAAAAAGCCTGAGAGTAAAACTCCTTTCCATACATAAGAGTACTTCTTCATAAATATAATATATTATATAAATATAACTAACTAACTATCTAACTAACTAACTAACCATCACGCCGTTTCCCCGAAGGGGTAGGCAGAAAGAATGGACTGCCACACTTTTCTTTCCTGACATATTTCTCTCGCTTCCTCGACATTCATACATCGTGTCATGCACGCGCGTCGATTTCTCTGACTCCTCACATGGCCGACATTCAATATTTGATTTATTTGATCGTGCCACGTTTTCCTCGGTCTTCCTCTATTTCTGGTTCCATTTACATCATTAAAATATAATTTTTTTACCATTCTTTCTTCATTCATTCTTTCAATATGTCCAAACCATCTTAATGATCCTTTCATTATTTTGTTCATGACACTATCATTCGCACCGCATTCACTTCTTATATTTTCATTCGGCACTCTATCATACACAGAGTATCCACATATTCTTCTAAGAGATCTCATTTCAACTGCATTTATTCTACTTTCATCCTTCTTTTGCCAGTTCCATGCTTCGCTTCCATACATAAGGGTCGGAAGAAGAACACCATTGTGCACTGCCATTCTAGCTTTTTTTGATAGGTTTTTGTTTGCGATGACAACTTTAAGTGCACCATTCACTTTGTTGCCTGCCCCAACCCTTCTTTCAATATCCTTCTCCACTTGCCCATCTCTTGTAAACATACTACCTAAATACACGAACTCAACTACTTGCTCCAAATTTTCACCATTCACGCTAATGTTGCAGACATTTGTGGTTACCACAATCGTGGTTTCTTCCTTTTCAAAAATCATTACCTTATTAACATTCATCATCAGATCATTTCGCATGCATACCTCATACATACAATTCACCAGGACTTGTAGTTCATGCTCGTTGTCTGCAAGAAGGACAGCGTCATCCGCATACAAGAGACAGCTTACTGACACTCCGCTCATTTTGGCACCTACATCCAACCCTTTCAGCTCTTTCATACATTTGTTCATATACAGATTAAATAACCACGGGGACATTACGCAACCCTGTTTGACACCTTTATTGATATCAAACCAGGCTGTAAGATCTCCATTTACTCTGACACTAGCAGTGCTTTTTGTGTATAGCGACTTAATTGCCGTGATCAGTTTTGTACTTATTCCATATTCAGACAATATTTCCCACAACTTTTCTCTATTAACGTAATCATATGCTTTTTGCAAGTCGACAAATGCACAGAAAAGTTTGCGGTTTTTGGCCAGAAACTTCTCTGTCAATGTACGAAGTCCAAAAATTTGATCCATACATCCTATGCCATTCATAAAGGCACCTTGCACATCCCAAACTTTGTCACTCGTCAATTTTCTTACTCTTTCTATTAAAATTCTGCCATAGACTTTACCAACGACACTCAAAAGACTAATAGCTCTGTGGTTTCCACATTCCATACGCGATCCTTTTCCTTTGTACAGGGGCATAATTACTGCTCTCCTCCAGTCTAGCGGCGTATATCCCTCCTCCAAGCACTGGTTAAATAACTTACATAACTATGCAGACACCACTTCGCCACCGCTTTTAATACAATCAAATCCAACAGCTTTTCCACTTTTCATTGCATTCACAGATCTTTTCATCTCATTCGTACTTATTTTCTCAATATTATCATTCATAGGTCATAAAAATTCACACATAGATATTTCGAACACAGAAGCCCTTCATCAGTGTTTTGTTAGTTTTTGAATAAACAAAATGAACATAATATATATTTTTTTCAAATTCATGAATGTGATCAGTTTTGACAGATATTTAAAATGAAATTTTCAAACGTTTATGCTTTTGTAATAAATATAATAAATATATTATTCAATTAAAGTGTAATATTTCATATTAAATATTTATTTTAGTATAAAAAAATAATATTTTGGGTGATTGGGTGGTTATTTTAAAATAAAATGCTTCAGTTAACATGGTTTTTACTTTGTTAACACTAACTTTATTAAAAATAAAAATAAAAATTCACACATAGATATTTCGAACACAGAAGCCCTTCTTCAGTATTTTGTTAGTTTTTGAATAAACAAAATGAACATAATACGTATATATTTTTTTCAAATTCATGAATTAAGATCAGTTTTGACAGATATTTAAAATGAATTTTTCAAACGTTTATGCTTTTGTAATAACTAATATTTTGAATAAATTCAAAATAATATTTTAAGTTCTTAATGGGGTATATTTCTTGCAACAAAGGAAATAAATCGATTATTGAATTTATTTGATTATTTATAATATTTTATTAATTTTCAATTGCTTTTTTAATTTAAAAAAATTTCAAGATTATACAAAATTATATTTCTCTTATTAACATGTAATATTTCAACGCCGTTATTTTTACTGAATGAATTATCTTTTTCAGTGAGAAGATTTGCGAATTCGAAAAAGCTGTAGGGCTTCTGTGTCCAAAACATGTTTGTACTTTAATTAATTTTTTTAAATAAAGTTAGAGTTGTTTACAAAGTAATTAACAATGTTCAATGAATCGGCAACGCAGATTTATGGCGATTATGAAAGCAAAATGCTTCAGCGCCAAGTGTACAACGAATTGAATGTGAACATTAAAATCAATATATCTCTAAGAGTATTTCTAAATATAGAAATAAATGTATTTGATTTTCATCTTTGTATACTGAATTCGTTATGAAAACGAGAATGACTTTTGTGAAAGGAAAGGGCCTTTGAAATGTATTTTATAACGTTTAACTTACAACATTTTTCATAAAGCGATCAAAGACCTTTCAGAATAAACATATTTCAGTTCTTCGCACCTGTTGATATTCGCTTCGAGAAAATAATAAAACTTAATCTTAATCAACGGAACACAATACGTTATTAACAAGCCATTTTTCTCCTCGTAGCAGTAATAAATTACACGATAACAAGTATTTTTGCGAATTTAACTCGCAAATTTATCCCCACGCGTACGTAGCAATCTTTCAGCCGATGCCAAAACATCAGCCTCAATAAATAGTTAAGAGAGGTGGAATATTAAAATACAAATATGAACAAAGGGAAGCCATGGAAAACCATCTGTTTTTCGTTGGAAACGCTTTGATATGCACGCGAGTTTGTAAATGGCAGCTGATTTTCCGACCGTTACGAGTTTTTCATTGCTTTCCTTGCAGATTTACAGCCCCCCGCTCGCGAATTTGCTAACGTGAAATATGACAAGTATGCCATGTAGCTTTGAATAAACCTGGGCTTAATCCGCTGCTCAGTTGTGGCTATGTGTATGGAGCGGGGGCAAAATACAGATAAGTCTTCGGTGTTTTATTGTGAAAAATGGGAGGCGTTTGGAAGTAACTATACATTATCGCGCTGATCCTTACAATTCTTGTTGCCACAGTAAATGAAAGTGGATAATACGATTGTAACCGTAAATTCTGGGGGCCAAAATGGCGATGAATTCGCCAACATTTAAGATATATCTTCTTATTCTTGGATTAGGCCTTTTGGCTTGTTATTCCATTCGTCATGTTTCAATTTGAGAAGTGGACTGCTATTATCTTTCCATCTCTTTGGAGATCGTCTCTCAGGAAAGATATATTCATAAAAAAAAATATAAGTTAGTTGTCAGGCATATTTGAGAATAGGATCCTAAGAATGATTCTGGAATCCAGACCTGGTGTTGCAGCGGGAACTTGGAGACACACTAGTAAGCAAGAGATCCGTATGACCCAGAACCCCTTTATACCGGATTGGACACGATTCCGAGCCGGGGAGACCAGAGCAATCAATATTATACACACGTCTAGACCGACCGGAGTAAGACCTCTAGGAAGACCTAGACAGCACCTAATTAGTCCGGCTGATCTGGCTAGGTTGGGCGAAACGGAATGCTGAAAGCCAAAGGCGCAGGATCAAGGGGCTTGGAATAGAATAAAAAAAAAAGTATGTATAGTTGTATGGTCATAGGAAATAAGAAAGTAAGCATTGGAACACATATTTTTACAGATATTCAATTAAGTTTCTGTGAATAACACATTCTACTTTCGAACCCCCAAATCGCAAAGAAGGTGCCTCTACATTTATTGTTTCTTGAACAGTGATGTAAAACTCCATATTAAATTAATAATATGTATGAAAAACGATAGTTTTCAAGGAGTTTTATTATAATATTTATGTATGACATGTTTCGCCCTTCTAAGGCATTTTCAAAATGTTTTTTTCGTGTCAAAATGTCAAAAGGCATTTTCAAAGACATTTTGAAAATGCCTTAGAAGAGCAAAACATGTCATACATAAATATTATAATAAAACTCCATGAAAATTATCGTTTTACATACATATTAATAAGGTGCCTCCACGTGTTTTAATATAATACCCGGCGTTCTTGAGAACGACACAAGGTCGGCCAAACCCTTGAGCACAATGGTAAGAGAAATAAAATAGATAACACTTTATATATGGTCATCCTTAGATTGTCATTGATACAAATATATGTTTTTTAAATTATGTTTTTTATTGCAATTTACTCATGTCATTACAAGATCGATGCTCAATATGCTTAATAGATTCATTAGGTAAAATTAGGAACGGAATTGGTTCGAATACAGAGCGATCATGATTATAAAGTAACCACTATATCTGCTTTTATAAAAAAAAAAAAACACTCACCTGAAATGAAAGCATGCACTACCATAACCTTTAAAATTTGAATCATGGTTTATGATTCAATTAATTTTTCCGAGTTCCTAGTCTTTCAATATGGACCGTCATAATATATATTAAGAGCAGCAATATGAATAACGTAGCACAGAACAAACAAAAACACCTTAAAACTGTCAAAAATTATTACGCACAGGTTGTGTATAAACAACGCAGACTTTTGAACGCGCACATTACGATGTTACCATTTCGCTAATCGCGAGCATTGCATTTATTGTTACCTACTTTATTTATGGACTAACTTACTTATTACCACACCGGCTCCCCGCGGGGATATTATTGATGGGCCGCCACACTGTAATTTCCTTTCATACTTCTGTCGATTCTCAACATTCATACATGGCGTCATACGCGCACGTCGATTTCTCTGAATTCTATTTTTTAATTTAATATTGAAATACATACATCAAAAATACAAATTAAATTACATACATTTTACATGCATGTTAAAATAACACAGATATACATGTTAAAATAATACACATATATCAGCAAATTGACAGGTATGTACCTATATAATCCTTAAAGGACGCAATCCAAAATAATTACTCTCTATATTATAAATAAATATAATATTTGGAAATGTTTTATTAACACAAGGCAATAAAACAAAAATTGTTAATTATTAAACATGCTATCTTTTGATATTAAAGTAACCCACATTCATATTTACTGACTCAATATCTGCATTAAATTAGTTCGTTTATATTTTTGATCGTTTTGTCAGTAAGGTGAAGATGATGGTCTTCTTTCCTTTATGTGGATTCAATTTTTCTGTGTACACCAGGTTTGTAGAACCCAATTACTGTAAAAAATTGTACATACATGTTAAAATAACACAGTTATTCATATTAAAATAGTATTATGTGTATACATATATCAGCAAATTGATAGGTATGTACCTATACGATCCTTAAAGGACGCATAGGTCATTTGGAAGATGTCCACATCGACTGACACATCATTCAAGAGCACCATACGACGGGACATTGTTTGCTGCGCCATGACATTTGTTCTGCTATGCGGTATGCACAAATTATAATGGTAAATATAACATTATACACAAATTATACACAATGGCACAAATTATATTGGTAAATATAACATTTTAAATTGGTAAAAAAAAAGTTTTTTAATGGAAAAACAAATTATATAAAATAAGGTTTTTTTCTTTTAAAAAAGTGGATGCAGTTTATAAAAAACTTCGTTGAATTTAAATATTATTTAAAATGAGCTTGCATCAGAAGATTTCAGTAAGTATAATATATGTGAAAATGGTTTATGATTAATGAAAGCTGCGTAAAAGTTAGTAAATTTTATCCGGATGCTTAAGTTGGGCTTTTCAATTATTTTACGGTATAAGACTGATAGCGGAGCTTTATTTTTCAATAGGATGAAGAGGAGGTGCGTCACATGTAACGATTCATAATACTTTACATAATCATTTGTCTGAATCGTGCGTAGGGCCCGTCTCCTCCCGAGCGCCCTCTGGAGACAGGCCCGGGAAAAAATGATGATGGTTTTTCCAATATGGCAATAGTCCCATTTTGGAAAATATAAAAAAGGAGCCATTTTGTCGACTTTTGCGGGGGGAGGCCGGAACAATCGTTCGGGGGGTGATATTCCTGATGAGATATTGCAGAGTGGCTGGCCTCACGGGGCTACGCGGCTGGGATGACTGGGGACCAGATGCTGTAAACTTGCCGCTGAACCACACCCAAAAAGATTTTACGTGTAACTGTGTTACATGATTCCGTCCACAAAAATCGCGACACCGATCAAATAGGTACTTCTTAAAAGTTTCAAATTGAATATTAAATGTATTAAATTTGAACTATTTAAAAATACAATTGTAAGCAATTATTAAATAAAACGATGTTTGCTTTTCTACTTTATCTTTATTTCGACAGCGACCGGTTTCGCCAGGCTTGCTGGCATCGACAGACTGGTCTGTCGATGCAAGCGATATAAGCTGTCGCTGTCAAATAAAGACAAAATTGTAAGTAGTTAAAAAACGTCGTTTTTCTTTTATATTCGCCATTGGGTTGTAGATGTTTTATATTTTTCTATTTTTTATATTCTTTGTACACAACACTTACTTATTTTAAAAATTTAAATTAAATATCAGACATGTTTCGGACAACCCGGTCCTTCGTCAGTGGTATTATAAAGATATTTAAAATATTATAAAATGTTTACAAATATGATCAGTTTTGACAGACGTTATAAAGATTTATTTTATTTAAAAAAAAATTAAGTTAGTGTTGTATACAAAGTATATACAAAAGAAAAATATAAAACATCGTTTTATTTAATTATTATTTGAAATGTACTTCCATGAAGAGATTTCAGTAATATCATTTGATTATAATAAAAACAAATGTAAATGTCAATGTATAGCAATCATTCTAACTTTTTTATGAAATCTTTGTAAAAGGCATCAAGGAACAAAGTAAAATCAATTTCAATATTATAGATTGAATTATTCATAAAAAAAATCCTGTTACTACTGAAAATTAAAATCAACATTAATTCTAAATGTTTATCTTATTGCTCTGATTTCGACAGCTCATTTTCATCTTTTATTTTGACCAAAAGTGACACTACGATGAACATGTGCAGAGGTTAACCGAAACCAGTCGGAACAATAAAACACACAATTGAAATCTATCCACACAACCAATTTTATTACATAAGTTTTTTATTCTACAATTTTTATTTGACAACCTTCGTGGCAGAGTGGTAAGAGCTCTGACTTCCATACAGAAGGTTCCGGGTTCGATTCCCGGCGATGGCAGTGTGATTGTCACACTGTCATTGGTCTGGTGTAGAATTCGCGTGACAATAAAATGGCGATAGATTGGCTACCTATCACATGTCATGAGAATCATCAATAAAATCGCTAAAAATAATGTGTATACAGTAATTGGGTTCAAACCTGTTGTGTACAAGAAAAAAATAATAATAATGAAAGCCGAGAAACTTCACCAAAAATAGTTTCCATAGCATAAAAATGTTTTAATATTCATGTAATCTGGGGTTAAATGCATTTTTTTACACTGTTGGTTAAAATAAATTGTTAAGACTCGAAAAATTACGAAAATTTGACATTTGATATATATTTTTGTAACACCTGATGATGTCAACATTGGTTGATGAAACAGCTGCCGTAAAGTAAAATAAATACAATTTGTGGTATAAAACAAAGTTTTTGAATTAACAGTAATAAAATGTTAAAATATCATAGTATTTCGGCCAAAACAATGGACTATTTAATTAATACCAGTACGGTTGATAAGGCCAAAATCTATAAAAAATTGAAGATCAAAGAAATACTAATTTCATTAAAAATTTATTTTAACCAACAGTGTAAAAATGCATTAACCCCAGATTATATAAAAATGTTTGTTATATTTGTGAAACACATAGGATTGCGGATTAGGCATCGGTTTTTTATAAATAAATATCGATAAAATTAAAATTTGAATACAGGAGGAGCTTGATTTATGAGGCCCTAACATTTTTACCTTTGATTGACGTATGCCAACCTAATTTTCGACTGTAAAAATCAAAATCACCACCATTATTTTCATTGTTCAGCCTTTTCTGATCGCGACAATTTATAAAAAATATCATACATGGAATAACACTTTATTCCTGAATAGCCAGGAATACAATTCTGTAGGATTTAAGAAAGAAATTTGGGTTCAGTAATATGTGAACTTGTAAAAAAGTTTAAACTCTTGAAGTATTGTAAAAAATATGTTAAAGTTACAGAATACATTCTTTTTCCGTAGTATAAACAATTCTTAGTTTAAAAAAAACTTATCGGTGTAGACACAAACAAATCATAATGAAGAACAAACTGTTGTTTAAAATCTTCAACTCAACATATGAGACGCAGTTCGTGTCCTTGTACATCTATTTCAGACACTTACTTACTTCCTATGGCTATACAACTCTTGAAGAGTTTTAGCCTCCTTGATGATTTTTTGCCAAGCTCCTCGATCCTGCGCCTTTTACTCCCAGCAGTCTGTCAGATCCGTAAGAACATTTTCCATTAGGCGCTGTCTAGGTCGGTCTAGACGCGTACAGGGTCTTGATTGCTCTGATCTCTTCGGCTCGGCATACGTGCCCAATCCATGCTAGGCGACCGGCTGTTACGGTGCTCGTTATAAGGGTTCATCGTGGCTCTTTCCTCAAGACTAAAGTCTTCAACCAGTGCGTCTTGCCAGTCATGACGTACGGAGCTGAGAGGTGGACACTGACAAAAAGTCTAATCTACAATTTCGAGGTCGCCCAACGAGCCACGGAAATAATATATGATGATGTAATTTTTTTTAAAGAACGTGGTAATATACCCTAATATTAGATAAAACGAATAATAATTTAACAGAAGATGACAGTGAGCTGCTGAAACCAGCTAAAGCAATAAAAACACGTGGAATTAAACCAAATAATTACACATTATAAAGCATTTTTTTAATTGTAATATTTTTCCTTTTTATTTTCATTATTTGCATTGCACTTCTACCAGGAAATTTCACGCGAATGTGCTCCCAGATTATGTTAAAATATTTTAGGCACAAAACCCCGAGAGATCAGGACAACATTGAAAAGCTCATCATCATGAGCAAAGTGCAGGGAAGACGATCACAAAGACGACCATCGGTCCAATGAAATCAGGAAGCTGACTGTTCTCTCATTAGCTGCAGCCTGGAGACTGACGGGTGACATGAGCGCATGGCATGCCATGGTCAATAGTTTACAGGATGGACACGATCCTCAATCATGAGGAATACGACTGAGAAGAATGAATTAACATCTAAACCAGTCCATATTATTTTTATTTCCCTTTGTATATTTTCACATTTCTATAATATTAACCCCTCCAAAGTGATTCATTACTTGAGAACAAGCTTGGCACATACTATGTGTGATAAATATTTCATTTTTAATTCAGACGCAATATTTGAACTTCCTTTTTACTGCGACGCTCAAAATTCTTGACCAGTAGGTGAATAATTTAGTTTCTACAGACCTTAGCATAATGCTAAGGGCCAAATAGGTTTACAGTTCCCAATAGGACTGAATACGTGTGCAGAACTGAGTTTTTTCCAAAAACGACGACTAAACCTTTCAAGGAGAAACGTACTGTATAAAAAGGGATTATTTTTCGTTATCCTTGTTCAAAACACGGCTGAATCAAATACGTTCCTTTGTATGAAATATTGAAATTTGTCGCTATATTTTTATTTCTGGTTGAGGCTTGTATCTTGGCTTTATGGTTATGGAATAACAATGAACATTACTGAGTGATTGCTGTGCAATAAAAATCCCCTATTGAGAAATGCCCCTGAGGGAATATATTACGTAAGAATAATATGTAAGGTGCCTTCGTATTTTTGTAATAAAATTGAGTGAGAAAACTTAAACGGGAATATTGGACAAGATCAGTAGCTTCGCTGGAGAAGAATAATAAAGATATGATTGGAAGTTGTAAATTATTCGTTACGCGAATTTATATAGGTACACCGGTTATGAGAATACAAAGAAAATACCACAGAAACTTTTTTGTGGTAGTTAAAAAGTTATACTGTGGAAAAACGTATTTATTTTATTTTATTTAAATAATATTAATCATAAACCTATATTATTGAGTATTTTCGAGTGTTATATTAACGTTTTATTTTTTGTTTCATGAACAATGTTATAAAACTCCACATTAAATAACTAATACGAATGAAAACGTAAGTTTCTTTTTATTTTATGAGAATGACATTTTCGCCTCTTTAGGGCATTGTCAAATGTTTATTTGTGCCACACAATAAATTCGTATAAGATATTCATATCATTCATCGTTACTTGAACAATGATGTAAAACTCCTATGATTTTTGATATTTTTTTAGAAACGAGAAACATGTCATTCTCATAAAATATACTAAAAAATCTAGAAAACAGACGTTTTCATTCTTATTAATTTTTTATTATTAAAAATACCAAGTTACAGAAAAAGAGCCATTAGAAACACGTGCACTCCTAGGCCAAGTTTGTTGGGAAGTACAAATACAAGTATTTTGGAAAGGCTTAGCTGGTGTTACGTGAACAATGAGTTGACTAATCTGGACATGCTGGGGGTAGGATAGGGCTGGAGCAGAGGGTATTGAATCATGAAAAGTGGTAAAATTAAGTAAAAGTAAAATAATGGATAATATATTCAACTCTTTTTATACATTCTAGATGTATTCTACCCTAGACGCCTCAATCCTAGCCGAAAATATAAATAACTTACAGAGTTTGATGAATTCTGCTCATAGTACAACATGATCATCTGTTTTTTTAAGACAGTCGAATGATTTTACCGTAATCTTTTGATTTTCTGTCAGTTGGACCAGTCGCTGTGGAAATAAAGACAAAATTGAAAAAAAAGTTATGAACATCGTTTTATTTATTATGATTATCTCCAGTGCTAAGGCGTGATATTCCTGAAAATAAGAACGCGTTATTGCTCTCAAGATAATTACTGCAATATCGTGTAAGAAAACCACATCCATGAGGCCTGTGAGGTTCGAGATGTGGTCAGATGGAGGCGACAACGTCGACGATACTGATACCAACATGTCCAAAGAAGGAATCCCTCAATATTTCATACATACCTCTGCATGGAATACCAGATGTACAGCATCCACCAGGGGACCGAAAACCATGAAAAAATAGCAGAAATTCAGCATCACAGGAGGAGAAATCTGTAATGGCAGACGTTTTTTTAATGTTAAGAAAAATAAGATATACTAGTTGCAATCTATGAAATATTCACGCAAGTAAAGTTTTTATACCCGTTAAAAACTTGATTCACTGTACAATCGAAATCAGTAATAAATTTAAACTTTTAATGTAAATCTTTTTTCACACACGTTAAAAATTTCTCAACACCAAATTGTTCGCGTTTTGTTTTCTACACAACTGTCATACAACAATAATCAGAACAAATTTCAAAATAATCCAGAAACGTTCATGGGCATGCGCATTCGTGTGCATTTCGAATTACTTTCGGGGGGAATCGAAGTATTCCTCTCTCGCTCTCTTGTATTCAAAATATTCTCGTACTCTTTTTTTAATGACATTCGGGATTTTGCCCATTTATATTATGATTCCATCAAAAGCGTGTAACAATACTATGTAAAATGTGATTGAAGATGTTATACAGAAAACTCGGCCTCACCTGATGTGTAATATTCTGAACATGCTTTTTAAGCTTTCAAATCAAATCAAATCAAATCAGTTTATTAACTCAAAAGACATTACAAACAGGAAAAATGTTTAAGGCATCTATTGAGTACAGGTAAAATATTATAAAAATACAACAAAGTACCAGGAACGCATTAGAGATGGTTCGACATTAGGAAGACAACATACTTTCTAAAGTCAAGAGTATTTGTCCTCTGAACGTACCTTCAATAATATAAAAGACGTCGATCTCCGAGGAGACCGCGTTCAGCAGACTAATTGCTCTTCCCACCGGTGTCACCAGAGGCAGATTGGTTCTGGTAGCCGGTTGGTAAAACAATCTGTGCTGTCGCTGTCGGAGAAATCTATCAGGGACAAAAAGACCAACACCCTCTAGCACGGCCGAGTTCTCGAAATATCCCCTGATTAATTTAAAGAAATGGGTTATGAGATGCCCATCTCTTCGAAGCTGTAAAGAATTGGTTCCGAGCATTCCTAAAAGAAATGCCGTTGGATAGAGCCACGGATAACTACCATACTCCCTCATGTAGAGATACCTCAGAAATTTTTTCTGAACTCTCTCCAGCATAACGGAATATCTCGCCTCATGAGGACTCCATATCACAGAACCACTTTCGAGTCTGCTCCGAACCAAGCTTTATAGTAGGAGACAAGGAGTGGAGTTGATTTGGATTCCGGGACATGTAGCTATCTCTGGTAATGAGACTGCGGACTCCCTGGCCAGGTGGGGATGCAATGTAGGAGACACAAAATATGATAGATATGTTAACTCCGATTCATTCGAATTTATAAAAACATCAAGCAACAACTTATGGAAAAAGAACTGGCTACTAACGAAAACTATGAAAGGAATTTTCTATGGTAACATTCAGAATTCCATTCCTCTCAAGCCCTGGTTTGGAAAACTTGGCCTTAGCAGAAAACTAATTACAACATACTCAAGACTTCGTTCTGGCCACTGTCTAACTCCGGCCCACCTATTCAAAATCAACTGTTCTCCTTCTCCTATTTGTGAATGCGGTGCAAATGGCGATCTTCAACATTTAATTTTTCAATCCCCATTTTTAGTAGGGCGGCAAAACTTTCTCAAAGAAATTATTATTGTATCATTCACATTTCCCATCAACATAGAAATATTATTGTCATCACAATCAAAACTTGTAATTAGATCTTTAAATCATTTTCTCTCTGTTAATAATTTAAAATTATATGAATTTCACGATTTTATAATGCAATTCATTTATAAGTTAGTTTTCACTATTCCCTTTTCACATAATTATTAAGAATATAATACATATTTGTTAATTTAAACTGTTCAATTATGTAAGTCAATGATGTTATTTTTAAATGTGCTAATTATTTGCATATAAATATGTAACCTTAAGGGGGTTCACCCATGTGACGGCCTGTTTTTTAAGCATTTTTAAGGAATTTTTTTTGACGACCAGTGAAAAGATAGAACTTTCAGTTTTTTTATCATTTATTTGTATTTACTTTAAGAGTATGTATATAAATATTTAGCTAAAAATATCAAATAGAACGTGAGTTATAGCGCTCTGAACAAACCCGCCTCGAAAAAATGGACGCTCACTTCCTCCACGATTCCGGCTAGTTGGCTTATCTGAAATGAAAAAAATTAACGGCATTTTAATTTGTAAGCTTAAATGCACATAATGAACTACAATCAATTGAAAATACTAAAAATTGGATTTTTGGTAGACCCCTGAAGAAAAAAAATCGAATTTTATGTTTTTTTTAATATGTTTTTGTTATAAAAAAATGGAAATATTTGGAATTTTGAAATGATCGTAGTTCATTCTGTGCGTCTATATGTGTTAAATTTACAGTATAAATTTGAAGTCATTCGGTCAAACCGTTCTTGAGATATGATGGAGGAATGTTTGAAAAACAGAGTTTTAAGAAAAACGCGTTTAAAGTTTCAAGTCCGGTTAAAACTATGAAAATCTTAACTTACCTTCAATCGGCGATGCTTGGTCCATAGAGTACTCTTTCTTCTTCCTTTTCTAATTTTTTCAAAGCAGATATTTCAGCTCTTGTATCAATTCTTTCTTGTTTAACCCCATAATTCGGTTTCCGCTCAGAGCGCGAGATGCGCATTTCATCACGTTTCTGTACATAAGTATGCGCTTCGCGGCCAACAGGGCATCCCATAGTCGCCATCACTTTTAATACTCTTACAAAACCTTCGTTAAAGATTCAATTCATTCAATTTCAACGATCTTGGGACCAGAGTGTAGATGCTTTGGAGCAAAAGTCCAAATCAACGATTGCTCATAATTATGGCATCTAAAACTTTCCCGGTGTACTTTCCAATCAACGTAGAAGCACCAAATAGAGATGAGAAGCCATTTTTCTTCCAAGTGCCATCACCTGAAACTTCTGTCAAATTCTGAAACAAACTCCAAAATGCAATACGCGTAACTTTGAGCGATGGGAACCTCCTGTTCATGCTGTTTTTTAGTTTTCTCGCAGAAGCTGATGTAAATTCCGTACAATTTTGGGTGGTAAAACGGTTCCCACTTAGCTTTCGCTTTTTATTACGGCATTGCATTTTTATTATAACATTTCCAGTCAAACTTCCTTTTTGACCACTCATTGCGAAAATAATTAATTTGTAGCTGTTGTGCTCTTCCAAGGTAAACCATGATAAAAACAAGTTTGAAAAAACATTGAATAACTATAAAAATTTCCTTTTAAACCTGTACAAACTTGTCTATACTTGTATGAACGTATATTTGTATAGAAGGGTCTCAGCCGACTGTACACAACAGGCCCAGCCGACTGTCAACCAGAGTTCCGAACAGTTGCTTCTTCTAACTGCTGTATCTTTATAACGACTTCGAATTTAAAAAAATCACTTTACCACCGTATTTTTGACATATTAAGGAAGCAATTTATGAAAGAAAAAAACCTCGATTATTTAAATCCTTCACATGGGTCAACCCCCTTAATGTATTATTACTTGTATGACACATAACACTCCATGGTGAATGTGTCAAATAAATAAATATTAAAAAAAAGAAAAGATTGCGTTTAAAATGGAAGTAATGATTAACCAATGAATAAATTTTACAATATATTGTTATTACACTGTCTCTTTCTCTTGTAATATATTCTGATCCATTTCGGGTGACTCATTTCGGTTGACCCATATCGAGAACAAAGCTGTTGTGTATTATCGCGAACAATGCTTTTCTTTGATACTTTAAACTAAGCATTTTTCTAATATTCAATTTTTTTTGAGATTAGGCCATAGGCATTTTGTTTACCGCACCCTTATTCAAGAATAGCGTCCCTACTTACCCGTAGCCTTTATAAAGCCCTCCCTGATCTGAGAACCGCCAGATCATCCCAGAAAGCTAAACAGTAAACTTTAAATATACGAGACGAGGAGAAAATCACAAAGTCTTATCAGTGACAATATATGATTCAGCCTCTAATCATCCGGAGAGAGGCTAAACCGTCACCGACCCGCACCACATCAGTACAACGATGAGGTCCATGACACTCTCACCAATAAATTAGTCACCAAGAGTCGTGTGTATTTTTATGTTTTTGTACTGATAATAGTTTATTCAATGGTCAGTGGCATTATGAATTAAGACAACGTTCTTAAGCGTTAAAGTACACTGGGACGCAACAGTGCACGAGATTAAAAAAAACGTTCCTGAGAATCGTGTTAGACCAAATAATTCAAGTAAAATATGAAGTTTTTATTGTTTTAGGTGAAACCTTTTTGTTTTAAAAAGTTGAGTCTACTCGTAAATATCTTACCTGTAGTAATCTTTAGTGAGCAAAAAATGTTTAATTGCATTTCAGAGTGACAACACATTAATTATTTCATTTTCAAACATAAAATTATTTTATTTGTGAAATGTATACTTATATCTGTATACGAATCCTGGATTTTCACTTGTGGGTGGTTAATTTAAATTTTTAATTGTATCTCAATAGAGATTTCTCAATAGAGATCTCATTGTATCTCTATTGAGATACAATTAAAAATTTAAATTAACCACCCACAGGTGAAAATCCAGGATTCGTATACAGATATAAGTATACATTTCACAAATATTTGTAAATATTCTGGTCAATTATTTGGCGTATAAAATAGGAGTGGATACTCCAGGCGACTTCTAACAGTACGATAGGAGGCGGTAGCCTCTTCGCATTGTGTTAATAAAGTAGTTTGCTAAAATGCTAAAACAATCATTCTTCATAGATGGCGTTAGTGGATGGATTGTATAGATTAATCTAAATAATTAATTAGTACAATCAAATCTACATAGATGGCTAACTGGAACTGCCACGTGAAGATAAGTATGGATTTTGGAGTATATATACAACTTCCAAAAATGTATCATACATGATCATAACAATGGTGGAATGGGGAATGTTGTAATTACATAAAGCGTGCGCTTAACCCAACCAATGACAGGTCATAAGTCCTGTAAACACCTTGATCATCCATATTCAGTTTCCAGTTTGTTTCTTCGTCTCTATTGAGATACAATTAAAAATAAAATTATTTTTTGTACCAAGTTGTTTACATAATTATTTCTTCAGTTCTATATTCTTCACAAACATATAATTTCAAGAACCCACATATTATATTAAACGTCTATTTTCTATAAGTATCATAATATTTTATAGGCATAAAATGTTTCTTTATTGTTTCTTGAACAATGATGTAGAACTCCATATTAAATAATTAATAGGTTCGAATGAAAACGTCAGCTTTCTAGAAGTTTTATTATATTTTATGGGAATAACATGTTTCGTCCTTCTAAGGCATTATCAAATGTAGTAATACATTTAATAATGCATTAGAAGGGCGAAACATGTCATTCCCATAAAATATACTAAAACCTCTAGAAAATTGACGTTTTCATTCGTATTAGTTATAAAATGTTTCGCTTTGTTAAGACATTAACAAAGCTAATATACATTATATTCTAAGGATTACAAAGTAGCTTCTATTAGCACTGTGTATGCGTATGCAATCATAATACATATAATAAACATTATAATGAAACAACTGTAGAAAGCAAATATTTTATTCGTATAAATTATTTTATATATTATAGAATTTTATATGATTGTTTTAGAACCAATAAGCCACATATACAATATTTAATACATGATTATACACGGTGAAAAATGTATTTAATATTAAGTAATTATATTGTATGATATATTAGAATTAATAAAATTAATCTTGAATTACATATAAATATGCATGCAATCATAACTCATCATTACTTATAAATGAATTAACATAGGTACAGATTCAAGAATATATTTTAAATATCTAAGTTGTTACATTTGAATTAGATAATCAAACATCTTGTTGTGATTATTATTAATCAAAATACGTACTGAAAGTAAACAATCACATGAGTCAATTTATTTTCCAAATTATAATTGACAATGACAAAATAAATTAAGGTAATAAATTTAGAATATAAACGAAGCTCCTTAATTTAAAATAGACATCTAATTATAAGTGAAATTACCGAATTAATACTCACCTAACACCTCAAAATATCGAATTGTAAAGAATTGCTTATAATGCACAAACAAGTTTAAATCCGTTATACACAGATGGCGGTAATCTGCATTGTAATTTTTTACTCTGTTGCGTCGTAAAAAATATTCTATATTCAAAATTAAACATTAGAATTTAAAATGGTCGTCTAGATGAAGAAAAATTCGATTTCATATTTCGATTTCATTCTTTTTTTGGTTTCACTATTATTGCACATTGCTTCACTTGTTTTATGCTCTTTGCTTGTTTTCTTCTAGTCATTTTAGAAGAGAAACCAAAATAATTTCATATATGTTAACTCTTCGTATTAGACAACATTTTACAAATATATCAAATTTTAATACTCTGATTAATTCTTAAAAATAAGTTTCATTGAAAATTAATATCTTTGATATCAAATGAATTTGCATTGTTTTCAAATAATGACTCTTTGTTGAAGAAAATATTTAATTATATAATTGAGATCATATGTTTTTGTATACCTTGAATATTAATACGAACGAAAACGACAGTTTTCTAGAAGTTTTATTATATTTTATGGGAATGACATGTTTCGCCCTTCTAAGGCATTATCAAATGGACATTTGTATCATATCAACTGTAGTTTTCATTCGTATTAGTTTTACATAATTGTTCAAGAAACAATAAATTCAAGCTACAAAGATGGACCAGTCTGTCAATTGAGCAATTTTGTTGGAATTTTTCATAAAGAGATTCTATTCATTTATAATAAAAAATACTGACACCAATGATTAACCAATGGTTATCAACCTTTTTATTATAAAATCTCCAATATAAACATAAAATAGCTTATTATTATGGAGGAGGAATCTGATCGTGTTCCGGCTTGAACTATGGCCCCTGGATCAGGAGCCAAGCGTTAGGTCCCCTAGACTACCGCTCAACTTCATAAAAAAAATAAAAATAAGTTGTCCACCTACAAAACGGTCATAAGGTCGATATTCACTTACGCAGCCGTAATCTGGGACTATGCAGCTTCGAGTCACATATGTAAACTCCAAATCCTGCAAATTAAGGCTATCCGTTCATGGACATTCATGGACCAGGATCACACAATTGCACCTAGAATTGGGAATCCCGATGATAGATGAATTGATTCTGAAACATTCAACTCCTTTCACACCCTAACCCCACAATAAAAGGCCTCTCAAATTACGACCCAAATACCTCCAGCCGCCACAAGCGTTCAAAATAGATCCTCCTTCAGAGGAAGCCTCCAGGCCATACAAATCATGCCCCGCATAAACTAACAATTCACCAAATCTCCCCCCAACAAAGCTCCCATCAGACGTAAGAGGAATAGCCAAATGAGAGATCCAAGTCCATGTCCAAGCGTCGGAATATCGGCGAATGGTATCATAAAATGAATATTTCCCGTCTTAAAAAAGTGTTTATCCATTAATTAGCGCAGCCGTTCGCATTCCAATCTCTATGCAAATAAATTACCACAAAGCTCGCAAGCACTTTGTTTTAATTACCTCGAAAAAGAGAGCTGGAGGGATTCCGAAGGCACCACAATTAGGGGACTAATTTTTCCCGGGGCACTAAAACAAAATGACGGAAAGTTTCTTCATACGCCCGCGCGACGGGGGAAAACTTATGAAAGCAATTAGGCGAAAAGACAGCTCACTGAAACTGATAATTTTCGCAAATTTACTTTTCCATCTACGTCTCCCGTTTTCCGCTAGATGATTATTCTCCTTTTGGGATTTGCCTCGGAGCTTGTATTAGTGTTAATAGCCGGCGTAATGATATGCCATCTCACTGAGCGATCGCTGCGGATTATGATAATGTTCGTCTGTATTACTTTCCCCCGAAGTCCGCGCCATTTGTACCTCCGGAAATAAATAGCCTACATTTAAAATGGCGAAATGAATTCTTCGTCTGGGGATGGCGACCCTTCTGTCTTTTAGCAGTCCATACGGATTGTGCTTACACGGTAATTTCAAATGCCGCATAATAGCCGAACAAACGTGGTTCAGAAATCGAATCTGAATAATATCTTTATTGTTTTCTCACTAGAGAATTAAAAAAAAAAAATATATACATAATATGTATTTCTTAACTAACTAACTAACTAAGCATCACGCCGTCTCCCAGAAAGAATGGACTGCCACACTTTTCTTTCCTGACATATTTCTCTCGCTTTCTTAACATTCACACATCGTGTTATGCACGCGCGTCGATTTTCTGACTCCTCACATGGCCGACATTCAATATTTGATTTATTTGATCGTGCCACGTTTTCCTCGTTCTTCCTCTATTTCTGGTTCCTTTTACACCGTTAACATATAATTTTTTTACGATTCTTTCTTCATTAATTCTTTCCATATGTCCAAACCATCTTAATGATCCTTTCATTACTTTGTTCATAATACCATCATTCGCACCGCATTCACTTCTAATATTTTCATTCGACACTCTATCATACACAGAGTAATCACACATTCGTCTAAGCGATCTCATTTCTACTGCATTTATTCTACATTCATCCTTTATTTGCCAGTATTATGTATTTCTTGACTTAAATTTTAAAACGCTGTGTATGGTATCACCAATTTTATTCCAAACGCCGCGGCGTGACCTTCTTCATCATTCTCTCTTCACTCATTCTTTCCATGTGTCCAAACCATCTTAATGGTCCTTTCTTTATTTTGTTCATATACAGATTTGCCACACATTCGTATTAGAGATCTCATTTCTACTGCATTTATTCTACTCTCATAGCAAATAGAGAGAGGGCGAGTTTCTTGGGCCATAAAACTGAATACCCCCAGCTAAGGGAAGGAAACCGTGACATAAAATCCTCCAGAGAAGGCAAGGGGAAATCACTCTGGGCAAACTCCCCAGGACATCACTGTGAACAGTCTGGCAAGGACAGAGAGGCCTACGCCAGGATGATAGCTGACGTCGGGGAGACCTGACATGGCACTCCAAGAAGGAGTAGAAAAGAAATTAATTTGTTTTATTTTGTATATAAATCTTTCTATTCCAAAACTCGCAAAATAAATTTAATAAACAAATCAGTAAACATAGACATTAAGTTACTTCACAAATGTCATTTAAAATTTCAAGAGAATTTATGTTATCATGCAATTCTTATCTCATTGGGAATCCGCCATTCATGCGTATTGCGGGATTCCTTTTTTACCTAACACTAATTAAAAATTATTATTACAAAGTAATGTTGTTTCTCAGAATACACAGTATTATCTCTGCTCTGCTTTTAATTGAAATTTTCTTCATGAAATTAATCGGCTTATTAAATATATACTCGTATAATGTAATGAAATTGCTGCATTCATGACCAAAAGAATTCAGATAAGGAAGGATGGGTTCAATCTTACCCATTTCTTCGGACTTATCAGGGGATTCTTTGAGAATTCCGTCATCTTAGAGGCTATCCATTTTTATGCCCCGGGTGGTTATCTCGAGAGCGTCAGCACAGATTGTTTTATCTGCCAATATGCAGAACCAAGCTGTCTCTGGTAATACCTATAAGGAGAGCAATCCTATTACTGAACATGATCGCTACGGAGATCGACGACTTTTATACAAGTGAAAGTACGAGTACGTTTAGAATACAAATACTTTTGACTTTGGAGAGTATCTTGTATTCCTAAAGTCGAATCATCTCTCATGTGTTCCTCGTATTATATATTTTACGAGTATTTTACCCGTTCTCAATAGATGCCACAAACTGTAAATGTTGTTTGTAAAATTTTTGAGAAAACAAACTGATTAGATATGATTTGAAATTATCAATGTTGTCTTTCAATATCAAATTTAATTTATTAATTTTAAAATCACAAACATATAAAAAGAAAGTAACTTAACAGTTTAGAGAAAGATGCTATATGAGGGTAGCCTCAATACCCTGAAAAATGTCCCCACCTTAAACGATGCAGTCTTCATCTTCATGTTTATAATATGCTCGTATTTTGTTGTGATTTTCATAAATATAGCATTTTATCTCCTCTTTTTTTATCACTGTGGTGGAAGGTTTGACTGACTTTGTGTTCTTTGCGACTTCCAGGAGCGCCGAGAATTTTAGTAAGAGGCATCTTCCTTGCCCCCAAGCAATGCAGCTTAACAATAAAATTTCCAAGTCTTCAGGCATTACCTAAGATTTACTTCAGGTTAAAAATCTGTTTCAATTTGTTCATTACAAAATCAATATTGCATTTTACTCTATCTGAGTTGAGAAGAGAAACTGGTATCAAATTCGCCATCTGCTAAAATTAAGTCGACAGAGCTTCCAGTTCAGCAGAACACATGTTTTTTCTAGAGCCACGAATTTCTGTAATACTTTTCTTATTCTTGATGAAGAAGTATTTCAGACTAAAGTTCAGGGAATTCCAAAATATTTCTTTTGTTCAATATTAGTTCGGAGAGCACATAAAAGTTTTCGCTCAAAATGGATATACATTACGCTCGTACACTATATTATTATGAGTCTTTTCTCAAAAGGATTTTTTTTTTTTTTTTTTAAATAGGTAAGGTAGCATCTATCGTACCATTTTCAGTTAATAACGTCAATATGTTCCATTGATATTTATAATGATGCAATTATCTGCCTTACATTTCTTTCTTATTTCATCGTTCGGTATTCTATCATCCAACGTTTTTCCGCACATTATTCTTAGCGATCTCATTTCTATGGCGTTTATCCTGCTTTCATCCTTCTTTTGCTAGTTCCAAGTTTCACTTCCATACATGAGGGTTGGCACTAGAACTCCATTGGGTACTGCCATCCTTTGCCATACTTTGAGTGCGTAATTTATTTTATTCCCAACACCAACGCTTCATTCGATGTCTTTCTCCATTTTTCCGTCTCTTGTAAACACGCTTCCCAGATGCGTAAATTCGGTAGCTTGCTCCAATTTCTCGCCCATCGCACTTATATCACAAATCGTCATACATTCTTCTTTTCGTACTATTATTATCCACCTAGGTCTGTCTTCTGCAGTCTTTTCCCATTGATTTTCCCGTTTTCTATTGATTTTCGCTTTTAGGCAGTCTTTGAACCGTCCTCTGACCTCCGCGTGAACGTTTACCTTACTCAGTTTTGAGTACAGAATTTTCTTTGGGAGTCTAGTCGCAGGCATTAACCCTTACCACTCCTTTGTCGAATGGTACGCTACAACTCAGTTGTCGGCTGGCGGCCGACAAGATAAGAATTGCGCGCGCGGTGTATTTTCGCACGCAAACCTTGACACGTGTCGTTGTTTCTTGTGATTATTCGTTAAAAAAACATTTAATTTCACGTTTTAATAAGATTTTGACTGTTTTCCGTTTTTATTTTACTATAAAATAATCCTTGCAAATTCACAGAACCTAAAATGGCGTGAACTTCGCGTGATACGTCATGCAGAGGAGCGATTATAAGCCCCACATCATTGCGAAACTGGACAAAGGTTCTAAAGACTGTACTGTGTGCAATAACAGAAAGATTCCAGGGGGAAGACGGTACAGTGTGGTTTTGTGAGACCTGTTCCAGAAAACCTTGTCTCCATCCTGGAGATTGTTTTAAAAAGAACCATACTATGTAAAACTTTAAGTAGTCAATAATATTTTTTGTAAATTGGTTTTTATTTGAAGAATAAATCATTACAAATGAATTTTTAACTACCTATCAATAAAAATATTTTGACATTATTTAAATTAGAGTTGGCTGACAAACAATATAAAATAATTTAGTGGTAAGGGTTAATACGAGTAACATGACCAGTCTAGCGCAGTTGTCTCTGAATAATGGTGACCCCAACACTCGTCATATTGACCTCAGCAAGTATGCTGTCATTAACAACTAATATTTCTGAATTGAAAAATAAATTCTGCAAAACAAAATATTTTTTGCAGTATACGTAAAAAAATACAAATTTTTGTTCTTCAATGGATTGAATGAAGTCACTAATTGAATGGAAGTAATTACTTGGTAAAATGGCATTTTTTGTGTAACATTTTAACGAACTGTATTTTTTAAACAAACCAATGCTTTGTTTATTGGCTGAACATAGGTCACGGTACGTGGTAGTTACACTATGTGATTGGTTATATCTACTCAGTGTATGGATTCTACATTAATTGTATATTTTTAATAATTTTTGTTCCAATCACAATTTGAATAAAATCTTCAATATAATTTTAAAGTTCTTACTAGTGTTTCATTGCGTTAAGTACCTAATTGTAGCTAATTTAAAAAAAAACGGTGGATGCGTGTAACATAAATTAAATAAACACAAAAGTCCGGATCGTCCATGTCAACAAGTGCATCATCTAAAATGAACAATATGTGTTAAAATATTTTTATTATGTTATTATATTTTATTTTATATCATTGTATTTTATATGATTTATTTTGTGTGTGTTTAACGATCGAAGTGTGCGTGGGAGATGTCTATTGGTGGCGATGAGGTTCGCAACCCATCACACCGCGTCTCCCGCGGGGCGACAAGAGAAGGATGGAGTGCCGCATCGGTTAAAATGTCCATTCTTTCTGCCTACTCTTTCTTGGAGACGGGGTGATAGTTAGTTAGTTAGTTTTTGAAAGGATTTTTAGTAATCATATTTATCTAGATAAGACAAGTACGTTCTTTTGTTACTGTTGTGAAGAAATAGTAGAAATGACTATGGGAGGAGTAGTTGTTGTTATGGTTGTTGAGGATAGGTTCTGTTATATGTAGCTATTGATGATGGGACCAAGCTTAAAACAAAGTAGGTATATCAAATAATGTAGGAATGAAATTATAATGAATTTTGAGACACTGTTGAGTATTTTTTTGATACGCTTTAACCTGCAGTAAAATAATTAAAACACTCTTTTTCCACTTTTGAGTTTATTTTTCTTGGCATGTTTCGAATGAAAATGATAAAAAAACGATTTTTCTGCTAAACTTTGTTGACACTTACTAATATGAAATAAAAATTAAAAATAATAACAAAAGCATTTACGAGTATAAATAACTTGTGACTTTATTTACTTAGTAGAAATTCTTATCAATGAATGCGAACACGGAGGTTCACAATGGAGTTCTGGTCTCAACCCTAATGTATAGAAGCGAAGCATTGAACTGGCAGAAGAAGGATGAGACCAGAATAAATGTGGTAGATATACGAGTACACGACAGAATCTCAAATGCTGATAAAAGAAAGGAATGTAGAGCGGAAGAACGTATATGGTTCGGACATGTGGAGCTCAAGGATGGAGTGGTTAATAAAGCATACGTTAATGATGTAAATGGAGTACGGGGTCGAGGCAGATCGAGGAAAACATGGCATGACCAAATTAATCAAATTTTAAAGGTTGGTAATGTTAGAAGTCGGAAGAATCGACGTGCGTGTATGACTCGTTGTATGAATGTGAAGGATGCTGGAAAGGTGTGCCAGGATAGAGTAGTGTTGCGGTCCATGCTCTCTGCCTACCCCTTCGGGGAAACGGCGTGATGATTTTTATTTATTAACTCGTTTGTTTAGAAATTGTTTCATTATATTTATTAATGTATATTTTGAATGAATTTCCATTAAGAGATTTCAGTGACATTATTTGATTAAAATACCATATACCCGTATAAATCAATTGTAGCTATTATTGATCTCGTGTTGCCTGCCTCTGCAAAAAACTATTGAAAAATTGGCATTGATGTGCTTTTATTTCAACGAAAATTGTTTTATGCATTCCACTCATATTCACCATTGGTAATTGAATCGTATCCTAGTGATAAACTAATATTTACGAACGCCCACTGCGCTTTTTTTGCATACAAATTATATCATTTGAGTGTAGAGAAAAACATACTCTCTGTAGTCAAAGCAATGATAATTAATACAGATATTATTGAAATTCGCGATTTCAATTAGTTTTATTTTCACTACAAACTAAACTGAATTTTGCCTTTCATAATTATTTGAGTCACTTGAAATAAAAATCATGCTTCTTCTTCGCAGTACCCCGTTCTCTACTACACTAGGTCTTCTGCTGGCGTCTTCAGTTATTTTTCAAATACTTCCGTCCCTTCTATTTGTCGTACTGAAGAGACCCTCATAAATTAAATCAATATGAGGATTGGCCGTAATGAGCAGCAAATGAGAGAGAAAGAAAGAAAGCAGAGAAGACCTTCGTAGCAGAGTGGTAAGAGCTCTGACTGCCATACAGTAGGTTCCGGGTTCGATTCTCGGCGATGGCACTGTGATTGTTACACTGTCTTGGGTCTGGTGTAGAATTCACGTAACAATAAAATGGAGATAGATTAGCTATCTATCTCATGTCATGAGAATCAAAACTATAGCTAAAAACAAATTGTTTACAGTAATTGAGTTCAAACGACCTGTTGTATATGATATATATTTTTTAAATAGTCCATTGTTTTGGCCGAAACACTATGATACCTACACATTTTAAAACTGTTAATGAATAAACTTTGTTTTTTTGTACAACACACAATTGTGACACAAAAAACAAAGTTTAATCATTAACAGTTTTTATTATATATTTTTTGTATATAATAAACTTTTGAACGGTTTTTATCGTTCTCCCCGATGATGAAGGTGGAAGCCTTCGAAACAAGTCGAGAAAAATAAGCTCAAAAGTGGAAAAAAATAGTGTTTTAATTGATAAAAAAATCGGCATTATCTAATTCCACAGAGTTAACGCCTTAAGTGTATCTAAAATATATGAGTAACTATTATTATCATAAAACCAATATCCATCTCCTTAATTTTCTAGAAGATTTTTATATTCTATTATATTTTGTGTCGGTGACAGGTTTCGCTTTTTTAATGCAACAAAACATTTAATAATGCCATAACAAGGTAAAACATTTCACCCCCATAACGTATTATAAAAATCGGACGTTTTATTATGTACTTATATTTTATATTAATATTTGAGGTGGCACATTTACACGGAAAAATATTTTCCCTCTAAAATAAAACAGCTGTCACTCTTGGGATTACAACTGCTCTTTCGTACCCACGAGAAGTTCTCTGTTTTATCATTATCTGGGAACAGCCATTAGCCACCTGACTCCATATTAACAATATGGCCGCCGGACTGAGATAAATGACGGATGTGCGCAAAGGGGAAGATGAAGGCGGCGTTGGTGTCGGGGCCAGTGACAAAGCATCGTCTCCGGCAACGCTGACCTACTCCGTTTCAGAATTACCTTCTACAAACTTTAACTCTTTACGAACCTAACCTAACGCAACTTAAAAAGATTTAATTTAAAAAATCAAAATAAAAAATTGCACTCATGCTTGCTTACATGCGATATTGCATTCTTTAACAGTATTAATGTACCACGAGATTAAGAAAAACTGAAAAAATGCGATGTGATAAAATTAACCATATTTTTTTTCCAACATTTTTTTAATGTACCTATACAAATACTTGTACACAATTAATAAACACAAATCTTCATAGATGGCGTTAGTATGTAGATTGTAAAAACTACCACATAAAGAGTAGTCTTACAGATTAACATATGTATATACAACTTCCAAAACGTTTGTCAGACATGGTGGTCATAAGAAAAAAGGTGGAATGGAGATGTGGTGTTACATAAAGTGTGCGCTTAACCCAACCAAGTCTTGATCAACCATATTTTGTTTCCAATTTGCATCTTCGTCTCATTTTTAATTGCGGTTATATAATACCATTGAAAAATCGACTCGCTTCCATAACAGGTTATACCTATATGCAAGCTAAATGCTCAATATATGGAAGAGAAGCATGAACTGGCATAAAAAGAATGAGAGCAGAATAAATGCGGTAGAAATGAGGTCCCTAAGACGTATGTGTAGTAGAACGATATACGACCGAATCTGAAATGCTGATATAAGAAAGGAATGTAGAGCGTAAGAATGTATTATGAACAAAATTATGAAAGGATCGTTGCGATGGTTCGGACATATGGAGCGCATGGATGGAGTAAGAATGGTTAAGAAAGTATACGTTAATTATGAAAATGAAGTACAGACATATGGAGCGCATGGATGGAGAAATAGCGGTTAATAAAGTATACGTTAATGATATAAATGGAATACGGAGTCGTGGTAGGCTGAGAAAAACATAGCATGTCCAAATTAATCAAATTTTAAAGGTTAGTCATGTTACGATTCGGCAGAATCGACGTGCGTGTATGATTTACTGTATGAATGTGGAGGAATCTAGAAAGGTGTGTCAGGATAGAGTTGTGTGGCGGTCCATTCTCTCTGCCTACTCCTGCGGGAAAACGGCGTGATGGTTTGTTGTTTTTATTGTTATATGCTCAACATTCATTCATTGCACCATGCACGCACGTCAATTTCTCCAACTCCAACGTGACACACATTTAATATATTTTTATTTGAACCACGTTTTCGTCAGTCTTCCTTCTTTTTCCATCCATATATCATTAACGTATGCCATGCCTTTTTCATTCAAACCTTCTTCAATATATTTTGGTTATTTAGAATATAGAAATTTAATATTATTTGGATAAAACCCGTAATTAGCGATTAAGCGATTTCTGTGTAAACTACTTTGAATATCAAATCTTACAAGGGCTTGTTTATGTTAATTTTATTAATTAATCAAGAATTTTTGGTTTGTATTGTATAGGATAGTTTTTGGATTGTATTGTATAGGATACCGCAGATTAAAAAAAAAGAATTGTACTAAGCTGGGTAGCTTTCGGGAAGATGGGTTACATCCTTAAAAACCGGAAAATACTGATCAACCTGAAACGAAAAGACTATGAAGCCTGCGTTCTGCCAGTTGTCTTGAAACTGTAGCATTGTCCAAACAAAGTACCGAGATACTACGAGTGACCCAAAGAGCCATGGAAAGAACCATGTTAGTAATAAGCCTAAGAGACAGAGTCAGAAACGATACGGTGAGAGAAAAAACAAAGGTCATTGACATCATCCACCGGGTGGTGACTCTAAAATGACAATGAGAAGGTCACGTAGCCAGAAGCTTAGATGAAAAATGGACAATAAGACTGCTGACTTGGAGACCGTGGACTGCAAAGAAAAGTGCAGGGCGACCACAACTACGGTGGAAAGATGATCTGAACAGACATGTCGGAATAACCTGGATGCAGTCTGCACGAAACAGAGTGACATGGAAGCGAATGGAGGAGGCCTTTGTCCAGGAGTGGACGGGAATAGGCTAAAGAAGAAGAAGAAGAAGAAGAAGGATAGTTTTTAAATGTTATAATAATGTGTGAAATGTAACTTACTTTAAGATAGAATTTAAGTGGATGTGGGTTAATGCACGGAGACGGCGATGAGGTACGCCACCCATCACGTCGCTTTTCCCGCGGGGGCGAACAGAGGAGAGTGGAGTGCGGCATTGGTACTTGGAATATTAAAGGAGGTATTAAAGGTAAGTTAAATGAGATGTGCGATGAATTTGATAACAAAGTTTGGATATTTTGTGTGTGACTGAATGCATGGTTAAAGGGTGTGGATCCAGAGAGCATGGAAATAAGTTCTACTTGTGGTCAGGGATACCACAAGAACAAATAGGAGGTCAGGATGTTTCAGCGTTTTTAGCTTTTAGGATGGTAGAATGCTTGAAAGGATAGGAATGTGTGAGTCCTAGAATAATGAGGATCCGCTTCATAATTGGATTTTCAAGAGTATTACTCAAAACTTCAAAAGCTCCTGTAAAAAGCGAAGATGAAGCTGTGAAAGATGAGTTCTGGGATAGAGTAAACGAGATAGCAGCAAGTAAGAACGTGAACAAAATAATCATTATAGCAGGAGATTTGAATGGATGGGTAGGAATTCAAAGGACTGATTATGAAGAATGTCTCGGTAAGTATGGTGATAGTAGAACGAACGATAATGGAAAGATATTGCATGGCGGTTGTCTGAAGTGGAGCCTCTTTGTGTCAAACACTTTGTTTGATCATAAGAGGATTCACTAGTATACATGGGAGAGAGGGAATGAAAGGACGACTATCGATTACGTCATCGTTGACTCTAGATTACGAGCGGACACTGTAGATACCAGAGTGTTTAGAGGGGCCGAACTCGAAACATATCATTTTTTGGTGGTGACAAAGGTTAATTTGTTCCGAGGGTGGCGCACTAAGAGAAACAAAACAGTGACCGCCCCGTCTAGAGTTAATGAGTATTTTTCTTCTGAATGTACTTTCACGAATATGAAAGACGTCGATCTCCGAAGCGATCATGTTCAGCAGTTTGATTACTCTCCCCACCGGCATCACCAGAGACAGATTGGTTCTGCATGCTGGGAGATAAAACAGTCTGTGCGGACACTGTCGAAGATAACCATCTGGAACATAAAGATGGATAGCCTCCAAGATAACAGAGTCCTCAATGAATCCCCTGATAAGTCTGAAGAAATGGGTAATTGTGCACCCATCTCTTCTTATATGCAAACTATTGGTCCCCAGCATGCCCAAGAGGAATGCAGTGGGATAGCTACCAAACTCCCTCATTTAGAGATATTTTATAAAATTTAACATAAAAAAATGTACTCGTATATTTTCAAAATATTTATAGAAATTTTAGTTAATTTTTAATAGAATAGTTACTTTAATTAAGATGAAATCGAAATAATAGTAATTTCATGTATATTTAACATTACGTAAATATTAACAATAATGTATTATTTAGAAATGTATCTCGTACTATAATATATACCAAAACACATTAAAGGTTTATGAGCCTTCTCGATAAGGGTTGAGGATCGCATATGGCGTTGGTGTATTTTTTGATTTATCTGTAAAACAAAAGAGCGTGCCATCGTATTAAAAAACAACATAAAAGTTTGTATTATTTCATCCGCTAATGCTGATGGCTCGGGGTGGGGGGAGGAGGAGAGTGGGGGTGGGTAATGGCCGGAGTAATCTCTCTAAATATGTACCTAAAACATTTTTATTGCGCTCTTGTATCACACAGAACCTAGAAACGGCCTACAGAAAAATTTAAAACTACATATTATAAAGCGCCTGTACTTACATATGTATTTATTTTTCTTAAATAGTATACGTTAATGATGTTAATGGTGTACGAAGTCGAGGCAGACCGAGGAAAACATGGCATGACCAAATTAATCAAATTTTAAAGGTTGGTCATGTTAGAAGTCGGAGGATTCGACGTGCGTGTATGACTCGTTGCATGAATGTGGAGGAAGCTAGAGAGGTTTGCCAGGATAGAGTAGTGTGGCAGTCCACTCTCTCTGCCTACCCCTGCGGGGAAACGGCGTGATGGTTTGTTTGTTTGGTCTTCAAATCTTTTAGGGTCCTTGGACGGTTCACAAAAACACATGATTTCTGTCACGGGATGATTGTTTTGAGGGAATACTTCCCAGAGCACCTCATTTTAATTAGGGGCGATTTGGAAAGGCTGGCCCGCTCTCCCGATTGGTCCCCCTGTGATTTTTTCTATGGGTTTTTCTAAAATCCCCATGTTTACGTGAACCGTCCAGGGACCCTAAAATATTTGAAGACCAACATCCAGGAAGAAATTGCCAAGATAACGCATGATATGCTGGCAAGAGTCATGACAAACGTCAGAAATTGGTTCACTCAGTGTATAGAGAATGGGGGACGTCACCTACCTGATTTGATCTTTGAAAACTAAATAAAACAAAACTTTAGATATGTGCCTACATAATAAAATCACAAAAAAATCGGATTCATACAATGGGTTTTATTAAGTTTTGAAAAAAGGACGTTATGCTGCCGCACCCTGAACATCCGTTCGAAAAGTAGGCCTCAACGGCAAACGCACGCTCCTCACTGTTTCAACACATGATGCCGATTAATTTAAGTCGAGACGAAATTTTATAGTTTTGCCTTTCGAACGAGAACTGAATGGCACGCATTTAAAAAAATGAAGTCATGCTGTATTTCATTAGAATTTATACCTTGAGATACGCAGATGATACAATACTTATTGCATCCTCAGAGAGTGAACTCGCAGAACTTACCGGAAGAATCGTAAGAGAGAGTGAGCTCGTGTGGTTGAGGATTAACAGATCAAAAACAAAGATAATGATAATAAACAGAGGTAACCAACTAAAAAAAACGGACTTTCTCTCAGATTTGGAAATTGTAAATTAATTTGTCTGCACAAATTTTACAAGTGTATTATTATTATATTACTAACTAACTAACTAACCATCACGCCGTCTCCCCGAAAGGGTAGGCAGAAAGAATGGACTGTCACACTTTAACCGATGCGGCACTCCTTCCTTCTCTTTTCGCCCCGCGGGAGACGCGGTGTGATGGGTTGCGAACCTCATCGCCACCAATAGGCATCTCCCGCGCACACTTCGATCTTCCAACATCCACAAAATAAATCTAAAACAAATAATATAAAATACAATGATATAAAATAAAATAACAAAATAAAAATAATTTAATACAAAATGTTATTTTTAGATGGTGCACATTTGTCTATTTAATTTATGTTCCACGAATCCACCGTTTTTTAAATTTAGCACATAATGTAATAACACATAATGTTTTTTCCGATGTTGCACATGTTGACATGGACGATCCGGACTTTTGTGTTTATTTAATTTATGTTACACGTATCCACCGTTTTTTAAATTAGCTGTTATATAATTTAATTAATGTTCCACGTATCCACTTTTTTTATTTGGCAGTAATTAGGCACTTAAAACCAACCAACACCAGCAAGAACTTTAAAAGAATATTGAAGAAATTATTCAAATTGTCATTGGAACAAATGGAAAATTTATTTTTACACCTGTTAAAATTCTTTATATAAACGAAAAAACTTGTATAATTTTGACATCAAAACAGTACAAACGTATTACGTCTCACAATTAACTATTATAAAGTGCGGCAACAATCAAATTGACCAAAACAATTAACTTATACACGTAATTTCTCCAAATTCACGGGAGCACCACATGAACCAAACCAAAATTTCAAAATCAGAATTAGAATTATTATTTTATATGCATTCTTATAGAGGATATAGTTCAGTGAAGTATATCCAGAAGAAGATACCGGAGGGACCATGAAGCCCGAATGAATAGTGACAGACCCACATATACAGCCGCTCTGCCCACCTGGAAGCCCGCTTAGAGATGGAGAGACAAGTGGACCTCATCATCCGATGAGACATGATTTCTGTGTCACAGATCGTCAGATCTATTATAAGAAGAAGAAGAAGAATAATAATAAGAATTCGTCTATCTTGGATCACTGAAAACTGACCGGGATAGGGAGATTTGAAGCAGTGTCTTGGAATATGCGAACATCGGAGAGGTCCAAAATTGATGCTTTCGAGATGTGGTGCTAGCGACGAACCGTCTTTCTGTATTTTTTTCTACTTATAAATACATTATTTTTAAATATTGTATAGTTTAATATATTTTATAGGTATGATAGCGGTGCACAATAGCTTTAAAACACTTTCACACGCGGTACTACGGTACTACGGTACTACGGAGTATTAGTACAGAGAAATTAAATATGTTTTGAACAAATCATGAAATGTGTGCGTACGATACAGATGTATACAAAAGCGATATACCTAAACAGAGCTCAATATCCAATAGTATCTAGGAAAACATGTCACTATATAGTCCATTGTTTTGGGCGAAACACTATGATACAAGTATACGAGTACTTCAACATAATTACTGTTAAATTAAAAAAATCACAATTTTTTTTTATTCACCGAGATTGACGCGACAGCTGTTTTGCCAACCGATGTTGGTATCATCAGGTGTTATAATAAACAGTTTATTGTAACATATGATGATGCCAACATCGGTTGGCGAAACACTGTCGCGACACTCTCAGTGAATAAAAATAAATTGTGATATTAAAACAGTGTTTTAAATTTTAAAAGCAATAATGTCATGATATATAATGATTAAAAAACCCAACATGCATGCAAAACTCGATGTATAAATAAACAAAAAGAGAAGCGTAAAATAATCTAAACTAATGATTTTGACTTACTAAATTTTCTCTAAATCCTTAAGGAAACGGTGTGATGTTAGTTTTTTATATTATAATATGGCATATCCGTTCATATTTCACGTTTAGGAAGCTAAAAGCGTTATCTTTCTAAAAATCCCAATAAATCAATTAAACATTCAAATCCCTAATCCAATTTAGGGGTGAAATATTTGTATTCCAACCGGCTTTCCCGGAGTCAGTTTTCTTTTTTATAAACTCGCGGAATACATAAACAATAATATTAGGGTTCCTCCAGGAATAAATAAATCTAGATTTGGGCGTTAGGGGTTTTCACGAAGGGTACTTCATTTTGGAAATACCCCCTGTAATAAACAACTAATAGAGAGCCTCCTCTCCTTACTTATTCTTTCCGTTCAACTTTCGAGCAAAATAAATGTTTATGAACATATAAATAAAAATCATCCCTAACACAAAAAAAAATACTAGCACCTTCGTAAGCTAGAATTGAAATATTCACTTTTATCATTTTTTGTAAGTTACAATTCTATGGATTCGTTTGCAGCAAAGTAAGTTCTTTTCTGGTTATTGGAATGTCACTTGGGCCTTTTTAACGTCGTAGTTTAGTTGTGGTGCTTTAGTTATTTGAACTTAATTACTATTTACATTTTTTGTTAGTTATTCTCATGAATCATCATAGATAGACAGACTAACTAACTAACTAACTAACCATCACTAACCACCACTTGCCCATCTCTTGTAAACATACTTCCTAAATACACGAACTCGTCTACTTGCTCCAAATTTTCACCATTCACGCTAATGTTGCAGACTGCCATGATTTCTTATTGGACTTATTAAAATTCATCATCAGATCATTTCGCATGCATACCTCATACATACAATTCACAAGGACATGTAGTTCGTGCTCGTTGTCTGCAATTAGGACAGCGTCATCCGCATACAAGAGACAGTTTACTGACGCTCCGCTCATTTTGGCACCTAAATCCAACCCTTTCAGCTCTTTCATACACTTGTATAAATATAGATTAAATAACCACGGGGACATTACGCAACCCTCTTTGACACCTTTATTAATATCAAACCAGGCTGTAAGATCTCCATTTACTCTGACACTAGCAGTGCTTTCCATGTATAGCGACTTAATTCAGACAGTATTTTCCACAACTTTACTCTATCGAAGTAGATAGCTAGTCTATCGCCATTTTAGTTATCACGTGAATTCTACTGTATAATGGATAAGTGTATAAAATAATAAGATGGTATAAACGCTGGTGCGAAAATGAACGACATGTCCATCAGCTGTTTGCTATATGCAGACGATGCTGTTTTAATCGCTGACAGCATGGACGATCTACAAGTCCTAGTGTCAAGAATGTACAAAGTATGCAATAAGTATGATCTTGTGATGAACGAGTCAAAGTCTAAAGTTATGGTATTTAAATAGTAAGGATGTATGACAGCTTGTGACATAAGTGCGAACGGTGAGAAATTAGAGCAAGTTACCGAATTTGTCTACCTGGGAAGCATGTTTATAAGAGATGGAAAAGTGGAGAAAGATATCGGAAGAAGGGTTGCAGCTGGAAACAAAATAAATGGTACACCCAAAGTTATTACCGCAAATAGAAATATATCGACTGAAGAAAATATGGCAGTGCACAATGAAGTTCTAGTGCCGACCCTTATGTATGGAAGTGAAGCTTGGAGCTGGCAAAAGTAGGATGAAAGTAGGATAAATGCCGTAGAAATGAGGTCACTAAGAAGGATGTGCGGAAAAACAATGTATGATAGAATATCTAATGATGGAGTAAGAAAGGAATGTAAGGCGGATGAATGCGTGATAAATAAAATCAAGAAAGGATCACTAAGATGGTTTGGACATATGGAACGAATGGATGTGGGAAGAATGTCTAAAAAGATATATACAAGTAGTGTGAATGGAAAAATAAGTCGAGGAAGGCCAAAGAAGACATGGAATGACCAAATTAATCAATTATTGAAATACGGCCATGTTCGAAGTAGGAACAATCGACGTGTGTGAATATTTCTATATGCGAGAGTTATGTCAGGATAGTACAATGTGGCGATCCATCTTCTCTGCCTACCCATCCGGGGAAACGGCGTGAAGGTTAGTTAGTTAGTTAGTTAGTGAATTCTACAAATACTGCGTGATAATTTTTTATTTTCACACTGTCTGAATCGAAGCCGGGGCCTTCGGTGTGGCAGTCATAGCTCTTACCACTCTGCCACGAAAGCGGTAAACTTTTATGATAAATTTATTTATTTACCGTTAGAATAAATTTAATTTTACATCTTCAGAAGACACATTCGCACTCTGGAACTGTTCCAACAACACTTCTAAAGACGCATTTTACAAATTCACTGGAGCGATTATACGAGTATCAGCAATATATGACCAACAGTTCTACAGTGGCCAGACAATAAACCTATTGAAGACTTAATCAATTAGGTCAGAATGCGTTGGAATGGATATGTGATTATATTGCCTATGCGGTCCTCACTACAAAGTCCATGGTAAACGTAAAGTTGGTAGACATAATAATCATTTTAAGGGTTACTTGCGGAAGTCCTTGGCGCTGTACACATCTCCAGTAATTGGGAACAGTTGAATTTGAACGGCGTGAGTGGCGAAATGTTCGTTTTGGAGCGGGTGATACCGTGGCAGCAAGTAAAACCTTGAACAGAAAAAAATAGAGAGTCTGTACCACTAGAATTGACCCATTTTCGCACATAATGTTGCATTGATGATGAAAAGAAAATAATGGAGGGCGAGGAGTAATTCGATTTTGAGGCCCAGCAATGACGAAATTTCACATCGAAATTATATATTTGGTGGCGCTGGTTTGGGTGTGTGTTAATGACAAGTCATAGTTTGGAGTCGTCAGTTATTATTAAACTTTAGTATGCAGCACTTAATTTGTGGTGTGACATTATTAAATAAAATAATAATACACTTTTAGTATTTGTATATTAACCACTTTATTTGGTAACTTCTTCTTCTTCTTCTTCTTCGCGTGCCGTATCAGGTCCCCCTGACGTTGGCAATTACTCCGGCGAAGGCTTTTCAGAAACAGCTCCCCCACATGTCTCATCCCGGTCTAGTCTCTTATGTTGCACAGCCAAGACGTTTGCCTTCTACTAGGATCACGCTGCCTCATATTTGGTAGCACTAACCGGTATCGCTCCGGCCAGAGCTTCGTCAGGGTAAGAGAAAAAACTAAACATAAAATTAGAGAACAACATATGAGAAAGAAATATAAAATTAAGGGGACAAAGGAAATTCCCAATAATTTTTCCCTAATGATCATGACTCACCGTTCTAACATTCTATTCGTACACGAGCCCCTTTGTCCTAGCCTTCTTTCTCCGCTTCATTTCATATTTCTTTCTTTATTTGTTGTTTTCTGATTTTATGTTTAGTTTATTCTCTTACCCCGACGAAGCTCAGGCAGGAGCGAAACCGGTTGATGTTATCAAATAAAGTGGTTTAGAGACAAATACAAAAAGCGAATTATTGTTTTATTTAGACATTATTAATTTCGATAGATACAGACACAAGCATATTATGGATCGTACAGCTAAATTAAAGTGGTAGTAGACATATAGCAAGGCAGGACAGTACCCGATGGATATCCAGAACACTTCGATGGAAATCCTGAGTGTCGGGAAGCCACCCAAAAGATGAACTGAGAATATATCCCGAATAGCTGGAATGACCTAGATGCGAAAGGGACAAGACAGGGAAGAGTGATGGAAAATTGAAGAGGCCAACATCCAGCAGTGGAGGGAAGAAGGCTGAAAAAGAAGAAGAATATGATGATATGTAATAGTTTTTCAAGCTACAATGCTCATAATATTGTAGGTTTTCAATACCAGAGTTTTATAGTTAGTAATTATTCATGATTTAATTGTATCTCAATAGAGACAAAGATGCAAATTGGAAACTGAATATGGTTGATCAAGGTGTTTACAGGACTTATGACCAGTCATTGGTTGGGTTAAGCACACGCTTTATGTAATACAACATTCCCCATTCCACCTTTTTTTCTTATGACCACCTTGTCTGACAAATTTTTGGAAGTCGTACATATATATAATATGTTAATCTGCAACACCACCCTTTGCATGGTAGTTAATTCAATCTACACACTAACGCCTTCTATGAAGATTGTATTTTAAGCATTAAGCAGAAGATCTTTTTAACACAATGTGAAAGGCTACCGCCATTTAGCGCATTGCTAGAAACCGCCTGGAGATGTCACTCCAATCTATATGCTATAATTTTGACCAGTTTTTGTTTTTTCACAACATTTTGACAACAAAATGTAGAATTATTAGTTTAAAAGATATACCAATAGTATAATATATAGGTTAGCTTCTATGATCCAGGTATTCATCGTTTTCAATTAATTTGGTGGGCGGTCCGCGAGCTCGGTTTTAATTCTGCTAATGCCTCGCTTTTCCAATCTATTTCATTGTCACAGAAAACAATCAGTTAATGGACAAATGTTTCCAGGTGCTAAATGTAGCATACCCTGGTGACAGGATGTCTTCCCCGCCTCATTTACTTAATGCTATCCAATAAATTTTTACTTTTTCATATTACTTCTATACTAGGTTACGTAATATTCGCGCGTGTCTTATAATAAAACATTTATTGCACGTGACAATATTTTTAAATAGCCCATTGTTTTGGCCGAAACACTATGATACCTTAACATTTTAAAATTTTATATTAAATAACTTTGTTTTTTTGTATCACAATTGTATTTTATTTTACGCGACAGCTGTTTCATTAACCTATGTTGACGTCATCAGGTGTTACAATAATATATCAAATGTCAAATTTTCTTGATTTTTTGAATCTTTATGTATATTTGTTCCTATGTCAATTTGACATTTGATATATTATTGTAACACCTGATGATGTCAGCATAGGTTGATGAAACAGCTGTCGCGTAAAATAAAATACAATTGTGATACAAAAACAGTTATTTAATTCAACAGTTTAAAATATGTTTTTATGATTTTCGAAAAATAATAAAGCAAGACAGTCTGCAACATTAGCGCAAACGGTGAAAATCTGAAACAATTGGATGAATTCGTTAACATAGGAAGCACATTTACAAAGGATGAGAGAAGGATATTGAAAGAAGGGTTGGGGCAAGTAAGAAAATAAATAATGCATTTAAAGTTACCATCGTAAACAAAAGCCTATCCAAAAAAGCTAAGATAGCAGTGCAGAAAGGTATTCTTGTGCCGACCCTTGTGTATAGAAGTGAAGCACGGAACTGGCAAAAGATAGATGAAAATATAATAAATGCAGTTGAAATCAGATATCTAAGACAAATGTGTAGTAAATCTGTGTATGATGGGGTATCAAATGCAAATACAAGAAATGAATGCGTGGCGAAAGAAAGCTTTATGAACAAAATAATAAAAGGGTCGTTAAGATGGTTTAGACACATGGAAATAATGAGTTAAAACAGAATGGTGAAGAAGGTATATGTAAACAACGTGATAGGAGCTAGACGTAGAGAAAGGCCGAGGAAAACGTGGCCATATCGAATCACTAGCAAATCAATTAAATATTAAATTTCGGTCACGTAAGGAGACGGAAAAATTGGCGTGCATGCATGACACGATATATGAATTTAGAGGAAGCGAGAGAGTTTTGTCAGGACAGAACAGTGTGGCGGTCTATTATTTCTGCCTACTCCTTCGTAGAGAAGGCGTGATGGTTAGTTAGTTAAGTGATATTCATTGTAGAAGTTTACAGAATTATTTAATGCATTTAGTTCTCTTATACTAATTGGTCAGTTAATTACGACCGGTTTGATATCCATTTTAATTAAATATTTTTTCTCTCTCTTTATTTACGGCTTTATCAAAATATATTTGTATATGAGCAGAAAATGGCTCATTATTATGAAGAAGGAATCTGGTTGTGTTAACACTTGAACCCGATCAAGAGCCAAAATTCTATCCTCTATTCCACGTTCTTCTTCTTCCACTCGGCGCTACATCCCGGTGTGGGATTTGCCCTCCTTCACAACATTCCTCCACTGGCTCCTGCTTTTGGCCATCCTTCTCATTCATCAGGTCTTTCTAGTTCGCCCATTTTTTTCTTGGTCTACCTCTTGTATCATGTTTTGTGAGATTGGGACATAGAAGTGAAAATAAATTCAATTAATTAAATATTCCATTGTTTTGGCCGATACACTATGATACTTCAACATTATTTCTGTTAAAATTTAAAACACCGTTATAATATCACAAGTTCTCTTTATTCACTGAGAGTGTCGCGACAGCTGTTTCGCCAACCGATGCTGGCATCATCAGGTGTTACAATAAATTGTTGTATGTGTTTATTGTATATATGTTTACTGTAACACCTGATAATGCCAACATCGGTTGGCGAAACAGCTGTCGCGACACTCTCAGTGAATAAAAAGAAATTGTGAAATTATAACAGTCTTTTAAATTTTAACAGTGATAAATTCAATTAGAATAAATATGGCCTAGACACCCATTTGCCTTTTCTTTGGAATGCTGCATTTCTCAGTTGAAGTAAGTCCCGCATGGACGGAGGACAGATCTAGAGATTGCATGAGCGAAGACGACAAAAGGGCGCCGCTACGTCCTATAACAGCATCGTGTAGGCGGGGGGTAACCTTTTATGGCTACCTAGACCATCACCCATTTTTTAAGAATAAAAAAACCTTTTGATATTAAAACTATTAAAATATTGAAAATACACAACGTTTAAACATTTCTTTATGACAACATTTTGAATGTATACAAATATTTGTAGACGAACAACTGGATTTCACCCATTGCGGGCTATCAATTCAAGAATCAATTGTATCTCAATAGAGATATAAGTATCTCAATAGAGTATGTATCTCAATAGAGATAGAAGTTGTATATAGATTAACATATATACAACTTCCAAAAATTTGTCAGACATGGTGGTCATAAGAAAAAAAGGTGGAATTGGGAATGTTGTATTACATAAAGCGTGCGCTTAACCCAACCAATGACAGGTCATAAGTCCTGTAAACACCTTGATCAACCATATTCTATTTCCAATTTGCATCTTCGTCTCTATTGAGATACAATTGATTCTTGAAGTTTTTTATGAATTCAACATATTGAATGACGTAAAAACTCTCAAATGGATATTTTGATGGAGTTTTTGTTTTGATAGAGTTTGTTAGATGACGTAAAGTACTTTATCCTTATATCCGCTAAGCTGTGCCATTCATCATTCTTTATATCTATATAATTATCCGGCCTGTGTGTGCGCACCAACACAAACAAGAGAGGGGACCGCGGTCACGTGACGTGTTTATATTTGGCTTGGCTGATTCCGATTCCTATGTATCGGAGAGCAAACATGTTGTGGGGTCAACTCCTTATCTGCTCAGAACACTCGGCCAGGTGCGGCCAACCCTAGAAAATCATTGAAACTAAAAAAAAAAAACGTATGCTTGTAAATATAATAGTATTCCTAAAATGGTACATTATCCAAAAGTTTCTGGCCACTATGGTTTCCAGATCTTAAGTGGTTTTAATGAAAATAATAAAAATTAAAAAAAATAACATATACGAGTATAGTTAAAATCCACTTCTTCTTCTTCTTTCTTCTTCGATGGCCCTACAGCCCATATCGAGCCTTAGCCTCCAGTATTCTTCGCCTCCAACTCCTCCTGTCCTCCGCTTCGACCCTCCAATCTGACACTCTTAACAATCTTGCTCCATCTCTCCCAACTTCATCCTCCCATCGCAGCCTTGGTCGTCCAATTGGTCTTCTACCACCTGGGTGCCACTCCAGCAATCTTTTTGGGGTTCGCGATGACGGCATCCTCTGCACGTGACCGGCCCATCTCAGTCTATTCAGTCTGACCTGTGTGGAGAGACTGGGAGCTTTGTAAATATTGTACAGCTCGTCATTATGCCGCACTCTCCTGCCTTCACCGTCATTCACAGGTCCCAGAATTCTGCGCAGCACCCTTCTCTCAAAAGTATCCAGTCGCTCTGCAGATTTCGCTGTCATTGTTCACGCCTCACACCCATACGTCACTACTATTAAAATCCAGTTAAAATCCACTAATACGAGTATTTGTGTCTTCGACCGGTTTCGGCAGTTCGCTGCCATCTTCTGGTGAATGCTGCACCAGAAGATAGCAGCGAGCTGCCAAAACCGGTCGAAGACACAAACATTAGTGGATTTTAACTAAATATACATTTTAAAAAGATATTTAAAAAAAAAAAACGTTCGCATTATTTTCAAAGAACTTCTACCATGAAATTTCAAATAACAAAATATATTTCAAGAGGTTTTGTTAGTTGGTTTTACAAGTGAACGGCAAAGTTGACGACCTTCGTGGCAGAGCGGCAACAGCTATGACTGTCACACCCAAAGGACCTGGGTTCGACTCTCGGCGATGGCAATGTGATTGTCACACTGTCTTTGGTCTGGTGTAGAATTCATGATACAATAAAATGGCGATAGATTTCCTAACTATCACATCATGATAATTGATAGCTTAAAATGTTGTATACAGTAATTGGGTTCAAAATAACCTGCTGTAAACAAATGTGGAAAGTAATGGAAAACTGCCACATTATAAAGGCCTAAGTGGACTTATGAGAACCAGTAGAAAATTTTTCACTTTGCTGTTAACCATTCCCTTGGATTGAAATTTTCGAAGGAAAGGCGATCCATCATTAATAATTTATATAATATTTGCTATAAAAATGTCTACTATCTACAATGTTGTTTGAATAAAATGTCCCAAATTAAACAATATTTTCTTACAAACACAATAATTATAGCATAGTTGATTATATCAGGACAACACTAATAATCAAACCATTTTGCCGTATTTCGGAAGGGTAGGCAAAGAAAATGGACCGCCACACTACTCCATTCTGACACACATATCTAGTTTCCTCCACATTCATAAGCGAGTCATTCACGAACGTCGATTCTTTTGACTTCAAATATGATTAACCTTTAAAATTTTATTAATTCGACCATGTCATGTTTTCCTTGGCCTTCCTCGACCCGTAATAACTGAAACTTTTAAAAACATTTTTTCTTTATCCATGCGTTCCATAAGGTCAATATCCCGTATCCTTTAAAAAACATATTTTCTTCCGTGCATTCTTTCCTGATATCATTATGTGAAATTCTAACACACATAATTTTATTATATGTATGTCTAAGGAATCTTATCACTACCGCATTTATTATGCTCTTATCATTCCTTTGACAGTTCCATGCTTCGCTTCCATACGTTAGGGTTGGAATCAGAGTTCCATTATTAACGGCTATTTATTCCATTCATATCAGTGTCTTCGATGAATATCAAATAATTATTTGATTTTTTTTGCTAGTTTCAATCCAAGGGATTGGTTTGCAGCATAGTGTAACATTTTGCTGGTTCTTGAGATGCCACTTGGGCCTTTAATGTGGTAGTTTCCCGTTGCTTTCCACATTATAATAAATCATAATATAAAATGGCCAATACTCGGATGTCGTCAATAAAGAGAACGAGAATATTTTAATACAAGAGGGCGAGAGAGGAATATTTCGATTCTCTCCGAAAGTAATTCAAAATGCACATGATGCGCAAGCTCGAGATTTTGAATTTTGTTTTGATTATTGTTGTTCTGAATTGTCATGAATATTTCACGTGACTAACTTACTAACTCAATTAGTGAACAGAAACTCGAGATCTTGATGCGCACGACTTATTAATCTGACTTAAGTCAGTCGAAGCGGGAAAAGTGTTAAAAACGTTATACTTGTGCGTAGTTTGAATAATTGCCAAGAAAGTTAATTAAAAACGGTGTAATTATCTAAAAAAAACAAATCAATTACATGTTGACTATAATTCTAATGCAAATTACTTTGAAATCTTTTGTTCTAATAAATAGCACAGAGTGTTCAGATAACGTTATTTTTTTAATAACCCTCATACTAAAGGTCCGTTTACACTGGACAGTCATCAGCCGATACCGACACGTCACGCGTTTGCTTTGAGCAAATAATCGTTTTGTTTGTTTTGACGGTGTCTTGTTACTTTTAATGAATGCCGATTCCGTTCATATTATATTTAAATACCCGAGATAATCGCTTTCTCCACGCCGAATTTAAATGGTAGTAAAAACGGTATCATGTGAAAAAGAATTATACACTGTAGTAAACACATCCTGAAAAACATTGATCATTTTTATTAAGTGTCAATTTTATTTAGGTAAATGCTTTCTTCGGCAATCCTCGACGGCGATTTTATTATAGCATTTGAGATAACGAGTCGGTGAGATTCAAGGCTATTTTTATCGTGACGTGTCGGTTTCGGCTGATGACTGTCCAGTGTAAATGGACCTTAAATTGTGAGGTAAGTAAATTAGGGCATAAATTTAACAAACGTAATGTTTTTTTTAGGATCACTGTAGGTAAAAAAATAATGTTGTTATTAGAAGTTACATGGTTAAGGTTCTTTACAAATAATAAAAAAAAATATTAAAGAATATTTTCAATGTATATTTAGGTAGTTAAAATTCAGTGATGTTTGTGTCTCCCACCTGACCAAACATCAGTGGATTTTGACTTAATATTATATAATTATATAGAACACATTAAAAATATTTTATACAATTTTTTTTTTCATTATTTATCATTGCAGGTATTTGAAATTATTTTGACTCTTAAGTAATTGATAGATCAATGTAAAATCGACGGAAAACAAAGTATCGGGAGAAGAAGAAAATCCTGGCTAGAAAGTCTTCAAGAATGGTTAAATTGAAGCACAACATCCCTGTTACGACCTGCTGTATCAAGGGTGGAAATAGTCATGATGCGGTCCAACCTCCAAAAATGAAGTTCACTTAGAATGCCACATTAAGAAGAATTTCAAAGCGCTTCGGTGCGGATATTTGAGGACAAAATAGATTAAATTAAAGGAATTAAATAACAAATATAAATCTGAAAATGTGATGTGGCTTGACGGTGTTCTAAAGAACCTTGAATCATTGGGTGTCAGACCTAGAGGAAGTCCTGAGCTTTTTTTATTGTAATTGATTAAATAGGATTATTTTTTTTTATCTTTAATAAATTGTTATTGTAATAATCGTTAAAAAAATATTTTTGCAATTTATTATACATTTTTATTGAAAGTTATTCCCATTGTCGTGCCATTAAAATGTTGTATACCCCTTAGCTGTTAATGCCTTAAGTTTATTTGAAAAATACGTTTTTTTTTCACGGATTGAAATAAATTTTATTCGTAAATCATTGGGGAGTGTTTCAATGGTTTGTATTATTCTTATAATTTTTTTTTACCCTGGTAACACAACCATCTTATTCTTCTTCTTCGCGTTTTAAAAATTCGTATTGGAATGACGGTCGTTATAACTTGAAATATCCAAATATAACACAATAAAAAAAACTACCGGTTAATTTCTGTATTTTATTATATAAAATAATTTTTTTTTTAAGATTACTGAAATCAAAATTGTTAGCCCTTAAAATTTGATTGAATATTAAACCAAATAACATAAATAAGGGAGACTATATTTACTGTGGGTAATTTATTTTGCTTGTAGGTACCAAAAAAAATGTAATATCCTTTTTACGATTTTTTAAGTATTTTTTCATTTTGTACGGGTACTCATTAATATTTATAATTATTATATCTTATTATGCATGTTTTAAGAACCTAAAAAAAATATTATAATTTAATTGACATTTTTTTGTATTTAATTATTGCAATAACAATCAACAATAATGCGTACTATAATTATCACATTTGGTGGGATCGGTATCCTGGCGATTGTTGTTTATTACTAAATGTTTATTTATTATAGTTAAAAAAAAAACTTGTTTATTATATAAAACGAGAGTAAAAAAACTGCAAACTTGAAGACCAGGGACCGCAAAGAGGAGTGCAGGGCGACCGCCTTTACAAGGATATTGATATTTGGTAGTTAACCTTCAAGACATAAAATCCGAGTTATAAAAAAGTCAAATTGCAGCTGGCTCTTACCTAATAAAATACCATTTTTATTCTAATCCGTCAGGCATGTACTATATACGAGTTATATAGCTATGTTCTCGTTAATACCTAATATAATAAAACGTGTTTCGCCTTTTGAATCTTGTAAAACAATACAGGATGATTTTTTTCAAAGATTAACAATTAACAACCGAGATCCCTTACTCTTGTATAGAGGCACGATAACCGCTCTTCTCCAGTCAAGCCGAGTATGAACCTCTTCGATACATTAAGAAGTTTATACAGCCATTCAATAACCACTGGACTACCGCTCTAAATGAACTCTATGGCAATGCGATCATACCTAATAGCAATAGCGAAACTTCGAGTTAGCAAAATAAAAATGAAAGTGAGATAAATGAGACCACTAAGACAATCTGCGAAAAACAATTTCGAATTGTCGAAGGCATTACCAAATGTTTTTGTTAAAAAATATGCCTTTGGCAGGCGAAACATTATTAGACAGAGATCTTATGTATTGCTTAACCTTAAATTACAATAAAGATGCATTGAATTACCTTACCAGAATTGAGGACAATCATTTTATATTAATTTGTAAATTCCCTAAAGGTTATTCAAAATACACCGTAATGGTGAATATATTTTTTGAAAATTTAAATTTAAATAAGCCGCATAAAAAAATGTACGCCTCAATCTAGCACACAACATACTTTACACATATACTATGGTACTAAGATCAACGTGATCACTCTGCAAAAGGTAGTTTAATTGAGATTATGATAAATGCGTCATATAAACCTAAAACAAACGCGAATGGTATTGCCAGAAGATTTTAAGCAGCGAATATGATAAACGTTGAATTTGTATTTTGCAATTGCGATTCGCCGAATGGACCGGTGCGTTTATGCTTAAGTAACCAATTTGTAAAGTCGTCACACAATTCCGAAACTGTTTCGCCGAGCACTAGACGGATATTGGAACGTTTGCCTTCAAATATTTGACTCTGAATATTGGAAAACGCTCAACGCGAACATACTTCTGCTTTATGAAATAAGTTTCATGGTTTTACGAATGCCTCGTAATTGAAACAATGTGAATTAATATTAAATTAACGATAACTTTGATTGATGATTGAAAATAATTGCAAATAAATACGGTTGTAAAGTATTTGTGACGTCAGTTGTGATTTGTTTTGGGTGTGGGACAAAATATGGTATTTTGTAGAATAAGTTGATTGATTCAGATCGGACGGAAATATTAATAATATGGACTAACACAAGCGAGATGGAACTAGGAATGCACGAGGAGCGGACGGGTGTATACGTCGGGACCGGCAAAGACGATGGGGAAAAATGATTAAAAAGTCATAACGTCAATTATAATAGTCAAACTGAAAAATATTGTAATTGTTGATTCATTCCCGTTTCATATTTTATTTCGGGAATGCGTGTATGAGGTTTAAGTATGAATTCATCCTAATATGAGGCTAAGATAAACATTGGAATTTTTACAGGCCAGAAACATATATTTTTTTTCTAAAAAAAATAATGATTATGTTCAAAATTATTTAATTGATAATTAATTTGTGGTTGTGTTTTTTTATAATCACCTAGTTAACATGAAAACATGATTAGAAGAAAGCGTTTCGTAATACCGCTTTTTTTAAAAACAATTTTTTTATTCATTATCATTAATTTCTTTAAGGGAATAGTGTAGATAATTAAAATAATCGTTTTTTAACATATGTTTAAAGTTTAAAAATATGATCTAAAGAGGATTTTATAAAATTTTGAATATTTTCGGAGTTACTGCTATTTTTGTGACGCACCGATTAAATCGGTCCGGACCGAACCAACGATCTACAGGCGACTTGCAATCTCTGACCACCTGTGAAGAGCCCATATTATGAAAACTCTTTTGTACTCAATAAATCATTAGAAATCGACTTCATGGAAGGTCGAATATTGTATGATACTGGGATCGCTGATTGAGTAAATATAAGTATTATATAACACCCAATCAATAACTTAGATCACGCGAAACTCGACTTCAAACTTTAAACGCGTTTTTCCAAAACTGTCATTTTTTCGATACGGTTGGCATGATATCTCAAGTTCCAATGTACTGATTTACTTGAAATTTTACACAGAGCTTCTTTATATATTTGAGTATCGCATAACGTAGGGATTTTTGAAAAAAAAAATACTATTTAAAAAAAAATTCGAAAATTGAAAAAATAGGGCAAAGGGACTTTTTTTTCAAATCACCGCCATTTTGATATATTTGATTTATTTGATCAATAATAAGAATAAGTGTAAATAAGCTAAGCATTTAGAGGCCGGGCGAAACTTATAAAAACACTTCTTAAGGAATAATTTTGTAAAACTGGTAATATAATGAATCACGCTGTAGATGAAGTCAGATGAACTGTGTTATTATCTCGCCTACTAATAACACGACAGTATCTAAAGTCGTTTCGTCACGCCAGGAATCGTGTTTGTGAGCTCCTACCGTGTTTTCGTTTAGTAAATAATCAACATGAAGACATTTAACGTATTTATTTTTTTACTATTTGGATACTTCATGGGTTCGTGTGATTGTCAAAACGTTCGCATTTTTGCGCTGCTACCAAAGGGCATACGCGCCTGTGTGACCAAGGTGAGCGGCCTTGAGACATTCAATTTCTACGGATACATTCGGAAGAAGAACCAAGAGACGGCCAAGTCAAGATTCGAGGGCGAAGTGACGCGAAAGACAGACGGACAGTGGTGTTATGTCAACAGAAATGTGCTCTTACATGTAAATGACGAACTGGTGTATTGGTACAGAGTAACTATCAAGGGCATTGTTCACCAGAGTGAACCCATAAGCAATAAACTGAAATGTAAGTGACAAGAGTAAAACTTTATCAAATATTGTACATTGCATGAATTTGTATAAAACTACCGTTAAATGATTGTATTCTTAGTAATTAATATGCAGACCGGTTTCACCGGTTTCACCAAGCTTTGTCGTGGCAGTAATAATACTTATGACGCCATTTTAATAAACAATAATGAAAAAATTAAATCATAGATTTTAGACACACGAGTTTATTTACTCAAATTGTTTCGAAGGTATTATACCTTCACAGCGGGAAAATGATATTAAATATTTTAACCAGTATGATAAAAGTTTAATACCTTCAAAATAACTAACAAAATAGTGGAAAAAAATGTGTTTAAATTTACAAAAATCATCATAATAGAAATCTAAAGTCGTTCATATTAGTGAAAGTACGTTGAGGGGACAAATACTCTTGACTTTAGAGTCTTCCTAATGTCGAACCATCTCTAATGCGTTCCTGGTACATATTATATTATATTTTTATAATAATTTACCTATACTCAATAGATGCCTTTAATATTTTGCTGTTTGTAATGTCTTTTGAGTTAATAAAGTTATTTGATTTGATTTGAAGTTTTTCAAAGTGTTTTGTATTAAAATAAAACAATGCATAGGAAAGTTTTCCTCACATTTGATAGTTTTTAAATGGAGATGAATTACAAAAATGTGTGTCTCTCTCTCGTATATTCATTTGATTATCTTTCATGACACTTTTTTTGCATTTCCACAAACATGTTTTTAACTGTAACGCCTTTTCTCAATGTATACTTTTATACAATAAAGAATGATGTATCCAGTTTGAAATACGTTTGTGAAATGTGCAATACAATGTCAGTAAAGTACTATGTTTTAATAAAGTTATTATAATTAAATGTATGTCTTTAAATGAAATGTATTATTTTATGCAAGTTAACAGTTATTTTAAAAAAAAAACATATTTGAACTGTTTATTAAGAACACAAAAAACGAGATTTAAATTTGAAACAATTGGCGATTTAACCGAAAATGAAAATAATCGATTGATTAATATTTAAATTGGTAGTTACTTTTTAGATTACATGATGTTGACACCAATGAATGGTTGGGTTATACAACGGTTGAATTGCATGAAGTGGTGTGAAGGAAAATAAGTGTGAGTTGCCTCTGGGATGCAATATCAATGTTACGATTCTTCCTACTTCCTTAATCTGAATGTTTTTTTATGCTTCTCTTATTAATTCTTATAATGTAATTGCAAACGATCTGGAATTATATGTCTGTATTGTTTGTGATTTTTATTCAAATAAATAAAATGAAAAATGGAAAGTCTCACAGTCATAGTGGGCTGCTAAAATGATTTTTCACTTTTTTGTTTTAACATTTATTAAAATATATTTTTTATCTTGATTATTCATAAAATTTTGAACATGATATTTTAAACTATAAAACTATAATATAATATTATAACACCATAATATTATAAAACTCAATACAAACGAAAAAAAAAATATATATATATGTGATTTTTTTGGACTCTCCTTATTTTTTCATCGATCGATAAGTTTTGGTAGCTAATTTCAATTGATTGATTTAGTTTTTAAAACAGCTTGAAAGTAAAGAAATAGTTATAAAGTAAATCAAAAAGTAGAAGAAATAATATTGAAATAAAACGATGTTTTTTTATTAACCACTTCCACTTATTGTCTTTATTTCGACAGCGACTGATTTCGCCAAGCTAGCTGGTATCGACAGACTAGTATGACATCTAGTCAGCTAGCCTGACAAAACTGGTCGCTGTCGAAATGAAGACAATATACGAAAGTAGTTAATTAAATATATAGTTATCAATGTTATGAAAGGATCGCTGCGTTGGTTCGGACAAATGGAGCGCATGGATGGAGAAGGAATAGTTAAGAAAGTGTACGTTAATGATGTTAACGGAATACGGAGTCATGTTAGAAGTCGGAAGAATCAACGTGCGTGTATGACTCCCTGTATGAATGTGGAGGAATCTAGAGAAGTGTGCCAGGATAGAGTAGTGTGGCGTTCCATTCTTTCTGCCTACCCCTACGGGGAAACAGCGTGATGTTTTTTGTTTGTTTAGTTTTTATTATTATTATTTAAAATGAATTTCCATACAGAGATTTCAGTAAAATCATTAGATTGTCTTTAAAAGTAGAATACGTAATTTAAATGATCTTAATTTTTTATGCAATATAAAACTTTTAGACTTGGACAAAGTGAAAATACGTAAAATAATGCCCTTGTAACATTAATAATTATTGCCTGATAATTAATTACCTGCGACAGCACCGACTTCAATTGTTTTTTGCTCCGTCACGAAGAACCAACCTGCCTTTGGTGATGCCAGTTGGAAGAGCAGTTCGGACGTTGAATCTAACCGTCTCGGATTTGGACATTTTAAGTGTCAGTGAGGCAGTATTCATAATTTTTTTTTACGAATTCTGGAAAGAGTACTGCCTCACTGACGTCGACATATTTGGGTTCCTTCTGATATGTATGATTTTTTGATTTCATGTTGTTTTATCTTATCTTTGTAACACCGTTTTGTGTCCAAATGAATCGCCTAAATGTTTTTCGTTTGGTATGTCTCATTTGTGTATTATGTATGTATAAATAAATACATAAATAAAATGATGTAAAATTTATTTCAGCTGGTGATTTTTTGGCCGAGTCTGGATCATTCGATTGGGAATCTACTCGGAATACGCCAAGCCGCCCCACAGTTACTCCACCAACAACAACAAAGATTTCAGTGATCAACAAATTATTCAACAATTTTAGTCCATTTTCTCATAAAGAAGACACTGATCAGTCCACTACGCCAAGAAATATCATCCCGCAGCATATGACTCCGGATTTAGCAACAATTTCTGAACCTTTATATGATGTATTTCCAACTGTGCCAGCAAAACCACAAAACCAACCGATAATACCAACATACAATGTGAAACCAAGCGAAATCGCTTTAGTAGACGGCAATAGTCCTCCTATGTCCAAAAACTCTGAGAATTCTGAAAAAGACACAAATAGTTTTAATCAAGAAGTTGGTTCTGATATACTAGAAGAGATTTTCACTTCTGCTATTCCAGAAGATATGAAATTTGATGAAAGCGACGCAGACGAGTGCAGATCCTTATCTAACATTGATCCGATGATTGATTGGAGATTTCTACCATCGTGTCCGCAAGTTAAAATAACAGAAACTATATCTACCAAAACGTGCGAAGACTCACTGAAATCCGCGAAGAAACTCAATGAAGTTTTACTGAAGAGTTACGAGATCGCCGTGCAAACGGTGAATTCCCTTGAAATCGAATTGAGTGAATCCCGAATCGCGTCAAAACATTTAAACGACACGATCAGTGAAGCAATCAATATAATAAATAAGCTCAATTCAAAAAGGTCCGTTACCAATTTGTTGATTCTCAAAAGCTCATTGCGTCTCGTAGAGTACGAAAGGACGTTGTACGATGTGATTAGCAATCACTTGAAAATAAATAGAGACCTGTATAGAGTTACTAAAATATCAAAAAAGCCCGACTGTAATGCTGTCGTTTTTGAGCTTTCGAAATTTTCTGAAAAATTACGAATATTACTTACATCTCGAATTGCCTTGACTGGTTCAAAGTTCGAGATTATTGATTACGATGGAGTCGATATTAATATGTTAGCGTAAAAGGAACTACTCCTGTTATCAAATGATTAGTTTTATTTATATTTAAAATAAAATAGGAATAAAAACACTGCATTTGTTTTTCACCACCATGCGATAATTTTATTTTCCGACTAGTTTCGCTTGTACCCAAGCTTCCTCAGGGCTTCGTAATAACAGAACAATAACACAGATTTACATGTATATATATAGTAGATAGAAAGAGAGGGAGGGGGGAGAAAACAGGGACAGGTATTCAGGTAGGTTTCGAATATACTCTGTTTTCTCCCGCCTCCCTCTCTTTCTATCTACTATATATACATGTAAATCTGTGTTGTAACTAATTAACTAACTAACCATCACGCCGTCTCCCCGAAAGGGTATGCAGAAAGAATGGACTGTCACATTTTAACCGATGCGGCACTCCATCCTTCTCTTTTCGCCCCACGGGAGACGCGGTGTGATGGGTTGCAAAACTCATCGCCACCAATAAGCATCTCCCACGCACACTTCGATCGTCCAAAATTCACAAAATAAATCTAAAACAAATCATATAAAATAAAATAAAAATATTTAAACACATACTGTTCAGTTTAGTTGGTGCGCTTGTTGACATGTACGATCCGTGTTGTTGTTCTGTTATTACGAAGCCCTGAGGAAACTTGGGTACAAGCGAAACTAGTTGGCAATTAAAATAACCGCATAGTGGTGAAAAACAAAGTGCAGTGTTTTTATTTCTATTTTATTTTAAATATAAATAATATATATTTTTTCAATGTCTTACCACAAAGTGAATGCTTCATACGAAAATTTGATTAATTTTCATTTCAGGGACGATTTTTGAGAGATCTAATCAAAACTTTTCTAATATTTTCCTTTTTTAAAAAGTATTTAAACAAAACCCTTTCACTGTGAATTTAATCAAATATATAATGAGCAATTTTAAAAGAAGACTTTTTTTAAATATACGCTTATTTATAGTACCTATATTTTATTTCTACTAATATATTTTATTAATACTGACGAATTTTAATACTAAAATTAGGACATTATTTTTTTTATTCAAACAAAGATTATTCCGATTTTGAGTTTATTTTATCAACATGTTTCGAAAGATAATTAATGTTTTTAATAGAAATTTCTTGGTAGAAGTTCATTTTTAATAATAAAAACAAAAACAAATTCATACAAAATTTCTTTATTATTATGTATTTAGTGTGCTTCTACTTGTGTTTATGATAGACCGGTTTCGGTAGCTAACTGCCATCTTCTGGTGGACTGGTTCTGACCAGAAGATGGCAGCAAGCTGCCGAAGCCAGTCGAACATAAACACAAGTGGAAGCACACTAAATACATAATAATAAATAAATTTGTAGAATTTATTTTTGTTTTCATTATGTTTCGAAAGTTTTACACCTTCATAATCTAGAGAATGATATAAACTGATATATTAACGATATGTATGAATGATATATACGAGTTTATATCGTCCTTCGTATGCTGAAGTTGTAAAACCTTCGTAATGTAAAATAAACTCAAAAAAAAAAAAACAGTGTTTTAACTAATAAAATAATCAATATTTTTGTGAATGTATACTTATACTTGTATACGAATACTGGATTTCACCCACCGTGGGTTATCAATTCATGATTTAATTGTATCTCAATAGAGACGAAGATGCAAATTGGAAACTAAATATGGTTGATCAAGGTGTTTACAGGACTTATGACCTGTCATTGGTTGGGTTAAGCGCACGCTTTATGTAATTACAACATTCCCCATTCTACCTTTCTTTATGAACATGTATGACAAATTTTTGAAATAAATAAATCGTCATTATGGAATTCCATAGTGTTAACGCCTTTAGTTTATATGTAAACAAATTCGGGTTTTCAATAAACGTAGATGTTATTTAAATGGATAAAGTACCGCTAAGACCACACGAATTGGTGGGTCCTTAAGTTCACTAAAGGAAATAAAATAATATTTGCAATTGTTTTTGGCAATGGAAGACCAACACTTAAGTGGACATAGACATTTTGTTTATATATAATAGTTTTAAAATCAATTGTATTACTAGAGATGAGCAGAAGATATAATATGAGAGAAAGGATAAATAATCATCTTGTAATTGTACCAAGAATAAAGGGTTTTATTTTATTTTATTATGCTCGCATTTGTTAATTACTAAAAAAATCTGGTCATTGACTAACTAGACTGTTTAATCAACCGCTACTATAATAATAATATAGGATTTTCTCTGGACTTCTACCGCAAAGCGTCAACATCTTATCGATCATTCCTCAATTTCAACAGCTGACAATGATATCGTTCCCAAAAACTCCACAAAGCTTCTTGGTGTTTGTCTTGACGCAAATCTGTCTCTAAAATCCCAAATTAATAACACGGTCAGCGCAAGTTTCTTCCACCTAAGACGATTAAAATCCGTCAAAAGGAGTATTCCCCATGACACTTTCAAAACTCTTGTAAATTCCTTCGTTGTGTCACGACTTGATTATTGTATTGGAATTTATGCAAACATTCCAAAACAACAAATAAACAAACTTCAATCTGCGTTCAACGCAGCAGCGAGACTCATTAAAGGCATTCCAAAAAAGTCCCATATAACACAACATCTCAAAGAACTTCACTGGCTTAAAAGTCCAGAAAGAATCCAGTATAAACTCTGCTGGACAGTCTTCAAAGCGCTACATGGAATGGCACCAAGTTATATACCTGAACTCTGTATAACGGACAGCCTAAATACAAGAAAATCCACACTTCGCTCGGCGAACTCCTCGGCAATAGGAATATTAGTTGAGCCGAAGCGTTGCCCCAGTACAAATTTTGGGGATCGAGCGTTCGCGGTAGCTGGTCCATTAGCTTGGAACAATCTTCCACCTCAGATGCATAAATGATCCGACAGATTTCAGATCTAAACTGAAAACCCATCTTTTTCATATTTCATACCTAATTTAAACATTTATACTTTGTTGTACTATACTTTCTAACCGATCGCGAAAATCAGATGAAGCGTTCACATTTGGATTTTTAGATTTAAAACACGCCTTAATGCGCCCTTGAGGTGATTACATTACAAAAACGGCGCTTTAAAAGTTAGAATATTATTATTAATAATATTACTAGAATACATATGGTATATACGTAGTATATTATAAATAAATAGGATCTTTCCCAACAAAATAACATAAAAGGGAATCTGGAGTATAAGGGTGACTCTTTGTCCGGGCAAAGGCCGCTTCCGATTGCGATTCCTATGGCAATCATTTTGATACCGGAAACACTTCCGCATTATGCGTTTGCCAATAGAAAGGCTGTTAATGTAACATCGTAAGTCTCTTCACGGAGAAATCTTCAGTATCAACAGGGACTAAAGTATGTACAAGCCAACCATGCGTAAATTAAAAATAAAATATCTGCAAGCATGTATACTTTAAGAAACATAAAAAATTAATATATTATTGAACATTTTGAAAGTATACAAATACTTGTAGATAAATACTGGATTTTACCCATTGCGGGTAAATCATTTTTAAGGATTAATTGTATCTCAATAGAGACGAAAATGAAATTATTTTCTGGAAACAGAATACGGTGGTCGAGGCGCTTACAGGACTTATGACCTGTCATTGATTGGGTTGAGCGATCGGTTTATGTTAACAACATTCCCCATTTCGCCCTTCTTACGACCACCTCGTCTAACAATTTTTTGGAAGATGTATATATGCTACAATGTTGAGAAACACTTCACATTTTTAGTTCAATCTACACTAGCGCCATCTATTAATATTAGGTGTAAAAAACTGGTCCAAGTTAAAAGTCCTATGAGGCTGATTATTCAACGCAATATAGAGGAGTCTGGTGGTGTCCATTCATTGAACATGCCCGTACCAGTCCCTTTTTCCGTACCAGTCTGCTCCATCTTATAATATCCTCAACCTCACATATCTTGCCTGCTATCGTCCTCGGGGTCTTCATCTCGGAAGTCCTCAAAACTCGTTTGGTTCTTGCTGTGTCTGCCCTTGCTTCGACCCCATATGTTATTATTGGTCTTACGCATGCTTTATAGATCTTACTCTTAATGGCCATTTAGTTGTTTTTTCATAATGTGGATTTGTGGACACAACACAAAGTAATGGTGAATATATTAAATTCTAGAATTCTAGAATAGAAAATTATTTTTATGTTTAACTATTATTAACAATGAACTCCTACGAAGAATTATCAATTAACAACATTTATATGTTAAAACATTTATTGTAATTAACCTAATTTTATTTAAAGGCGTTAGAGAAACGTATTTATATATGTTTTTACATTATTCGCAGCGTATATAATAATTATATTAATGGATATTAGTAAATCGAAGTGAACTCTCAGAATTCCTATTGCAATCAATCTCTCCAGACACCTGAGAAGCACTTAACATAACCTTGAAATTAAATTAAAACTAATTACTCCCGAGTTAGAGGAAGTTTAGGAACTCCCGCCGCTAACTTTTAAGAGCAAATACCTTTCGGTGGGAGTGGTGTAGGGACGTGATGAGCCGGGATTTAACTTGTAATCTAAGGAAACTAATTTTCTTTCGCTGACCTTTTAAGTTTGATGTATGGACCTCCGCCCCGGGATAGCAAATCCTTTGAATTAACCCCGCCCGGCTGCCCGGACGACTGCCAGAATGCGATCAGCTGCCATTTGCACGTGCCCCGCAAGCGAAGTGGCAGGAGAAGAATTGGGAAACGAAAGAAAGCAAACAGGTTACAAAATTTAATTACGTCCCGTGAACATGGGGATGAGTAGTTATCCTTTGTTTCGCCATTCCGCATTCCGTGGACGTCGGCGTCGGCCAGCGGGAAAATATTATGTCTATGTGAATTGGTTTCTAATAAATAAAGGATATCCGAGTCGCATTGTCGCAGTTGTCATTACTGCAAATAGAAAAAAGGATATATAAGGTTAAAATAATAGATTAAATGTGGTCTGTCACCCTTTTGATTGATGACAAGAAAAGGCTAAATTAAATTAACGTAAGAACCGGATGGACAAGGAACAGGCCCAGATAGTGCAGCGAGACTGACGAAAGGGCGTCGCTGCGTCCTATAACAGTCTCGGGTGGTGGTGGGAACCTTATATATACTGCAAATAGAAATATATCCACAGAAGCAAAGATGGAAATACACAATGGAGTTCTAGTGCCAACCCTCAAGTATGGAAGTGAAGCTTGGAGCTGGCAAAAGAAGGATGAAAGCAGGATAAACGCCGTAGAAATGAGATCACCAAGAAGAATGTGCGGGAAGACGTTGTATGATAAAACACCGAACGATGAAATAAGAAAGAAATGTAAGGCAGATGACTGCATCATGAATAAAATTAAAAAAGGATCCCTAAGATGGTTTGGACATATGGAACGAATGGATGAGAGTAAAATGGTTAAAAAGTTGTACACAAGCAGCGTGAGTGGGAAAAGAAGCCGAGGACGACCGAGGAAAACATGGCATTACCAAATTAATCAATTACTAAAAGGCGGCCACATTCGAAGTCGGAATAATCGACGTGCGTTCATGGTACGATGTATGAATGTAGAGGAAGCCCGAGAGGTATGGCAGGACAGGCCATTATGGCGATCCATCCTCTCTGCCTACCCCTCCGGGGAAACTGGTTAGTTAGTTAGTTAGTTAGCATTGTCGCAGTTGACAAATCATTACTTACACAATATTATTTGTTGTTTCTTTAACAATAATGTTGATCTCCATATTAAATAATGAATACGAATGAAAACGTCTGTTTTCTAGAAGTTTTATTATATTTTATGTATATGACATGTTTCTTCTGTCTGAGGCATTAAGCGAAAAGCCAATCAGAGATTCGTCTGTCAGAGACAGCACTGCAGTCAAGAATTTCTAATATGTTAGCAAGGTACAACAGCAGGTTTCGTATTAGTTTGATGAAAAAAAAATCATTGTTTTTGTTAAATTTTGATTGTATCTGAATTTTATGTGTATATTTATTAGTTTTAGTAATGTCGTCCTCTAACAATATGAGATTAAAAAATATATTATAATGTACAATATAAAAAAAATTATGTGAGTATGTTATTAGTGGTCCGCGTTTTTTTCCTTTATTTACCGATCCGCAGGTGTAAAAAGGTTGGGGAACGCTGTGTTATTTAACATATTATTGCATTTGCCTAAACCAAAAACCATTAAATTTCAACTTATTGAACGCTAAAGCATTAACACTGGAATTCCAGAGTACGAGTAATAAACTTAGGAAATTGAAAATAACTTTGTTTAATACACAAATGATTTTACTGAAATCTCTTGATGGAAGTTCATTTTAAATAATAATAAAATAAAACGATGTTTTTTAACTACTTCCACTTTAGTCTTTATTTAGACAGCGACCGGTTTCACCAGGCTCGCTGGCATCGACAGACTGGCGAAACCGGTCGCTGTCTAAATAAAGACAAAAGTGGAAGTAGTTAAAAAACATCGTTTTATTTAATTATTATTTAATACACAAAATATAAAAAAAAACACGACATGTTTTCGAGGATACCCCCATCATCATATGTTAAAATATTATATAATAAAAACTAAACAATGAAGGACTTAAATTCTATATTACATAAAAAAATTGAAACAATATTAGTTTATTTTTTTAGAAATATTTCAAAGAAATAAATATTCTATTCATAAAACGTAAGATTTAAACTAGTTTTAACAATAGTCCATTGTTTTGGCCGAAACAATTTATAAAGTCTACAATTTATAAAGTTTTAACAATTTAGAAAGTCAAAGGATTTGAGAAAAACTAACTAATTCACCTATTAATCCCAAAACTTAAGATACAAGGAGTTTTATTTGCAGTATTTGTAATAAGATTCGTAATTATTTAATAATGTCATTATCAATATTATGCACAGCATATGTATATTCGAACAAATGTATAGTAACAAAATTGCGTATTTTGAATCTTTAATCTATAGGGACATGAAAAGCGACGAGGTAGTCAGTCCAGCATTGTACGTGCAAGAAGCAACACGCCAGAAACAAGCGTAGCGGGCAGCGCGTCGGGCGTCGCCTGGCCGAGGGTATTGCGCCTCTTCTAAATATAATTAATTAAAACAACTATTGATAAAATTTGTCAACTTAAAGCTAAGACATAGGATGTTAAAGTGTTATGTGTGGTCTGTTCTGTTATATGGGTGTGAGACATGGACATTAAAATTAAATACAATGAACCGGTTAGAGGCATTTGAAATGTGGCTTCACCGAAGACTGTTCAGGATCCCATGGACAGACAGAGCGACGAACACAGAAGTCCTGAATCGTGCAGGAGTAAATAAAGAGCTGCTGACATTAATCAAAGTCCGCAGGATTTTTTTATTTTTTATTACTTGATTGTGTTTGTGTCTTAATGTCTCGATTTTTGAATTGTTCAAGACGGTGTAAGCTAAGTTGGAAAGAGTGTATTTGTGTGCGATTTTATCTTAGTATTTGTAAGTGTGCCTGGCTTGTGATTCCATGGGCTAGCTACCTAGCATCCCGAAATTCGTCTGACAGCTGAGGGGACCATGGAAAACTTCAGCTGGGATGCGGTGTACCTGTGGGAAAAAATACATTTATATTGGAAAGTGATCTTTGTTTAGAAGACGTAACTCAGCTTGGATGCGGCGTGCCTTTGGAAAAATATTCATTGATCAGAATGTGGAAGGCAATATTATTTGTTGGCTGCCCGCAACCGATCGACCACAGTGGTTGCGAAGTCAACGAAGATCTCTAATGTCTCTCTGTTGCGCAGGATGGCTGGGAGGTCGGTGAGGTCGATGTTCCTCCGTTGACACTCCTTCTTCAGTCTCCATCTCTCTTGCGCGTGGACGGGGCAGTGGATGATGACATGGTCTACCGTTTGCTCTGCTGTTATATCGCAGGGGCAGAACGGCGCATCCTTGATCTTGATCCTTGATCTTGCCGCATCCTTGATCTTGCCGCAAGATTTCATATCTGGGTCACGTTCTGCGAGGAGAGAAGTATCGCTTGCTGCATCTAATATTGAAGGGAAAAACAGAGGGTCGCAGGAGGGAGAAGGCAGATCTCTTGGCTGCGCAATGTGAGGGAATGGACGGGAATCAGAACTCTGGAGGAGCTATTCCGGACAGCGCAGGATAGAGAAGAGTTCACCAGAGTGATTGCCAACGTCGGGGGGACCTGACAGAGCACTTTAAGAAGAATTAATAAAACAATAATTTTAATCACCACCATCCCTGGCTACCCCTAAAAAGGTGCAACCCACAGATCATATTCAACGAGGGGTATGTATTCTTGGATTTTTGAAGTGCAACTTTTGTCAAGCTGGCCAAAGTTCCAAGTCCAGTTTCTAACCGGCGGAAGGTGGGCGGAGGCGGGCGGGTCAGCCGCCCTTCTGTTTTAATGCCCCGAGAGAATGTATTTATTGCCGCCCCCCCAAATTAGCTACGTGAGTGGAAAATCCGCCACCGAACAAGGAGGCAGGGTGTTCAGAAAACGCATGTACAAAAAGGTCAAATCAAACAAAAAAAATATTAAGTAACTGATCGAATATAAGATATTATTTTTTAAACTTTGTAAACAACACGAACATATTTTAAAAATAAAATTAAGCAACAAACCCGTTGTTTTTTTAGCCTTTCCCTTACGGTGCTAAAATAAAAACGCGCGTTCCGGTGTTGGGTAGACAGTACCCGATCAAAAATTGTGATTTTAAATCGGAAAAATAATAACATTCACAGCTAATCCCCTTAATTAATAAAAATTGAAGTCAAAAATTATAATAATCTAGATTTATATGCTGAAAACATTAAAAAAACTATCTGGCAACGCTCACGGAACGGGCAAAGGTTCACTCTGGTTGAAAGCCCGAGGGCTACTGCCGGCGGCAGTGAGAACATTGAGTTCTTCGCGCTTCCACAGTGAAGTATGCAAGAGTGAGATGCGAATATAGTGTCCCGCACTCACAGCGCTGTTTACATGCGAATTTGTTTTCGATTTTCAGAAAATACCTCCGATGCGTGAATATATTACGGAGGAATACCTAAAATCTTAACCTTGTATTTATTATATTTATAGAGATATTGACGGTTATTAGGAGCAACGTGTAGAAGATACCTATCTTAGGAAAGGTAGGGTTAATAACATTGTTCAATGAATTCACAACACAAGTTTTGGCGAGCATAGAATAATATAAGATACATTATTTTCTATGGTTTAAAAGAAAAGTGTGACAGTCCATTCTTTCTGCCTTCACCTCGAATGAGACAGAGAGATGGTTCGTTAGTTTTTGGTTTTAAGAATAAAGTACACAATTGTTATAAATTATTTTCAATAATGGCGATGAGGTTCGCAACCCATCACACCGCGTCTCCCGCGGAGCGAAAAGAGAAGGATGGAGTGCCGCATCAGTAAAAGTGTGACAGTCCATTCTTTCTGCCTACCCTTTAGACGGCGTGATGGTTAGTTAGTTAGTTAGTTTTCAATAATGCCACACAAATTAAGTGCTTCATTCAAAAGTATAATAAATGATCCATTTCTTTAAATAAATAACACAAAAATCATTGGAAATGTTGCCTGGTATAAAATATTTAAAGAATTTTATTTTTTCCAAAATGGTAACCCCATGAACCAAGCTCCGGTAATGGATACCGACGGTGATAATTGTAGGTATTAGATGGCAGGTGAGGATGGGAGGTTCGGGGGTCTGGAAATAAGTGGAATGGGGCGCTGAATTCTTCCTGTGAATCGGACGCTCGGAGACTGCCGATGTACCAATGGGGGTGAGATAACAGCTGATTCATTCTCTGTTCAATTCCTGGTAATTTCATCTAAAAACTCATTCGTAAAACAGCAGACACATCTATTAATAATATTGGAACATAAATATCTATATACCCACCGCATTATACTTACGCATGCTGGGTAACAATAGTCTATAGGTAAGAAGGGATGGGTTCACGCTTACCAATTTTTTCAGACTTATTAGGGGATTCCTTGAGAATTCCGTCATCTTGGATGGTATCAATCTCTATGTTCCGGATGGTTATCTTCGACAGTGTCAGCACATACTGTTTCATCTTCTAACATGCAAAACCAACCTGCCTCTGGAGATGCAGATGGGGAGAGCAATCAAACTGCTGAACGTGATCGCTTAGTGAAAGTACGTTCTAAATACAAATAATATTAACAATTGATAACTAAAAATATCAAAGTAAAAATAAAATAAGTCTATATTATATTTGACTATAAACAACTAAAAATATCATTATTGTTAAAAAAAAATCAATAAAGGTTTAAGAAAGAAAATGCTTACCGGTAACGCAAGAATCAAAACTTATTAAAATATCATTTATTGTATGGATGTGAAACGAGGACCTTAAAAATCAACTCAATGAACAGGCTGGAAGCATTTGAAGCGTGGCTCTATCGCCGAATGCTTAGAATTCTCAGGACAGACATGGTTACCAATACCGAAGTCCTGAGGCGAGCTAGAGTTGACAGGGAGTTGTTGTCAACTATCAAGGTTCAAAAGATTTTGCATCTGGGTCATGTGCTGCGTGGGGAGAAGTACCACCTTCTCCAACTAATATTGGAGGGGGAAATTGAGGGACGCCGAGGGCCCGGTAGGAGACAAATGTCCTGGGTGCGAAAAGTAAGGGAGTGGACCGGCATCTGAAGTGTAGAGGAGCTGTTCCGAGCGGCACAGGACAGGGACAGGTTCACTAAGGTGATCGCCAATGTTGCGGTGACTCGACAGCTGTTGAGAAACGCTTTTGTTGGGAACGTAGCGCTACGGTCCTTATCCAAGGGTCTTGGGTTAAATCCTGGAGAATACCTGATTCCTTATTTTAAATAATGAGTTATTCTCCCACCCTTCTCTTTAGAAAAAAAAAACAATATTGAATAAAATATATAGTGTTAGTTTTAATTTCGTAATTAAAAAAATGCATTGAGAGTGAATTTTTAGCCATTGTATCAATTAAGCGTTTTAAACTGATTTACACGTGTGTTGGAAATGTTCGGATGTAAAATTTTGGGGTTATCTAACAGAGCAAGTTTAAATGTTGATTAGCTTGAAAAACCAAAACGATTAAACATGATATTAATTATTTATTTTAAACTTTTATCATTGATTAAGGGACATGTATATGCTTTGATGAGTATGAGGCATTGAAATTGTATTCTAGTTTTTTATATATGTATTCAGTTTGATTGTTTTAATAGTATTTAATAGTATTGTCGGGGTTAAATACATAACCCAGATAAACATATTTCATGATGAACTATATGACACGAATAACCGAAAAACGCCGACTCAGGACCTACTTATCAAAATTGATGATTCGAGGGCCCCGAATTATTCAGTTTGGTCACTAGGTCAGTAGAGCAGAGCATCGTGTGATGATGAAAGCAAGGCATATAAAAGCGGTACTTCCGAACACCCAATATGTCAGTCAGTACCGCGATTTCTAAACGACACGAGTCTACGCTACCAAGTCTACGTACGAGAAACCTCCAACCTTCCAACCGAGCTACACAACTGTCTACACTGTTACGTCACGAAACCTTCGACGAATCTTCACTCCAGCCGACCGACGCTACTGCCCAGCGAGCCATCATCCTCTACTGCTCACCACCCGGACTCCGCCCCGCTGCTATCGACATCCAGCCACGCTCCATCACGAGTACATATTACTGTTTACGTATAATTACTTGTGATCCGCAATAAACGCTGAGACCTCCACCGTCTTTCAACTCTCACCACAAACTCCCACAGTATAATAATAATGATAATTCTTATCCTTTTACCAAAGACAATGCTTATTATTAGCACCGCTGATAAAACTGCAAATGTGATACACCAAACATACAGGAATGTTCTAAATGTAAACACATATATTAATTTATTAACATTTACATCTTCGTTTTGATATCCAATCATTTCTTAAATCTGATAATAATATATATAATTGAAATTTCTTGTAATTAATTATCCTCTTGTGAACTATCTCCCGTGGACTTTGCATCATATTTTGAAGAAAAAGTGGACTCTCAACGGAAACACGACTTCCTCATATCATGTCTGATCTGGTATTCTTTACGAAATATGAGTGCTGCTTTTGACACTATCGATCACTCTTATCTCAGTTAACGGCTCGTGACTACTTATAGTTTCACAGGAAATACAATACAGTGGCTAATATATATGTCTGATCGTTCACAAGCAGTTTAGGATGCAGATAAATATCATCTTTCTTCTCACCCAAGTCTGGCGTTCTACAAGGTTCACTGCTAGGACCGATATAATTTATTATATTCACTAATGACATGGCCATTGATTTGTTTAACCTGCTGATGACCAGAAAAAAAAATTCTTTTGTGACCCTGTCTATAGAAGCTATATCGAATTAGATGGCTTCAAATAAATTTAACTAAAGCCCTTCCAAAACGGAATTTCTCTAGACCGCCTCAATGAAACGACAGCACTCAAACACACAAATACCCGAATAAATTAGATATTGAGCACCAGTTTTTTTTCACCTAAAGCGACTCAAAGCAATCAAAAGGAATATTCCCATTGATGCATTAAAAACACTTCTTAATTCTTTAATGGTGTCTGGGCTATTGCAACGGCATTCACGCCAACATCTCAAAGAAACAAACCAATAATCTTGAATCTGCTTTCAATGCGGCTGCACGACTTATAAAAGGTGTTCCAAAATATGATCATATTTCACAACATCTAAAAGATCTTTACTGGCTCAAGTGTCCTGAAACAATCCAGTATAAAAAATGCTAGATGTTTTTTTAAGTGCTTCACAGAATTGCACCAGCCTACGCCTGATGTTTGTATTGTTGATAGCCCTGCGGCTGCGCACTGATAACCTGCGGTAATCTATGCTTCGATCAGCAAACTCCTCAGCAATAGGTAGATTAGTTGAGCCAAAGCGCAGCCCCCGAACAAATTTCGGAGATCGGGCTTTCGCAGTGGCAGGTCTGTTCACCTGGAATATGCTCCCTGCACGCCTCAGATGCATTGACAATCTAACCTAAAAATCCACGTTTTCAAAATATGACATAAAAAATAAAGAACTATTATCTGATTGCAGATGTCAGGTGCAACTTTGATGACTAAAAACATTAGTCAAAGCGCCCTTGAAGTGATTAATAAGATTTAAAACGTCAGTTTTCTAGAAGTTTTATTATATTTTATGGGAATCACATGTTTCGCCCTTTTAAGGCATTATCAAATGTGAGTTATTCACGTAAACGGCGCTTTACAAATTTGCCTAATTATTATTATATAATATATTTAGTTTCGAGCAGTTTCGGAAATTCGTTGCCATGTTTTAGTCTGCATATCTCAGAAGATGAAAGTAAACTTTCGAAAAGTCAAAACCAAAATATATAAAATCGAATGAAACAAAATTTTAATTTAAACATTTTTAAAAATAATTTTTGTATTTCCGCTATTGAAAAGGAATTTTAATGGAGAAATTTTAATTTTCATCTTGAATACAATAGAAATAACGTCACCAGATCGTGAATTCCCTGTTGAGAAGAGTAGGCGACAGACAAATCTTAATTTTTAAAATGATTTCACTATTGACTGTGTTTTTCATAAGCAAATTCGAAAAACCTCACGACAGCTTAATCAATAAAAATACATCACAACGACATAATATATTTACTGTTTTTTAAACAGTGATGTAACTCCACATGAAAACTTCTGTTTCTACAAGTTTTATTATAATTTATGGGAACCATACTTGTCCAAGACATTAGAAAATGACTTAGACAGGCGAAACATGTCATTCAAATAAATCATATAATAATATAAATAGACAAAAACCCGAATGTCGTCAAACAAAGAGTACGAGAATATTTTGAATACGAGAGAGATAGGAATACTCCGATTCGCGAAAGTAATTCGAAATGCACACGATGCCAATGCCCGAGAACTTTTCTAGATTATTTTGAATTTTGTTCAGATTATTGTTGTATGACAATAAACAAACAAACAAACCATGAAATTTAATGTAAAATTTGGTTTACTTCTATGAATATTCCACGAGTTGCAAATAGTTTTAATAAAGTTTCTAGAACACAGATTTTTTCGTAAGTTTAGATTAATGTCAAAATTGAAATAATACAGCTTAATAGATTTGATACTAATGTGACCATTACTTGACGTGACGGGGAAGTTGTTTACGGATAAAGCAACGATGAAAAATTATATCATCTTTGATGTCAGACAACGTTATTTTAAACGAATATTGTCCTGTCATTTTGAAGTGGCCTAGTGGATGACCACTTAAGACATTATTTCTAATGTCAAATTACCTTTGATTATCAATTTCGACAGCAATTTTAATTACACATCACTTCGGATGGGATTCATACGTTTGAAGTACTCGTATAATTAATTAAATTATTACAATTTATTGAGCATGTTTATTGGAATATCTTACACAAAATGAAAAACAAGACATTTTATTTTGTAATTAGATGGTTTTTTTTTAAATAATTTTTAAATATTATCATATTATAATTTTTACCAGTTTATTTGTTTTAACGAACCGACCGGTTTCGCTTCCACCGGAGCTTCGTCAGGGATGAAGAAACTTTCGAATTGATTGTCAAAAAATGTGTTCAAATGAACATTTTGGCAGTTGTTAAAAGTGTATTTTAGAAATATGAAATAAGTATTTAAAATTAGTTTCAAAGCATTTTTCAATTATTCCATTAAAGATTTTTTTTTGATGGAATAAAAGTAAGAGTTTGAGTTCGAGCTATAAAAAAATATTTTGGTTAAATTTAAAAAAAAATACAAAAATACATTTAATCTTCTTCGATGGCCCTACAGCCCACATCGAGCCTTAGCCTCCAGTATTATTCGCCTCCAACTCCTCCTGTCCTCCGCTTCGACCCTCCAATCTGACACTCTTAACAATCTTGCTACATCTCTCCCAACTTCATCCTCCCATCGCAGCCTTGGTCGTCCAATTGGTCTTCTGCCACCCGGGTGCCACTCCAGCAATCTTTTTGGGGTTCGCGATGACGGCATCCTCTGCACGTGACCGGCCCATCTCAGTCTATTCAGTCTGACCTGTGTGGAGAGACTGGGAGCTTTGTGAATATGGTACATCTCGTCATTATGGCGCACTCTCCAGCCTTCACCGTCATTCACAGGTCCCAGAATTCTGCGCAGCACCCTTCTCTCAAAAGTATCCAGTCGCTCTGCGATTAATTTACATTAAATATAGGAAAAAGTTATAAATATTTAATGTTGTGCAGAATCAGAAACATATCGGTAAGTAAATAAACCATGTGTACAATGTATTATAACACGTTTGTATTCTGACTTTTATTAACAACTATAGATAATAACTAATTTATGCGAAAGAAAACGTCTGTTTTCTGGATGCTTTATTATACGAGTATGTTACTCGTACACCTCGTACTCGTACACCTTACTAAGGCATTATCATATGAAATTGTCATTCCTTTATAATAAAACAAAACTTCTAGAAAACAGACGTTTTCATTTAAAATAGAGTTTGACGACATTGTTCAATAAGCAATTAATAGATGATAATTACTCCAGAAGAACTTTGACTTGATTATTATAACTTTAACTGCATACGACACTAATTATACACGTTCTTATGAATCTAACGCCGGAATATATTTAAAGAAAAATATGTTTATGACTGTCAGAAACAGTCGATTTTTCGAACCTTCATGTGTACTGTTCCTATGTCAATTTGAATAATTTGATGATGTCAACATAGGTTGACGAAACAGCTGTCGCGTAAAATAAAAATACAATTCGTCACCTGAGAGTAAGAGGGTTCCAACTAACATAATTTCACATTAAGCTTTTTTTCGTGAAAAGGGTTCTTACTAACCCTATCTATACTTACAATAAAAAAAAACGTGTAATTGTATTGTCATTTTGATGTTACGAAAATAATCAAGTTCCATCTGATCATTCAAAACACACGATTCACTGAAAAATGATTCATTTACACTTAGAACTTTATTATTCAAAATGTCGCCAGAGAAAATTTACACGCTTCTCGGTAAAATAATTTCATGTGCTTCAGATGGAACCCCTTTATTCCAAGATACACAATCCAACAAAACTTTGGTGGATTGTGTATCGAATCCAACAAAACTTTGACTTCATTTTTCTCAGCTTTTTACTTTTGACAGTTGGAACCTTCTTACTCTCAGGTGACGAATTGTGAACAAAGTTTTTTAATTGAACAGTTTATAATGTTAAAGTATCATAAGGTTTCGGCCAAAACAACGGACTATTTAAAAAAATATCTTTATAATTTATTCTTATAAAACAAATAATCATGCTGTATATGAAGAATATATAATAATTATACGACTGTACGTCAATACTTAATGATGTGTGTGAGTAAACAGATACAAGACTGAAGCGTTTGTATGTGTAATTTGTATTATCTTCATTACCACGCAATTGGTTTCATTTGTTGTGTTGACTTCGTGAATTTAGTATTTTGTTTTCTCGCACTCCAAAAATCTATTCGTGTAAAGTCTAAAATGAAATTATTGACCTGTTTCTGCATTATCGTAGGCACTCTCACGAGTTTCACATCATGCAAGGGCGGAAACCCAAAGAAAATTCGCATTTGCATACAGCCGACGCAAGAAATGACGAATTTTAGGGTTTATGGGACAGTGCCCAAGAGTTATAGAAATGTGACACTAACGTTTGATTTTGAGGAGAAAAAGTTAGCCAAAGGGCTGTGGTGTTATCGTAGTGAACAAAAAATGTTTTTCGATAGCGATGTGATTATATATGATTACGTAATCTACATAAATGGAATTGTATATGTACAAAGAAACATACAAAAAAGATTTCGAGGTGAGTCCAAAATCAAAAACAAATTGATAACATGAATAATTTAATAATTTATTTAAAAAAAAATAAAACAAATTTTTGCCTAACGTTTTACTTTTTAAATTTTAATTTAAACCAATTTCACTATCGTAATTAGTCATATTAACATCTGATTCTTATATTGAAAATATAATTAATACAAATTGAAACGTTTGTTATCTAGAAAATTTATTATATTTTATGTTAACAACTAAAATTCATCTAGAAAACATACGTTTTCATTCGTATTAATTATTTAATTATTGAAAGTGAAGTCATTGACACTATGGCATTCTATTGTAACATACTTTGGTGTTTGAAAGACAACGTTGTTTATTATCCTTTTATTATTATTCATTCCCAATCATACGCAAATTAATCATTTATGCAAAATATATCTTTTCAAAAGCATGTTTTTTTCAAGTAACAATTTTATTAAAAAATATATTATCATGCTGGTGTTGGATTGTTTTAAGTGCCTTATTAAAATTAAAACAGTGGAATAAAAAATTAAATAAACACAAATGTCCGGATCGTCCAGCTGACAAGTGCACCATCTAAAAGAACATTATGTGTTAAATTATTTTTATGTGTTATTTTATTTTATATCATTGTATTTTGTATAATTTGTTTTGGGTTTATTATGTAGACGTTGAATGATTGAAGTGTGCGCGGGAGATGCCTATTGGTGGCGATGAGGTTCGCAACCCATCACACCGCGTCTCTCGCGTTGGCGAAAAGAGAAGAATGGAGTGCAGCATCGATTAAAGTGTTGCAGTTCATTCTTTCTGTCTACCCTTTCGGGGAAACGACGTGATGGTCAGTTAGTTTAGTTAGTTATATTATCATTTCATCATTACATATTTCTGTTTAAAATTACTTACTAGTTCTTACTGATAAAACATAATTTTTAGAAATTAAAGCAATTATTCCAGATTATTATTTTTTTAAATTCAAATGTCTCGTTTCTTTGTATTTTTTTAAATAAGTTTTAATAAGTTTTTCTTTAGTTTTTGTAATATATTTACACCTGAAGATGGAGGTCTCTTCCGAAACATGTCGTGTTATTTTTCATTTGTTTGTTTATTTTTCCTTCTATACAACTGGTTGTTTGAACCCAATCACTATATACAATACATTTGAGCTATTATATTGATTCTCATGACATGTGATAGGTAGTCAATCTATCGCCATTTATTGTCACATGAATTCTACACCAGACCAATGACAGTGTGACAATCACACTGCCATCACCGGGAATCGAACCTGGGACCTTCGGTATGGAAGTCAGAGCTTTAACCACTTTGCCACGAAGGTCTTTATATTTTCGTGGATAATAAACAACGTCATTTTTCAATTTCCGTAATGTGTTAATTATTTTATATGGAGTTTAACATAATAGTTCAGAAATGCACATCGGTTTAAATTCCAATCTAGTCAAAAATATTCTACTTTAAATATATTTATAGTATTTATTCTACGAGTATATTCGCCATCACTTTGTGTTGTGGATTTATATTTGAATAACTTTTTGGAAACATTGTATTATCACAACACTTTTTGTCAACACACTGTTCTGTCCTGACATACGTCTCTCGCTTCATCTACATTCATACATCTTGTCACGCACGCACGTCTATTTTTCCGACTCCTCACGTGACCGACATTCAATATTTGATTGATTTGATCGTGCCACGTTTTCCTCGGCCTTCCTCTATTTCTAGCTCCGTTCACGCCGTTTACATATACCTTCTTTACCATTCTGTCTTCACTCATTCTTTCCATGTGTCCAAACCATCTTAATGACCCTTTCCTTATTTTGTTCATAACACTTTCATTCGCACCACATTCACTTCTTATACTTGCATTTGTCACTCTATCATAAACAGATTTGCCACACATTCGTCTTAGAAATCTCATTTCTACTGCATTTATTCTACTTTCATCCTTCTTTTGCCAGTTCCATGCTTCACTTCCATACATAAGGGTCGGCACAAGAACACCATTGTGCACTGCCATCTTAGCTTTTTTTGGATAGGCTTTTGTTTGCGATGACAACTTTAAGTGCACCATTTATTCTGTTGCCTGCCCCAACCCTTCTTTCAATATCCTTCTCCACCCTCCCATCCTTTGTAAACATACTTCCTAAATAAACAAATTCATCCACTTGTTCCAGATTTTCACCGTTTACACTATTGTTGCAGACTGTCATGCTTCCTTCTTTTTCGAAAATCATTACCTTAGACTTATTCACATTCATCATCAAATCGTATCGCTTGCATACCTCATACATACTAGACACCATGTTTGTAAAAGTGCAAAAAAGTGTTGTGATAATATAATGTTTTAATAAGTTATTAAAATATTTATAGTAATTTTGAAATACTATTGGAGAAGAAAATACCATTTTGTGTCGCATGTTTTTTTAAATATTGCCAAGAAAATGCTTTAAATGTAAAATATATCAACTCATTCATTCTATGATTGAATGATCTGAATGTGTTTAATATTTATTTCAGATATTCAAAGAGATCGTTATGTATATAATTTGATTCTAATAGTAGAACCAATCACTTTGGTCTCTCTTGAAGAAGATACAGAATCGAATATTAATTATAATAAAATCAACACTATTAACACCGATAATGTGAGAGCGACCACACCAAAAACAAAATCTGAGCCGACGACAACTCAACAGACAAAAACAACAGAAATTTCAATAGAAGAATCACCTCTGTCAAACAACAACGAAAAAACAAACAACATCACAACAGAAAGCAGTATCCAATATAATGAAGAGGAACTAGATGAAATTTTCAATGTGCAAAACAATTCCACTATTAACAGTTTTTACATTGAAGAACTCTTGCACCTAGATGATGATAATTCAACAGATGTTTTGACATCACCCATAGACTGTTCTTCCAAGACTTACCAAGGAAGTAGTTTAGATATCAAATATGTAGATTGTGCAGAATATTCTTCAGCGAATAATGCGTATAACACGGCGGTTTATGACGATGAAACCTGCGAAGAAAATCTTTCCACTGAAGGAAAAAAGCAAAAAACTATTTTATCACAATATGAAAGTATTGTCCAAAAAGTGAACTCTTTAGACCAGGAATTGACCGATATGAAAAACATTCTGAAACAATCGAATGCCACCCTTTTAGAAGCTTTGAAAATTATTGACGGAATTGAACTAAAAAAACCGAAAACCACGAAAATGTTTCTCAGAAGTAATATTATACTCCGTGACTACAGAAGAACCGTCTATGATGTGATAATATACATGCTAAATATAAGTCCAGACTTGTTCACCATTAGGTCTACTCAAATAGCAGAATCAAAAATGTTTGTATTATTCGAAGTGGGGGACTATAATCAAAAACTAAAAATATTGATTAATTCTCCTAGTGCCCTGAAAGACAGTAATTTTGAGATATCGGATGCAGATACATTCTTTTCATAATCCTCCAACTTGTACCTTTTCTGTTTGCAACGTTTCGGAGAACACAATTGACTCTATTATTAACGTAAGTGATAAATTTAGGTGTTCTGTAATAATAATACTAGACTGTACTGTAAAGTACTCGTACCGTCATTTAAACAAATATAGTTCGCAAAGGTGCCCAGATCTGATACCGTGCTGCCAGCAATACTCCAGGAAAATTCATGGAAAATAGCGAGTGCGTTTGCTTTTTAAAATATGACGTACATACCAACTTCTTTAAAAATAAAATAAAATAACAATAGGTTTTACATAATATATGTGTTTCATTTGGAAGCAGAATATTAAACACTGTTTAATCCACTTAATTTATTAAATATTTAAACAAAATAAAAATATGATAATATTATCCATAACATGTATGTGACATCCTCCATCCTCAGGTGTAAATATAAAATATGATAATTAATACGAATGAAAATGTCAGTTTTCTAGAAGTTTTATTATATTTTATGGGAATGACATGTTTCGCCCTTCTAAGGAATTATCAATACATTTTATAATACCTTAGATGGGCAAAACATGGTATTCCTATAAAATATAATAAAACTTATTGAAAACTGACGTTTTCATTCGTATTAATTATTACATACAGAGTTTTACATCACTGTTCAAGAAACTATCAATAAAATATGATGTATTGTATAATTTATACGAATGAAAACCTCTGTTTTCTAAAAGTTTTATTATATTTTAAGGGAATGATTGTTTCATCTATCTAAGGCATTGTCAGTGTTTGCATTTGATAATGCCTTAGACTGTGGAAACATTTCATTCACATAAAAAAATAATAAAACATCTAGAGAACAGGCGTTTTCAAACGTATTACTTATTTAATATGGAGTTTTACATACAAGTAATTGTTCAAGAAACAACAAATATATGATATATTCGAGTATTTTCACCTGGTGACGGAGGAGGCCACTTCCGATACATATTGCGGATGATATTATTGTATATTTTTATTTAGTTAAATATTGATTTAATAAATTTAGTTGATTATACATTGTTTAATATTCTCCTACTAAATTTACAATGGAGTTCCACAGTGTTAACTTTCAATGAAAGTAAATGTTTCCTTCAAAATGAAATGTGTCATACTGAGATATATTATAAATATTTTAATTGACAGATTATATAGGAATAGGTTCAGTCGGTTATTTTATTTTCAGTTGAATAAATTAATCTTAATACAATGATTTAACTGTGACGACTTTTTTTATAAATGTACTCATATATTGTATCGAAGTTCATCTTTTTGCATAAATAAACATATAAAGTTTAAATATTCAAGTGCTCTTATTTTTCCTAGCTCCATAGATTGATGTTAATTGAATTAAATTTAATTGTGCGAATGGTGGTGTCATGAACAAAATAATGAAAGGATCATTAAGATGGTTTGGACATATGGAAAGAATGAATGAAGAAAGAATGGTAAATAAATTATATGTTAATGATGTAAATGGAACCAGAAATAGAGGAAGACCGAAGAAAACGTGGCACGATCAAATAAATCTAATATTGAATGTCGGCCATGTGAGGAGTCAGAGTGCATGACACGATGTATGAATGTTGAGGAAGCGAGAGAAATATGTCAGGAAAGAAAAGTGTGGCAGTCCATTCTTTCTGCCTACCCCTTCGGGGAGACGGCGTGATGGTTAGTTAGTTAGTTAATTAAATTTATTAAACTACGTACAATATTTGTCATATTTAAGTGAATTGTAACACCTGATGATGCTTACATCGGTTAGCGAAATAGCTGTTATGACAATTAAAAAGAAAATGGAATCAATTGTGATATTCTATAACAGTTTTCTAATTAAACGCTTAATAGTATAAGGTGATACCGGTGTTTTATTGTGTGATTTTGCTGGCGAGAAATAAAAATTATCGAGTTGGGTGTCGGCTTCTAATTGCGTGTAATTTAGAGAATCATTATGCTGGATGGGAGACCTCCTGCGCAATTTCAACAACGAAGAAAGAATAAGAAGAATGAGAGAACTCCCGGATGTCCGCAATATATTTATAAAAATTGTGCATGTAGCCAATCGGTGGTTTTCATTTAATATGGTTATGAAATCAATGAATTGAATGCAATAATAAACAACAAGTTTGTATGATGACTTATTGTAATTACATTATACGTAAAAACATTTAAATATATTGTTAAGAAATAATTAATGTAATGTTGAAAATTTCAACAATTATTTATTTCTTTTTGTTTTTTTTAATGTATACAGATACTTGTAGACAAATACTGGATTTTACCCATTACGGGTGTATTGATCATTAAGAATTAATAGTATCTCAATAGAGACGAAGATATTTTTTCTTAACATTGTAGCATATATACAACTTTCAAATAATTGTCAGACGTGGTGTTCGTAGAAGGGCGGAATGGGGAATGTTGTATTACATAAAGCGATCGCTTAACCCAACCAATGACAGGTCATAAGTCCTGTAAACGCCTCGACCACCATATTCTGTTTCCAAATAGTTTACACCTTCGTCTCTATTGAGATACAATCAATTCTTAATTATTTATTTCCGTTTATATTTTGTACAATACAAGACTCCTTAATTACCATACTAAGCAAAGCCTGTGTATCGTTTTTAAAATGCAAAATATATGTTGCAAGATTTTATAAATAAGAAAATGGGAAGAATTGCATGTTTTTAATGACGTAAGTAATTTATATATTATATCGAACACTTGCATTAAAATCTTCAACAAAGAGTCTTCATATAATATCTATTTGAAATTCCGTCTGTGATTTATTTGAGCTTCAGATGAGACCCGATGTTATCGCTGGCGGAATGGAAAAATAATAGGTCGAGCTCTAGAGTTGATATTGAAAAATATACAAACTGAAAGAAATAATAATTGTTTTTCGAAGAACAGGTCTGCTTCTGACAATAAAAGGTGCGCGGGGAATGTTTCCGATTGCTTCTAAAACTAGAATTTGTTTTTCTTAACAAGAAATAAGGGGGAGAAGTGCATCGGAGCTTTTAACGTAATGACGGAAAATAACGTAGATGGAATTTCCTTGGAAAAATCCTTGTAATAACGCGGTGGCTTTACATTAAATACAATTTGGTGTGTTTCATATTTTTTGGTATCAATAAAGGTAACGCAATATAATCATAGAAAGAAAACAGGATAAAACAGGTATCCAAAAAAGCTAAAATGGCAGTGCACAATGGTGTTCTTCTACTTACGATCCTTACGTATGGAAGCGAAGCATGGAAATGGCAAAAGAAGGATGAAAGTAGAATATGCCTTAGAAATGAGATCTCTTAGACGAACGTGTGGATTCTCTGTGTATCGAATGAAAATATAAGACGTGAATGCGGTGCGAATGATGATGAAAGGATCATTAAGATGGTTTGGACATATGGAAAGAATGAATGAAGAAAGAATGGTAAAAAAATATATGTTACCGATGTAAATGAAACAGAAATAGAGGAAAACCGAGAAAAACATGGCACGATCAAATAAATCAAATATTGAATGTCGGTACAAGAGGAATCGACGCGCGTGCATGACACGATGTATGAATGTTGAGGAAACGAGAGAAAGATTTCAGGATAAAAAAGTGTGAAAACTTTTTCTTAAATTTTCCAACTTATTTAATTTGGATACTAATTAATGTTAACTTCCCTAAAATTCTTTTTCATGTTATATATAGTGAAAAGAAACAGTGTTTAAACTACTTTTAAATTGATTTATCTAAAATAAGTTGTTTGTTGATAAAGGCATAAAATTAATTGTAATTTAACAAATAAATTTACAAGAAAATGTATGTAACATGAATCTTTTTTAACGTCTCTAGAGTCATTTGTTTTTATTAACAATCAGTTATATACGAGTATCATTGAAACAAACAGTTGATCGTGATAATTTTTAATAAAATTTCGTGTATTCTGATATTTTTTATACTAAAATGACAGCTTAATAAAATATGACTGCTTAATAAAATAACTGTTTACTGGAATAATTATAAATTTTAGTCCGTTTGTATAATTTCTTAAAGGTTTGAGATGTTTTGCGTACCTAGAAACTGAAATCAAAGTTCCCATTTATATTTAAAACGTAATAATAATATTTAGTTTTACAAAACTCTTTGAGTACACATGAATATGATATAAAGTTCATTTTATTTTAGTATTTTAAATAAAATTTGAATAATACTAGTGTAAAGGATGATCAGCATGAAATACGAAAATTATTAAAAAATTCTGTAAATTTTGAGATATTTCGTGTATAAGTGTATAATTTTGGTCAAATTGATTGTTGCCGCACTTTATAATAGTTAATCGTGATACGTTATGCGTTTGTACTGTTTTGATGTTAAAATTATATAAGTTTATTCGTTCATGTAAATAATTTTTTCAGGTGTAAAAATATTTTTTTCGTTTGTTCCAAAAACAATTTGAATGATTATTCAATAATATTTTGAAGGTCTTGCTGGTGTTGAATTGTTTTAAGTGCCTAATAACAGTTAATTAAAAGAACAGTGGATACGTGGAATATAAATTTAATACACCCTAAAGTCCGGATCGTCCAGCCTACAACATGTGCACCATCTAAAATGCCCTTGAGGTGATTACATCACAAAAACGGCGCTTGAAAGGTTAGCATATTATTATTATTATAACTAACTAACTAATCATCACGCCGTCTCCTGGAGGGGTAGGCAGAAAGAATGGAACGCCACAATGTTTTAGATTTATTTTGATGACGTTGGACAATCGAAGCCTGCGCGGGAGATGCCTATTGGTGGCGGTGAGGTTCGCAACCCATCACACCGCGTCTCCCGGGGGGGGGGGCGAAAAGCGAAGGATGAAGTCCGCTTCGGTTAAAGTGTGACAGTCCATTATTTTTGCCTACTCCTTCGGGGAGACGGCGTGATGGTTAGTTAGTTAGTGAGTTTATTAGAAATGAAAAACAAGAAAAAAAAAAGAAACAGACCATTCAAACCAGAAGATGGCAGCGAAATCAAGTGGAATAAAACTTAATACAAAGTATTAAAGTTTTATTTCATTATCTTAACAACGTACACAATAATTTAGCTTTATGTTATGAAATCGATTCATCTACCATATATCTCAAATACATTGACTCTTAGAATATTGTTTACATTGTAACAAAGAATTGTAAATCAAGTACCCCTAAACGGCATCAAGAAGGGGAAAGCTGATCATTTTATATATTATTTACCGGACAATACCACTTATAATATCAGTAACCTGTTCTGCTTCAGACAATATAATAGGTATCTTTTGAACTAAAATCGCAATCAAAACTTAAGGGTATTCGTTTGACGTTTCAATGATTCATTTCTCGCAAAGTTCATTTCAAATTCTATTTTTAAATAATACATTTTTATAAAAAATTTCCGTTACCCGAGACGAAATCACAAGAAAAGAGCGCTACTAAATTACATCCTTTGTCAAATCATTGAAGGTTTTTTATACAATTTATCAGAAACTCATCGAAAATAACTACATTTGTCGATACCCACTGTGAAGAAAATTTCTAACCTGTTATGGTTAAGATGAATACCATTCTTAATTAAAGATTTAATTTAAACGAGATACAAATTACTCAAATAAATATGAATGTTTTTGAAAATTTACAAACTAACCATTATTTTTAAATTAATAAATCCAGTCACTGCCTCTTTAAATACGTTTTTTTATTTATTAACAAATTTCATATACAACTTTCATGAACAATAATTTTACTATTCATTGTATCATTGTTAATTTTTTTATAAATAAATAAAAGTTACATTTAGTGCTTCCTTTTATCCAACAAATAATTTTGTTTTTAAGGTTGGTCTCCGAAACATGGAGTGTATTTAATTTACAATAAATATAAATACGAACATTGTGTTATTTGTTTATGTTTAAATAATTAAACATGTTAAATTTGATAATGCTTTAGACAGGCAAAATATGTCATCCACATTAAATATAATAAGACATTTTTATTCGTAATAATTATTTAATTTGGAGTTTTGCACCATTGTTCAAGAAACAATAAATGCACGTAATTAGCAATAAAACAATAAATACATGCACATAAATAGAATTATGTATTAACTGTTAAAATATAAAACGCTGTTTATACAATTTAGTTTAATCTTCGTGACAGTAGTTTCGTCAACCTATGTAGGAATGTTGACATCATCTGGTGTCACAATATATTTTTTCTCTTTAGCTTTTTCGTTAACTTAGGTTTTCACAAAAAATGATGCGAAAAATAAATAAATAAAATAATATTTGTGATGCCATAAACAGCTTTTTTATATTTCAACAGTTCATAATGTTGAAGTGTCATAGTAAAGCAGTCAAAGCAATGGACAAATATACATCATAAAACATAAGTAATGTTATATATAATTAGGAGTGTTACTAAGGAACATTGATGACAATAATGTCCAAGCACTAGTTCTCACAAAAAAAAAGATTTTTTTTTTCTTCTTATGACTTTTAATTTAATAATAATAATTTTGCATACTGCCGGTGATGACTTATGGGATGGAAACTATGACCCTCACCAAGAGAAATGTAGAGAGATTAAGAGTCACGCAGCGTTCCATGGAAAGACATATGCTCGGCGTCAGTCTCCGAGATAAAATCAGAAATGAGGAGATTAGACGCCGAACAAAAATAACGGACATCATGGAATGACTAGCGAGACTGAAGTGGCAATGGGCGGGTCATGTAGCGAGACAGAGTGAGGATTGATGGACCCAGAAAATAATAAGGTGGAGACCATGGGAGAATAGAAGAAACGTCGGCAGGCCGCAAAAAGGTGGGCCGACGACATTGCTGCCGTGGGGGGGGAAAATGTGGCTACGGCTGGCAGGAGATAGAGACGAGTGGAAGGGAAGGGAAGAGGCCTATGTCCAGCAGTGGACCGATAAAGGCTGACGAAGAAGAAGAAGAAGAAGAATTTCGACATGGACCGGTTTCGCCAAGTTTGCTGTCGAAATAATGACAAAAGTGGAAATAGTTAAAAAAATATCGTTAAATTTAATAATTATTCAAAATTAACTTCCATCAAAAAAATTAAGTAACATGATGTGATTATTTTATATTATGACGTTGTCGTTAAAATTGGGCGCCATAATACATATGTAAAGTTGAAATAAACTCGTTTATACACTAAAAGATATAAAAGCGAGAAGCAGACACATTAAGTTAGTAATGATGGCAGACTATTGAAATTTACAAGGTAAGAAAAGGGGTGTTTGGGGCGTTAGAACGGGTGCGAATGTTAACGCGAAGAAAAGCCGTTTAAATTCTGGCCTCGAATGGCCACTTTGCATTTCGGGATATATAAATGTCAGCCCCAGAATGACGATTTAAATACAAATGTCCGTATCGGAACTCTTGGAGAAACTTGGTGGCTAGAAGGTGAGTAGGAATATGCTTTTGTTCCAGACTCTATATTAAAAAAACTTGACATTATTATTTCGAAATATTTTAATCTAAGACAAAAATAATATATAATAGTCCATTGTTTTGTCCATTTAACATTATAAACTGTAAAATTTAAAAAAAAAAATTTTTATGTGTATCGATTGTATTTTTATTTTTCGTGACAGCTGTTTCGTCAACCTATGTGGACAAAATCTTTGTATCTTAGACAAAAATAATATATTATAGTCCATTGTTTTGGCCGAAACAATATGATACTTCAACATTATAAACTGTTAAATTGAAAAAAACTTTGTTTTACGTATCACAGTTGTATTTTTATTTTTCGTGACAGCTATTTCGTCAACCAATGTTGACATCATCAGGTGTTACAATAATATATCAACTGTTAAATTTTCGTGATTTTTCGAACCTTTATGGAACAAATACACATAAGGTTCGAAAAATTGTGAAAATTTAACATTCGATGAATTATTGTTACACCTGATAATGTCAGCATAGGTTGACGAAACAGCTGTCACGAAAAAAAAAAGTGATATTCCACACCTTAAACTTATTTAGCCAATAAAATTGCTCAAATTTGTTGTTCAAAACATTTATACACCTGCAGAAGTCCAATGAAGCTAAAAATCTTAGATATTTCATTTATTTGCTTATTTTATTTCTCTAATTTATCTAAAGCATTACAGAACTTTTTTTCCAATACACTAAAGATACAAGTTAGAGATACACAATAATAAGTAATACATAATAGATTAATAAAAAGGGCTAGAAACAAAAGATGCATGACAAATTAATAAAATATATATACCATACAATTATAATAAATATTGCACCAATAGGAGACTTGTTTGCTCCTTGTAGTAGTTATTTAGCATGTTTTAATTTTCAAAAATGTCTGTCAAATAACTCACTAATGCTTGACCGAAAAGTCAGAGTGAACTTACGAGTACTCGTATATATTTTTTTCGAAAATGCGTTTTTCGACAACAATGTAACAATTATTAATGATTTGCGCATTGCTCCCTAAGACATAAAATTGCCCCCAATGGGGCGTACGCCACACGTTGGGAAACACTGGTCTAAAACAAAAACGTCTAACTAAATTTCTTTCGATTCAAAACATTATTTGAATTTTGAGTGAAATTTTTACTTAAATTAAAAATAATGCAGTTTTAAATGGCTTTAGTTTGTCATAAGTTATAAAAAAACTAACAAAACTAACTAACCATCACGCTATTTCCCCGGAGGGGTAGGCAGAGAGGATGGATCGCCACAATGGACGGGGGACGGGCCTAGGGAGTGCACGAGTGAAGCTGACGAAAGGCGCCGCTGCGCCTATAACAGCTTCGGGTAAGCGGAGGAAGCCCTCTATGGCTCGGTATTAATAAATCGCCACAATGCTCTGTCCTGGAATACCTTTCGGGATTCTTCTACATTCATACATCGTACCATGCACGCACATCGATTATGTGACCGCCTTTTAGTAATTGATTAATTTGCCATGTTTTCCACGGTCGTCCTCGGCTTCTTTTTCTACTCACGCTGCTTGTGTACAATTTTTTAACCATTCTACTTTCATCTATTCGTTCCATATGTCCAAACCATTAAAATTATAAAACATTAAAATTATAAATTATAAAACATTTTGTAATTCAAACTTCGAATGACACCATAGTTCAATAATAATAAAATAAATCTCTCGTATACAATACGTACTCTAGTACCCGCACGATAATGAAACATTGTTCGGAGGAGGAATATTCCGTTCTAGCTTAGTTCGTTAATTTTGCAGTTAGTAGGGGGGTAAACTGCTTAAATACCATACACGAGTACCACATATTCGTCCTCAAAGTTGCAAAACGTAAACTTTTACGCCTCATAAAGTTTAACTGCAAGCCGTTTGTTCGCCGGAGTGGGGAACCAAGTTTAGTACAAAGTTCGAAACGATTCCATAAAAAATGACGCCGTTAATTCTTCAACATAAAAAAATTCAACCCTTACCTGCGTAAGTACACGTCATATAGCACCGGTTCTGGAGAACTTGTTATATTTACGGTGAACTTAAGAAAGTACCGCACATCTAATAAAAATCTTAAGAAAATTTGATAACTAATTTAAAAAAAACTTTAATAATGTTTTACTTTAAAACGATGGCAGTTTTTAATTCCAGGTATTGTTCAAAGGCAGTCGTGAGAAACCTTTTAGATATTGCCGACCATTGCCATTTAAATTTGCCCGACCACAAACATACTTTTTAATATTCGAATTAAGAAAGGGTCACTTAGATGGTTTGAACATATGGAACGAATGAATGAATAAAAAATGATTAAAAATATATATACAAGTAGTAAGTATGTGAATAGCAAAAGAAGTCGAAGAAGGCCAAGAAAGAGATGGCATGGCAAAATTATCAATTACTGAAAGGCGGCCATCTTCGAAGTAGGAACAATCGACGAGCGTGCTTATCACGCTGTGTGAATGTAGAAGAGGCGCGAGAGTTGTCTGGATAGAACAATGAAGTGGTACATCCTCTCTGCCTACTCCTCTGGAGAAACGGAGTGATGGTTAGCTAGTTTCATCTTCTTCTTCTCTTTAATCTTCGTGTCATCCACTGCTGGACATAGGCCTCCCCCATACTTCTCCACGTATGGCAAGTCATAAGGGGGGTGGTTGGCATTACAACGCCACGCTTGCCAGACGGGTTGGCGAGGTGTCCTTCCACGTTGGCCTATGAATCAATATTATCCACCGAGGTTAATTACTCCTCTTACATTATGCATAGTTTCCAGGGGAGACCAAAGCCGAGGAGATGTGGATAGGTACATGGTTTCTATAGCTAGATAGCTAGTTTCATAAAATTACGCATTTCAGAAAAACGATTTATTTGGTATATGTAATTTTTATTTTATAATATCAGTAGCATCACAGGATTTTAAGGTCTAATAGAGTACACATTCTCCACAACGAGAAATACGATCTGCTTCACCTCATCATAAAAGGGAAGATCGAGGCTAGGCGCGGTGTGGAAAGACCCCAGATGGTCCTGGCTCAAGAATATCAAGTGATGGACCCGAGTTCGAGGGTCGGAGGAGTGGTTTCGTCTGGTACAGGACAGGAGGGCCTACGTCAGGGTGATAGCCGACGTCGGGGGGACCTGACATGGCACTCGATGAAGAAGAAGAATATACAGTTTAAAAGTAAATACAGATTAAAAGTAAGTACAAAGGGGTTATAATTCAATTGAAAAATAATATAATATTAAAATAAAGATTGGAAATGTGTGGTAAAACGATGAACAAAAGATTTTCAAATGCTAACGATATGAGGAAGGAATGTAGAGCAGAATAAAGTATTATGAACAAATCTATGAAGAATGTCACTCGATGAAGAAGAAAAATATACAGATTAAATGTAAGTACAGATTAAAAGTAAGTACAAAGAGATATAATTTAATAAACAAATAATATAATTTTAAAATTAAAATTGGAAATATGTGGTAAAAAGATGAACAAAAGAATTTTAAATGCTACGATATAATGAAGAAATGTAGAGCAGTAGAAAGTATCATGAACAAATCTATGAAAGGATCACTGCGCTGGTTTGGACACATGGAACGCATGGATGAAGGAAAAATGGTTAAGAAATTATACGTTAACGGTGTGGATGGTTAAGAAATTATACGTCCTAGGAGACTGAAGAAAACTTGGCATGACCAGATTAATCTGATTTTAAATGTCAGCCATATTAGAAGTCGGAAGAATCGACGTACGGGTATTTCGCTGTATGAATGTTGAGGAAGTTAAATATGTGTGTCAGGAACGAGTATTTTGGCGGCCAATTACCTACCCCGGTGAAACGGCGTGATGATTTGTCATTGTTGTTGTATGATACAAATATTGGGTATCATGGGGTTGGTAAAATACGTATAATTTCAAATTTGTTGAGAATGAATTCGAATTGGAATTGCGAAGACGCTGCTTTGAACAGCTGAGGGTAGATTAGTTTTTAGCTTAACTAATAAGTTTTTTTCTTATTGTGCCATGTAAGGTCCCACCAACGTTGGCGATCACTGCGGCGAAGGCTTCTCTGTCCTGCGCATCTTGGGACAGATTCTCAATTCTACTCATTCCTGCCATTCTCTTATGTTTCACAGCCAGGACAACTATCTTCTACCAACTCCCTGGAGTCCCCAAATAAGTCTTATTTAAAAAACTCACATAAAGACATTTTGTAGTTTATTATAAATAATAAATAACGCATAGTAACAGAATTTAGCTATAAACTCAAGGAAAAATACACATTTTCCTTCGAATAAACTAACTAAAATGCGTCTATTTTGTGTTTTGATGGTTCGATTCGTTCAAATATTTGTATACAGTTCGCAACTTCAATATTTGTCTTTACTTTTATCAGCTATTAATTTCCCGGCGAGTATCATCGGGTACAGGGTGACCTAAAAAGTTTCCAATTTGGGGGCGGAATATTTACCGAAGGATATACGCCTACAGATTGACGTAGCATATCTGCGGAGATACAACAAACATATTAGCCGCTATGTACCGGCACACCCTGTAGGCAAACCTGTTAACGAAAGGTTAATCAAAATGTGGATCAAAAATTCAGTACAGACAGAAAAAATCGCTACAAATTTGAGACTTTTTTGTGGGATATCGCGTCCAGCGAATAAAGTTATATAAACCTATATAAAACACTTTTTTCCACGTTTGAATTTGTTTTTCTCGACATGTTCGAAGACTGTACACCTAAATTGCTAAAACTGTCATGACAAAGCTCACAAGATATGGCAAGAAAAAAATATCTCCAACAAGACCAAGATGAGATTAGTTCAAACCCTTGTTTTCTCCACATTCCTTTATGGTTGCGAGTCTTGGACTATGCGAACATCGAGAGGTCCAACTTGATGCTTTTGAGATGTGGTGCTGGCGACAAATGCTGCGTATACCCTAGACGGCATGAAGAACAAACCAGTCAATCATTGACCAGCTGGGTATCAAGGCAAGACTCTCGCGGATATGTTGAAATATTTTTGACACAGCCCGGGAGATCAGGACAACCTTGAAAAGCTCATCATCTTGGGCAAAGTGGAAGGAAGGCAACCAAAAGGACGACCACCGAGCCGTTGGTCCGATCAAATCAGGGATGTGACTGGTCTCTTATTAGGTGCAGCCTGGAGACTGACGGGTGATAGGAGCGCATGGAGTGCCATGGACAATAGTGGATGAACACGACACTCAACCATGACGAATTCAACAGAGAAGAAGAAGAAAAATACCTTCATAATCAGGAGATGATATAAACTGATATCGTTCCCCCGATGATGTAGGTTTAAAGACTTGTCGAAAAAATAGTCTCAAAAGTAGAAAAAACGGTGTTCAACTCATAATTTTTTGTCATTATATTGTTCCAATTGTTTGTCATTATAAATTATCCCAGTTCCACAGTATGAACGCCTTAAGTTTATCATAAATTATATTTTCATTTTAATTCATTATTAAATGATTTCGCACAGAATATAGCTTTTTGATATATTTTATAATATATTATTAGAAACTATTCAGAGAATTTTGTCGCGATAATGGTTTTGCTAACCGATATAACCATCGTCAGGTCTTACAATCAACTGAACATTACTTAAATTTAAAATTAGTATATTTTGATGAAATGGTGAAAACCTTAATGAAAAATCAGGGGCAGCCGTTGCTGATGTTTTATGTATGTGATTTCGAGTAATTGACCAGACAATATACGAGTAAATAGTTTACTAGTCAACTATTTTAACATCACGCCGTCTTTCCAAAGGGGTAGGCAGAGAAGATTGACTGCCACACAATTCTATACTAATATAACTCTCTTCTCTATTCTATAATATAATACAATACATAAAAAAGCTGTTTATGGTCGTTGAAGATATACAGGTAATTGGCGTGAGTTGACATGGACACTTATTTATATAAAAAATACAATACAACTTAATATTTACGAGTACATCATATTCAACCAGTGACCAAAGTCTGTTCATCCCTGAAAATTATCTTCGACAAAGGGGCCACTAATTATTTTATCTCCCACGATGCAGGAACAACGTGCCAATGATTAAGCCAGTAGGTAGAGCAATCTCTTTGCTAAACCGTGTCACTTTGGAGGTCAACGTATTTTCAAATAATTTTATTATGATTCATTGTTTCAGCGCGAGCCAAATCGATGTAAATTATTGATTCTATTATATTGATTCTCAGGACATGTGATAGGTTGCTAATCTATCTTCATTTAATTGTCACGTGAATTCTACTCCAGACTAAAGACAGTGTGCCAATTACACTGCCATCGCCGGGAATCGAACATGAGACCTATTGTGATAGTGTGGATCACCTGATGGAAGCAATGTCTTTGTTAAAATTGTAAATCTCTTTAATTAATTTGTTGTGTATTTTTTGACTCTCTTCATTATTATATTAAATATTAAGCCCAACGCCGAGCTGTTATATTGATTCTCATGACATGTGATTGGTAGCTAATCTATCCCTATTTTATTGGGCTTAAAGCTCAACGAGTCGAAAACGAAAATTCACTCTATGCCTCTAGGTCTCGTACTATCAGTTTTACTGCAACAGCCAGAGTATCAAGCAGGTGACATATTTAATTACTTGGGAATTGCTGTGAATGACAAAGCAAATATGGACGACGAGATAAAGAGAAGGTTGAGTGCAGCCTTTCGTGCTTTCTGGAAATTACGAAAGAGTCTTTGACAATCACGACCACACTATAGGTACCGAGGTCGCCGTATACATGGCTGTAATAATTCCAACACTCACCTACGGATGGAGGTGCTAAGGAGATCCAACTGCTCCAACATGGAGACACTGCTCACTCGCGCTCTCTTGCGCTGGTCTGGTCATGTGCTACGCATAAACGATAACAGGCTTCCCAAAAACATATAATATATTGAACTCTTAGAAAGGAAAAGGAAGCACGGAGGACAGCGCAAGAGATATACTCGTAAGGACAACCTGCATACTGTAGTTAAGAGTGTAGACAGACAAACGGACTGGGAGCAGTTGGCAACCGATAGAGTGGAACGGAGAAGAGTCGTAGCTAAGTGCCAGGGGTCGGAGAGACGGAGAGGACGGGGTCCAGCCGTAGGGGCAGAATATTCCTGCCCGGAGTGTGACAAAGTCTGTTATTCTAGGATAGGACTATTTAGCCACATCAGGTGGCACAGAAAACAGACCTACATAGTTTTGTGTTCCTTATGCTCGTACTCACAGGCAATAGGCATTATATTAAATATTATTTATTTTACTCTCTTGAAAATATACATACTCTTCATGATATGATGATGCTTCATAAAATAATTCTCTTTAAAATTGACAATTCTGAACTTCTCAGCAAATTGTCACTCAAGACCCCCATGTCTCGCACGAGACACACTGCGAGCCAAGTTTTCCATCTTCCTGTTTATCACACTAACTACACTCCGAGCGCGGCATTGTATCGAATCTGTGACACCTACAACAAGCATTTTAGAGACATTGATGTTTTTCATTTGAACAAGCGAAATTTTAAGAAAATGATCGGAGTAACATTTCGGCGTGGATGTGACCACGATTTTACATGATATTATAATACTTGTATAGTACTTTTTTTATTTATCTTAATTTTTTTTTCCGGTACTATTAGTGTTTTAACTCTTAAATATTATGTTTACCTTATTTTGTCTTAGTTTAACTTCAATCTCGTTTCACACTATCATTTGTTAATTGTTAACTATTATTTTATATTTGTGGTAGCATGTGATTGGCCTTATTTTAATTATTCTAAATGTTTTATTATATATATATGTTATTGATATCGCTATATGTTACCCTTAATAAATAAATAAATTCATTTTAATGAACTAAAGCTTATATATTTAGTGTATTAGAAACTACCATAATGTATTGCTTTTGATAAATTTAAATCCATTCTTTCACTATTTCTGTCTACCCCTTTGGGAAGACATGGTTAAAACGGGACGAGTGGTGTCGATTAACAGACGCGTGTGGCGGAAATGAAGCGCTAATTGGTAGTGGGGTCACCCTGTACCGATGCTTCCGGTGATAATACCGGAAAAGGAAATGGCTGGAATACTCTGCGAGATATTTTTCAGTGGGAAATTCCAACTGAAATGAACGCCAGACAGAAGTAGGTGCTAATTAAAGTCCTCTCCTAGCAAAGTCATATTTTTACGAAATGAAACTTCCTTTCCATTATAAAATTAAAAATATATAATATTTATATCAGATGTTATAGCTATATGTTATGCTGTTTTGGTTCGATTTCACTGATTCAAAAGTGAACATATTTAAAGTTACAAATAAAAAGTATTTTTTCATAAGTTAAGCCAAGTCTTGTTAAATGAAACGTGTAAAAAATTTCCGAGTGGTTTTGGCATCTTTCAATTTCGGTCAGAACAATGGAATAGTAATTATTTTTGTTTAATTTTAATTAACTATTACATTTAATACACTCTTCCAGAATGTCGCGACAGCTGTTTCGCTTACTATGTTGCAACACATGTTGAAGCCAACACCGGGTATAGCTGTCGCAACATTCTCAAGGAGTATACAATAAATAATTGTGATATTATAACAGTGTTGCAAATTCAACATTTAATATTTTTGAATTATCATAGTTTACCGGCCAAAATAATGAATTATTTAGCTTTTTTTAAAGAAATTTTTTGAAATATTTGGGATTTATTATATTGGGGATATTGTTAACTGAGTATTTAGTATCTATCACGGTTTTTATAAATATTTGATATCATTCTCTAGATGATGAAGCTGTAAATCCCATTTTATACAAAGTTGTCATCGCAAACAAAATCCTATCAAAAAAAGATAGAATGGCAGTGCACAATGGTGTTCTTCTACCGACCCTTATGTATGGAAGCAAAGCATGGGACTGGCAAAAGAAGGGTGAAAGTAGAATAAATGCAGTAGAAATTGAGATCCCTTAGACGAATGCGTGGATACTCTGCGTATGATAGAGTGTCGAATGAAAATATAAGAAGTGAATGCGGTGCAAATGATGGTGTTATGAACAAAATGATGAAAGGATCATTAAGATGGTTTGGACATATGGAAAGATTGAATGAAGAAAGAATGGTAAAAAAATATATGTTAACGATGTTAATGGAACCAGAAATAGAGAAAGACCGAGGAAAACGTGGCACGATCAAATAAATCAAATTTTGAATGTCGGCCATGTGAGGAGTCAGAGAAATCGACGCGCGTGCATGACACGATGTATGAATGTTGAGGAAGCGAGAGAAATATGTCAGGAATGAAAAGTGTGGCAGTCCATTCTTTCTGCCTACGCCTTCAGGGAGACGGCGTGATGGTTGGTTAGTTAGTTAGTATTTTTATTTTCAGTTATCCTCCTGAGGCCCACTTTGGGAACCTTTGGTTTTAATTATACATTTTTCAGGAAATTGTTGTTGAAAACATCGTAATTTTAAATTTTTGCACACGAAAATTGTTACATAGCTTATATTTTGAATCTACACGTACATATATGTATGTATATTGTTCAGAATATACAAAAGTATCATGTTAACATATAAATGAGAAAGATCGTATGAAATTTGATCATCCATCTTTCGTTTTACCCGCAGAAGTTGCATAATTGAACGCACTTTGTTCGGGCTTATCTGTCTTCTTTGTCTGGAAATATTCAGTTAACAATTCGGATAATCAATCAACTCTGACATTTCACCAATAAAAGTATCGCGAAAAATAATGGAAAAGACAAAACGCTACGTACACCTGAGCCTTCATACGAATCAATAAAACATTTTCATCGCACTAAGTACCTGAATATTCTTTTAAATTTTATGTGTGAACTAAATGGATTTTTTTTTATGAATTAAAGCACTGTTTTTTTTCCACTTTTGAGTTTATTTTCCTCGACATGTTTCGAAGGCTTACACCTTCATCATCGGGATTATATATCTTTCTTCCGATGATGAAGGTGTAAGCCTTCGAAACATGTCGAGATAATTAAAATCCAAAGTGGAAAAAAACAGTCTTTTTATACATAAATTTCGTCATTATGGAATTCCACAACGCCTTAAGTTTATCTAAAATCAAATGGATTTAGTTTAAAAGAAACAAAAATCATGATCTCTTTTTGACTGTACATAAATAATAATCAAAACAAACATAAGCAGGGCGGAATGGGTAATGTTGTTAAACATAAAGCGATCGCTCAACCCAACAGGTCCCATAAGTCCTGTAAGCGCCTCGGCCACCACATTCTGTTCCCAGAAAACAATTTCCATCTTCGTCTCTATTGAGTTACAATTAATTCTTATAAAAAAAAATAATTTATCCGCAATGGGTAAAATCCAGTATTTGTCTACAAGAATTTGTATACATTCAAAATGTTGAAATAAATGAGTTTTCTAAAAAAAAATTGTGTGTATTTGGAACAACATGTTTCACCTTGCTAAGACATTTTGAAATGACTTTATCAATAATTAACAAGGCAAATGTCATTATCATAAATAAAAAACAAACATAATTAATAATATAATTAATAATAAATTCATCATATATCTGAACTCTGCACCAACGAGAACCTGAATGCTAGACAGTCTACATTGCGATCAGCTAAGTCTTCTGCGATCGGTAGATTGACTGTGCCAAAACGCTGTCCAAGCACAAACTTTGGCGACCGAGCCTTCGCGGTAGCCGGCCCTTCAGCCTGGAACAGTCTTCCAGCAGACTTTAAGTGCATTGAGAATCAATCAGAGTTTAGATCGAGACTCAAAACGCACCTTTTCAAATTATCATTTCCTGACAGGAAGAGCTGATCGATTTTGTCGGGTGCAGCCCTCTTCCAGAAGACTTTAAGTGCATTGAGAATCAATCAGAGTTTAGATCGAGACTCAAAACGCACCTTTTCAAATTATCATTTCCTGACAGGAAGGGCTGATCGATTTTGTCGGGTGCAGCCCTCATACTAAATATGGTTATATATATTTTTTATCATTATTATTGTTACTCAAATCTAGTTGATAAAACGGAGCATCTTCTACAGCGCCCTTGAGATGAGCAATTCATAAAAATGGCGCTTTATAAATTATTCAATTTATTATTATTAATATTATAATAAAATTTCACAGGGTTTATCTAATAATTAAAAAAAATATGTAAATAACTTGTTTTGGCATTATGAAATGGCCTTAGCAAGGGCAAAATAATTCATTTTCATATTATACAATATAATAAGACTTCCTGAAAACGGATTAGTTTTCATTTATATGAATTATTAATGTGTAGTTCTACGTCATTGTTCAAGAAATTATGAAAATTAAATATTTTATTTTCTTACGTTTGTCATCTAGTTTTGTCCGGTTTCAGCAACTTACTGCCATCTTCTGGATAAATGTGGCAGTAAACACCAGTGCAACTAGAATAAAAGTGAAACAAAACCATTTAAAATTATTTGTTTGGTTTTTATTGCCTCGATGAAGCTTGGGTACAAGCAAAGCTAGTGGTAACCATTCAGCAGTTTAAATACTTAAATTCTTTATTTAAAATGTTTTTAAAAAATAATTATTTGAATAAATAGAAAAATGTTTGTATTTTCGTAAAATTATTTTTTTATTTATATGCAATCATGTTTTGGTTGTGACCCAATCTTCTTCATTAAATTGAATTGTATTTCGAAAACTGCAATTAATGAATAAATATTATAAATAGTCCAATGGCTAGTTGACTGGATAGGGTACATGTTAATAATAGATAAAACAGATAAATCCATAAAATAACATGTTCAAAATTGATTTGAAAAATCCTTGTTTGCATGACTCTTGATTCTTAACCTCTAGACGACCGGTGGTCCCGTACGGGGCCGCGTATTCGTGTCGTTCAATGCCTAGCGGTGCCATTCGGGACCAGTGATTATGGTGTATTTTGCTATCGGATTATACTGATTTATGACAATAGTATTCAAAATATAACCTTACGTAAATAATGTCTTTGGGATACCAATCCATAATTTTATTTTCAGTTTCAATAATAGGTAGCTAAACTATTATCATAAAATGGTGATAGCTTAGCAATCTATAATATATCATGAAAATCAATGTGATAGCTACCTATATCCTTTACATTAATTTTGGCTTGCGCTGTAATGCTCTAAAGATCGATTTAACAAAATAATAATAATAATAATAATAATAATTATAATAATAATAATTTTACCAATAACAGTCATAATAACAATAGTAATAATAATATTAATAATTATAATAATAAAAATAATTATTATTATTATTATAAAAAATAATTTTAATTATAATTATTATCATAATAATAATAATTATAATAATAATAATAATAAAAATTATTATTATTATAATACCAATAATAATAATTATTATTATTATATTAATAATAATAACAAGAATAAAAAATAAATAAAATATTATTATATAAATTATAAAAATTAAATAAACATTATTATAAAAATTAAATAAACACAAATGTCCGGATCGTCCAGCTGACGACAAGTGCACCATCTAAAATAACATTATGTGTTAAATTATTTTTCTTTGTTATTTTATTTTATATTATTGTATTACAGATAATTTGTTTTAGATTTATTATGTAGACGTTGAACGATCGAAATGTGCGCGGGAGATGCCTTTTTGTGGCGATGAGGTTCGCAACCCATCACACCGCGTCTCTCGCGATGGCGAAAAGAGAAGGATGGAGTGCCGCATCGATTAAAGTGTGGCAGTCCATTCTTTCTGCCTACCCTTTCGGGGAGACGGCGTGATGGTTAGTTAGTTAGTTAGTTAGTTAAATTGTATGTTTTGCGGTGAAATCTATTATATTTACCCAAGAATTTCAGACTGATGAAAATATTATTTCAAATACAAAGAATCAAAGAAGTCTCCTTGAATATCCTTTGCCTATCGCATTCGGTCAATACGAAAACCGACCTTAATAAGGTTATCTAAAAATGTCAATAGCATTCCCTTCATGTTTCTTTAGACCCATTTTTCTTTGCGTTGATAGATAGATGCTAACCAGAGTAATATATTACGCTCATCCCGAATATGCTGATAAAGTCAAAGTAGGTTATGTTTCCTCCATTATTCTTATCTCGATAAAAGCGCAACCTCTGGGATCTTTCTGGAATGCCGAGAATATTTTACATTTTAATAAGTAACGAAAATCCTTAGCTAAATACGTACAACTAATTTTCTTACGATCATTATATAAAATCGTTCACATCACATTTCTATATTCCGGAAATATTCAAGTCTGCCTCAACATTTTTAAAATATTATATTCGATAAATTGCCAGTTAATCAATTTTCTTCTATAGTATATTCAGCATTACTTTGTGTTCCGAATTCATAATTAAATGTAATATATTTTTTCTTTCTTTGTAACAACATTTTTTTTCATACAAATTAAATAAGAAGCATGTTTCAAGACAAAGAAGCCCTTCAACAGTGTAATTAAAAAAGAAACCAAATTTCTTGATGACAAAATTTGCTTAAATATTTGTGTTTTTTTTATGGCGGAATAGAGAGCGAAAGAAAACGTAGTGAATAAATTTATAAAATTATAGTTTACACATATGCAATAGAAGGGTGTAGAAAGAAAGGTTAAGATAGTATAATTTTACAATTTTAATGAATGACGGAGTACAGGAAGTTCGAAGAAAAGATGTCTTAAACTAATTATTATAAAGGCTGCCTTGTAATAAGTATCGACATGGGTGTACAGTTCGTGTATAAATGTGGAGGAAGCTAGACAGGTATAAATTATAATATAATTATACGATTGATAAATGTGTTTATACTGATGATAAAATGATGTGTGGAATAAAAATATTTTTTTACAGAAAGTACGAAAAACGAACACATACTTGCTGCACGCCGTACGCTGCACGCCGCACGCTGCACGCCGCACGCTGCACGCCGCACGCTGCACGCCGCACGCTGCACGCCGCACGCTGCACGCCGCACGCTGCACGCAAAAAAAGCACGAGGCACGCTGCACGCTGCAAGCTGCAGCCGCACGCTGCACGCTGCAAGCTGCACGCCGCACGCTGCACGCACCTACGCCGCACGCTGCTGCACGCCGCACGCTGCACGCCGCACGCTGCAGCTCGCACGCTGCACGCCGCACGCTGCACGCCGCACGCTGCACGCCGCACGCTGCACGCCGCACGCTGCACGCAAAAAAAGCACGAGGCACGCTGCACGCTGCAAGCTGCACGCCGCACGCTGCACGCCTAATGCTGCACGCCGCACGCTGCACGCCGCACGCTGCACTCGCACGCTGCACGCCGCACGCTGCACGCCGCACGCTGCACGCCGCACGCTGCACGCCGCACGCTGCACTCAGTACGCTGCACGCCGCACGCTGCACGCCTAAAGCTGCACGCCTAAAGCTGCACGCCTAATGCTGCACGCCGCAAGCTGCACGCCGCACGCTGCACGTGATTCTGATGAAATTGGGGCCGTTATTTTATTTTCATTATTTATAGTACATTTATAATTAAATGTATTAAAATTTACATAAGAAATTAAAAAAAAATACGATTTTGAAAAATGTGAATTCGTTAAAAAATTCTTCAATTAAAGATAAATAGTTCAAATCAACATCATATTTTAAGATCATGGAGGTGCACAAAAATCCAACAGAACAATTTGACAAATCCGAGTAAATAAAAAATAAAATAAAATAAATAAATAATCTTTGATTACACATGTATTGAAATTCCCCTTTTGATCTTGTGTATGATGCTACCAAAGTAAATATTGTAAAATAACTCCCCTTAATACAATTTAAAGAATAACTCCGTTCCCTTATTTACTTTGAATTTGTCTCCGATATTTGGATATGCCCTATCTATCTTTGTCACTCTCGCAGGCGAGCGGTTTCCGTCCCACTTTGCCTTTCACAAAGGAGCCGACTTTTTCCATTTCACTCCGTATAACCGTATTAAAATTTGATTTCTTTTTATGTCTCTGCAGACATAACCCGATAGTGGTGTCTTCTGGAGGATTTCACTCTTCTAACTCCATAATACATAGATTTTAGCTTGCTGTTTCCAACGTTTCCAAGTTTATTCCATTCAAATCCATCTTTTATAGTTTTCTCGTAATATTAATTAATTGCATTTGTATTTATATAACAGTTTGTTTCATTTTATTTGATGATCCATTACGGAAAAAATATTCTTATGTCACTACAGCTGTAATAATGAAACAGTAGAAACATTAAGTCAATGGATTTATCAATCACTATTCAACAACAATACTTCATTTTTAATTTTATGGAATTGACATCTAGGGTAAACAAAATAACATATGAGTATATTTTAATTTAATAGTCCATTGTTTTGGACGAAATACTATGATACTTTAACATTATTAACAGTAAAATTAATTAACTTTGTTTATGTATCACAATTTATATTTTTTAATTTTTTGCGATATTTCTTTCGTCCACCTATATTGACATAATTAGGTTTTACAATAATCTATCAACTGTTAAAATTACATTTTTGTGGTTTTTCGAACCTTCGTGTGTATTTGTTCGCTTAATAATAACGCTTAGTTAATTAATTATTAACTAACCGTTATTTTAATTGACTGTAATTAGGTACCTAACTCTTTTCTAGCAAGAACTTCAAAATTATTTTTAAGTAATTATTTAAATTGACATACTAACAAATACACAAAAAGGTTCGAAATATCACGAAAATAAAATTTTAACAGTTGATTAATCATTGAAACGCCCGATGATGTCAATGTAGGTTGACGAAACAGCGAATAATTATTTTGATACATAAACAATGTTTTTTAATTTAACAGATAATATTCATATTTATTAAGTAAGCATAAAAAAATGCGGGAAAAGCAAATTATCGAGTTTTATTGGTACGAGTAGTTTTGACTTACTAACTAACTAACCACCAAGCCGTCTTTCCAATTCAAGGGGTAGGCAGAAATAATGAACCGCCACATTCTTCTTTCCTGACACACTTCTCTCGCTTCCTCCGTCCGTAGATTTCTGTGATTCCTCACGTGGCCGACATTCAATATTTCATTCATTCAATGATTTATTTGATCGTGACACGTTTTCCTCGGTTTTCTTCTATTTCTAGTTCTGTTTACATCATTAACAAATACTTTCTTAACATATTTTCTTCATTTAATCTTTCCATGCGTCCAAACTATCTTATTGATCCTTTATTTTTTTGTTCATAACACTTTTATTCGCACTGCATTCACTTCTTACATTTTCATTCGACACTCTATCATACACCGATTTTCTATACATTCGTCGAAGATATCTCAATTCTACTGCATTACTTCTACTTTCTTCCTTCGTTTGCAAGTTCCATGCTTCACTTCCATACATTGTTTAATATTTGTAAAAACCTTATGTTCCTATCCTAAAATACGAACTTCAAACAAGTATAAGCGATGTATTCACTAAAATTGCGGATACAAACGTATTACGAATATAATTTACTTAATTTACGCGGGAAACATTAATTTTTATTCAACCGAATAAAATAAGAATATCTAAAGGTAAATACGAAATACAAACACATAACTGCTGTTTGAGTTAAACTGGAAACGGAGACAAAAGGAAAGATTACATCCCCAAACTCGTTTGTGAGCTTCTAGGAGAGGAAATGCAATTTTTCATACTTCTCCATCACAGTAACTCCACGGGATGATTTTGAGTGGGCAATATTTCAGGCCCCCCAGGTGTTTTTCGTTCAAGGAGGACAAAAGGAGCCCCTCCAGCGCAAAAATTATAAATCTCCCCCGTGAATACGGGATACTGCCTACCCTAAGCATTATAATTTCTTCTCAAACAGTTTCTTTTCACTCGTCTGATGTACGACTGGCCGCTCCTTCCTTCCGTGAAAGAAAACACCTGTCACTAGTGACAGCCTTAGCTTTTATTAATAGGGTTCTTTTAAATAATTGTGTACACTCTCTAAACGCGGCGGATTGAAAACCCCTGACTACACAATGAGCGACGAGAATGTAAAAAAAAATTTTTAAAGGGGCGAACATTCATAATTTATTAAAATACATATTTTAAATAAATTTAAAAAAATATGTTAACCGTTTTTACACAATCGCACATATAGATATTATATATTTTTAAACGTGCTAAAAACAGAGTTTAAAAAAAATATATAATGGAAATATATAGTGTAAAAATCTAATGTTTTTAGACTTTTAAAGTAAACTTACATCTATGTTTATACAATTTTAATTCCGTAGTATAATGTTACATTTTTACGAGTGACTAAAATACATTTGGAATAAAATGCTTAATAAAAATGGCGGTATATAAATGATCCAAATTAAATATATTTAATGACATATTTATATAAAAATGTATAAACTAACTAACCAACCAACACCCCATTTCCCCGAAGCGTTAGTCGGAAAAATTGGAGGGCCACACTTTTCTTTTCACATGTACTTCTCTCGCTTCCTCAACATTTCATACATCGTGTCATGCACTATTTCAATTTCTAGTTCCATATACATAATAAATATATACATTTTTACTATTCTTTCTTCATTCATTATTTCCATGTGTCTAAACCATCTTAATGATCCACTCATTATTTTTTTCGTAAGAATTTCATTCGCACCACATTCACTTATAATATTTGCATTCGACTCTCACATTTTTTGGTCACTATAATACACAGTTTTTTCACAAATTCGACTAATAGATCTAATTTCTACTGCATTTATTCTAATTTCATTATACTTTTTTCAGTCATGTCATTCGCTTCCATACATAAGGGTCAGTATACTATTGTGCACTGCTATTTAAGCTTTATAAATATATTTCGAAAACAAATTGCTTAAAATATTATCTTATTATCGAATATGTCCAATCAAGTTCTCGGACATAATTTCTTACGAACTATGGACATATACTCCCAACGGTTGACAGTCGAAATATTAATTCTAGATTCACTTTGACTTGACGTGTTGTGTCGCGCCATAACCCCTGCTACCGTCATGACGACACGAAGCGATTTCCGTCACGACACGAAGCATTGTATCGTGTGGTTAATTAATAAGGTTATTCTAATCATAATATCTGTATGCTTCCGATATTATTGTGGTGCAATACGACTGTAAATATGTGTCTGCCTTAAATGTCGAGTGTAGACATCAATTTTATAACAAAACATAGTCCTAAACAAAATAGTGCAATTCGCATAATTGTTGTGAAATTTGGAAACATTTTTTACATACCAAATAATTATGCAATCTTTTTTTTCTTGGAGTTTGTCTTCTCGCGAGTACCAGCCGGGAGACTATTCACCCAATTATTGGAAATTAATTTGTTGGATGCTAAGGTTTGATTTGTTGGATGGTGAAAGGAATGTTTCTTGGAGGATGTGGTTGGTTAGGTCCGATGTTTGGCAGCTGAGTAGGCGGTTGTAAATATGGAAAAAATGGTGCAGTAAATGAGTACAATGGTCAAAAACTGTGATGGCGGAACTGGAGTCGGCGAGTCTGTTCAGGTAGAGGTTGGTATTTCAACTTGCTGGCCGGTAGGTAGGTGTGAAGAACGAAACAAAAACAAAACTTGTGTATAGGAGTCTACACCTTGTGATGTCACTACCATTTTGAAGCACAATGAAAACAATAACAAACTTCGCACATTCCGAAAAAATACTTAAACAAGGCGAAAATGCAGTTAAAAAAAATTGTGAGCCAGTACAAATGACAGCTGCCTAAACGACGCCATCTTGTTATTGATACACGAATAAAATATTTACGTATGAAACCGCAAGATGGCGTCCTATCTTACAGCATATTTTTTTAAGATGGCAATATGTAAATTTAATCTATTTATGAACAGTTGTTTTGACGACATTATACGTTATTTTTATTTTTATTTGAAACAAAAAACATAGTTATCAGAAAAGTATTTATTTAATGCGAATAAGATTTTAATTATCACTCGTACTTTGATTTTATTTCATTTAATTAAAAAAACTTTTAAAATATTCTTCTTCTTCTTAAAGTGCCCTGTCAGATCCCCCCGATGTTGGCGATCACTCTGTTTAACTCTTCTCTTTCCTGCGCTGTCCGGAATAGCTCCTCCACAGTTCCGATTCCCGTCCATTCCCTCACATTGCGCAGCCAAGAGATCTGCCTTCTCCCTGCCCCCCTGCGGCCCTCTATTTTTCCCTTTAAAATTAGATTCAGCAGGCGATATTTTTCTCCTCGTAGAACGTGACACAGATATGAAATCTTGCGGACTTTGATCAATGTCAGCAGCTCTCTATTTACTCCTGCACGATTCAGGACTTTCTTCTTCGTCACTCTGTCTGTCCATGGGATCTTGAACATTCTTTGGTGAAGAATGTTCAACTAACTCTAACCGGTTCATTGTATTTACTTTTAATGTCCATGTCTCACACCCATATAACAGAACAGACCACACATAACACCTGAACATCCTCTGTCTTAGTTAAAAGATTAATGATATTAATATATGAAAGAGAAACCGTTTAAAATGTATTATCTGAATGGCGCAAATGTTGAAATGTTGACCAATTTAAATATCTTTGGCAGCATTTTCACAAAAGCACTTGACCCGGACATTGAAATAAAATGCAGAATTGAAATTGCACGAGCTGCATTAATAAAATGAGAACCTTCTTTGCAATGATAATCTTAACTTGAAATTGATTGATTTTTAATATTAATTATAATGATGTGCAGCGATGTACCGGATTTGCGACAACTGCAATAAGCATTTTGAAGATATTGCTGTTTTCTACCTAAAGCTAAGATGGCAGTGCACAATGGTGTTCTTGTGCCGACCCTTATGTATGGAAGTGAAGCATGGAACTGGCAAAAGAAGGATGAAAGTAGAATAAATGCAGAAGAAATGCAGAAGAAATGAGATCTCTAAGACGAATGTGTAGCAAATCTGTTTATGATAGAGTGACAAATGCAAGTATAAGAAGTGAATGTGGTGCCAATGAAAGTGTTATGAACAAAATAAGGAAAGGGTCATTAAGATGGTTTGGACACATGGAAAGAATGAGTGAAGACAGAATGGTAAAGAAGGTATATGTAAACGGCATGAACGGAGCTAGAAATAGAGGAAGGCCGAGGAAAACGTGGCACGATCAAATCAATCAAATATTGAATGTCGGTCACGTGAGGAGTCGGAAAAATCGACGTGCGTGCATGACAAGATGTATGAATGTAGAGGAAGCGTGAGACGTATGTCAGGACAGAACAGTGTGGCGTTCCATTCTTTCTGCCTACCCCTCCGGGGAGACGGCGTGATGATAAGTTAGTTAGTTAGTAAAGAACGAAGTTTTAGAAAAATAGTCGGAGCAACCTTTTGGCGTGGATGTGACCATAATATTAATTATTTATATTTTTAATACATGGCTATTAAATTTAATTTGAAACATCTTAAGCTTGACTAGACTTGATTTTTATTTAGATAACTAATCAAGTAATCATCACGCCGTCTCTCCGAAGTGATTAAACATTTAAAATGGATTCGTTTTTTGGGATCTCGGATACACACTTAATGTAATTTGTCTTAATTTATAATAGTAAACACGATTGTTTAGTGGTTTAACTTGGATTTAATTTATATAAATTATATAAATTGTGACAAATTTGTTTTGCCTTGCGAGAGCATTCTCAAACTGAACCTCAGTTGTAATGTTACTAATTATTTTGTACTGAACCTCAAAAATTCCTAGAAATTCATCTGTCAATTTACCTATCTAAGATAAACCTTAAAATTGTTTTATTTAACAACTCAAAAATATGCATGATATACTTTCACCCCCACTCTTAAGATTTCTAAATTCAATATAAGGACACACTGTTTGGCGATTAGGTTCAGTTTGAGAATGCCCTCGCAAGGTGAAACAAATTTGTCACAATGTGTATAATTTATATAAATTGAATCCAAGTAAAACCACTTAACAATCGTGTTTACTATTATAAATTAATAATATATTATACAATAGTTTTACAAAACTAATACCTTAACCATCAATATGTAATTTGTCTTTCTCGTTCGAAGTTTCGGAGATCGTTGCTGTCTCCATCTTCAGGGAAGTTATTACCCAAGATCCCAAAAAATATTATTATTATTATTTTATTGAATCGCTCTTTACATCATGACAGCATAAGCCAAATCGATTGTAAAGGGTATTATTATAGCTATCATAGTGATTCTCGTGACATGTGATAGGTGGCTAATCTGTCGCCATTTTATTGTCACGTAAATTATACACCAGACCAAGACAGTGTGACAATCACATGCCCTCGCCGGGAATCGAACCCGGAACCTTCGGGGTGGCAGTCAATGCACTTACCACTCAGTCACGAAGGTCGTCGTATATATTTCTACCAACCGTGAAAATCTACGTTATTTTTTTAAATGAAATTTCATACCATTTTTAAAGAAATATTTATAAAACAACATAATTCATCTTACGGTTACAATGTAGTAGAATATAAAATTATTAAATTGAAATAAAAAGGCTATATAAAAACGAATGTTTTCAAGATTGATTGTTACATATAAATTTACATATAATATATTTTATCAAGTTATTCAGTAAGATAAAAAGCAACTATTCGCGTATTCAAAAAATGATCGGGAATTTCAATAAAATAAAGGAAGAACATCAATTCAAATTTGTCTTTCACACCCCTGAAAGAACGGAGCGGCTCTGTTGAAGTGAGGGGTGTCAAGACGACACATCTTAGGGACGTCCCTGGGAGGCGAATCGCGTGAGAAACACGCAACTCCCTCTCGACACCCCAGCTTGTATAGGCCAAAGAGTGCCATTTCATAAAGGCGAAATCCGAAAAGATGAGTACCTAATACATTAAAAACGTACATTTATCATCCGAAAGAGAAAAACTCTGCATTGTTGTAAGCTAATAGCTTTTTTATGCGCAACAAAGGTAAGAAGTCGGGAAAATGATAAATCATTTTCCGAGGTGGCATTTTTTCAAAGATCCTCACTGTCTATGCCTGGCTTAAAATATTTTTCAATTGTATGAAAGGAATAATGACAAACATTTTTCTTTCACTCGGCGCAAACATTCATTTCAAACAATCTTCCTTGAGGAATAATTTGTCTTTGCCTTTGCACTTTACCTGTAACCTTTTTGGTTCGTTTTGTCAAAGGACCACCATTTTGATAAAGTGCACGGTTGCACAAGCCAGTGGCGGACCTAAACATATTTTTTTTATAGTCTTCTTCTTGGATTGGGTTTTTTAGCCACATGCAGACCCACTATCGCAATGGACAGTCTTCTTCGGAAACAAGGGACAGCTGATGATGATGACATATATAATACTTCGTATTTTTATGTAGCGATAAATTAAAGTAATTCATTAGTCTTGATATTAGATATACATATAAAACACTAAATTAATATAAAGAATCTTTAGAGGTATGTAAGGATGAAACTGTGAAGCAGTGTATTTTCATTGCCTTTTACGTACAAATGGTGAAATGTTATTATAAGTTTTTTTTAAGATCATATTTATACGAGTATATGGTATGTCAGAATAATCTGCGTATCATATTATATTGCTTGTAACAATTAAATATTTCTTTGTTTCTCTATTTTCAACTAAAATATTTTTATATGTAAGCCTCGTTGATATTTTACCTAGGGATAACTAATTGCCCATTTAATGACATAATCAATCACATTAAATAATGTTTATTATACAATAATGCAATAGTATCATGAAAAACAATTTGCACCAGAAGCGCAAATCAATTTTCTTACAAAAATGTAAGAGTATAAAACTCTTTTTTTTTTAAATAGAAAAGCTTAAGCCCATTAAAACATTAATGTAATACAACTTCTATAAAACGATTTCTAAGTCAATATTCGTTTCGTTATTCTATTATGTATGTTTGTATGTGATTGATCAATAAATATATAACTGAAAATATTCACTATTCAAGACAATACTTTCGCACATTCAACTTTTTCACACATTTTCAGGATCAATTAAGTGTGAAAGTGAGAGCCACCGGTATATACGTTAACAATACTATGTAACTAAAATAAAAAAATAACTCAATCAATCAATCAAATCAGTTTATTTTCCCAAAAGACATTACAAACAAAATAAGGTTTTATTGCATCTTTCATTTTCTTTCGTTTATTTATTTATAAATATCAGATTATCTTCTGAACGTACTTTCATTAATATGTAAGACGTCGATCTCCTCGGAGATCGTATTAAACAGGATGATTGCTATTCCCACCGGTGTCATTAGAGGTAGGTTGGTTCTAGCGGCCGGTAGGTAAAACAATATAATGTTGTCGCTGTCGTCGTCCAGTGTTGAATATAGGACACTCCATTCTCGACTACCACTACCCTGTATTCCTTGGACACTCTTTTCGATTTCCACATCTCTATATTCCTCGCCACTCTATTGCATTGATATCCTGCCATTCTTCCTGAAAAAAAAAGAAAAACAAATAAAAAGAAGAAACTAGCGTTATGAAATGCGCCCTCGTCTGTCGCTGTGAAAAATATTAAAACGCTCCACTTAATGTTATTCGATTTGCCGAAATGTACTGTGACAGCGTTTCACTTTTTGGAAACCTTTCATACATTATGTGCGCGGATTCCCATAAAAAGTTGACATGTGTGCGATATATTCCGAATGCAAATTGGAAGCGATTCAATAAAGCGGGAAATTTATTGGCCGCACTGAAAATTGACTTTGAATTTTTCTTTTGCGCCTCCCCTCTTCTTTGAGAAATGATCATAATTTCTCAGGAAAAAGTCAAATTTTACTTTTCACGGATTTTCTTACTGATGGACAAAAATATCTCCTTGAAATTTAGGAGATTTAAAAAATCACTTATCTGATTTTTTCTTCCTGTGCAGGGAAATGCTTGTCACAGATTAAAGAATTATAAAAACCGAGAAAAAAATGAGATCTCTTAGACGAATGTGTTGATACTCTTTGGATGATAGAGAAAATATAAGAAGTGAATGCGGTGCGAATGATGGTGTTATGAACAAAATAATGAAAGGATCATTAAGATGGTTTGGACACATGGAAAGAATGAATAACGGAAGAATGGTAAAAAAAGTATATGTAAACGATGTAAATGGAACTAGAAATTGAGGAATACCGAGAAAAACGTGGCACGATCAAATAAATCAAATATTGAATGTCGGCCACGTGAGGAGTCAAAGAAATCGACGCGCGTGCATGACACAATTTATGAATGTTGAGGAAGCGAGAGAAAATGTCAAGAATGAAAAGTGTGGCAGTCCATTATTTCTGCCTACCCCTTTGGAGAGACGGCGTGATGGTTAGTTGGTTAGTTAGTTTCTTATTTTTCACCTTTCCTATCGGAAGTTAGACATCATCATGGCTGTTTCTACCCTTAATACAGCAGCTCTAAACAGGGATGTTGTGCTCCAACTGAGCAATTCTCGAAGGTTATCTAGTCAGGGTTTTCTTATATAATAATTAAATAAAATGATGTTTTTTAACTACTTCCACTTTTGTCTTTATTTAGACAGCGACCGGTTTCGCCAGGCTCGCTGGCATCGACACACTGGGCTGGTCTAGGGTTTTCTTATTTTCCCGACACATTGTTTTCCGTTCATTTAACCTTGGATACATTATTTCAAGATATTATATTTTAATATATTTAAGAAGTTATTATTATAAGAATGTGCCATTATAAGCAATGCTTACCAAACTCGTATTAAAAATTAAATTGATGCAAATATGATTCTTAATAAATTTTATGATTTTAAATGTTCTGCAAGTTTTTTAGAGTGTACTCCAACTGACGTAATAATTGATATTTTATTTCTGAGGGTATGATTTATCACTTGTTTATTTTGCACTTGCGAATATAAAAGTAGAGAAAGTGCACTACAAGTAGTGTGTTTTATTCACACTTTACACTTCAATACACGACATTCCGACACAGTAGTATCTATATTTTTTCTGTATTTGTAATATAAAATAAATTTTCGTGAGAAAAACGTGGCACGATCAAATAAATCAAATATTGAATGTCGGCCACATGAGGAGTCAGAGAAATCGACGCGCGTGCGTGAGACGATGTATGAATGTTGAGGAAGCGAGAGAAATATGTCAGGAAAGGAAAGTGTGCCAGTCCATTCTTTCTACCTACCCCTTCGGAGAGACGGCGTGATGGTTAGTTAGTTAGTTAGTTAGTTAGTTTAAGTTTATAAATATAAACGACTCACTTTTTATTTTACCACAAAGTAAGTGCTTTATATTAAGAAATAAAATCTTATTAAGTACCCAAAAGGTAATTTTCATGTTAAAAATACAACATATGTATATAAATCGTTGATTAATATTGAAAACGAATTGCTTTATAATAAAATGATATTAATCATATTTGATAAAGACAGACAGAGACATCTGTTGCAGACAGCTGAAACTCACCACGAGTTGTGACGATTATGATGATGACACAGAAAATGCAATAAGTAAAAGTTCCATCAAAAACTTTCCGTAAAAGTCATTTTTCTAAACGTAATATTAGAACTTTGATTCAAGGGTCTTTAAGTCCTTAATCTTGCCGAGTTAGGAAGGACCCGCGAGCTCCCTTGTATCCTATAGCATCACGTTACACGCCTTCTCGGGCTAGTTTTTACTTTTGGAGCTCATTAGTTTGATGGCCTCAGGCAGCGGTCGTGTAACTTTTTTATCTCCGAAAAATTTCATCATAGCCCGCGGGTTGACAGGCAAAGGATATAAGTCAGCCGCCTTTCTTTCAGAGGGTTCACAGGGGTCACTTCAATGTTCAATATTATTGATTCAATGCGATTTTTCAGGTTGAACGTGAATAAGCTGTATCAGATCGTACGATGAACTGTGAAGAGCGCATATAAAAGCAAATGTGTATTAACCTTTATTGTGCGGCTGACTGCAAAAAAATACCTTTTAAACTGTGGCAAGCTACATTTGCAGTTACCTATGAACTTAAGTTCATTACTAATAAATTGTGGGTAATGTGGACAATGCGTCTGAGCTGCAAATTTAGTCAGTTGCACTTTATGACTATTTTTATTTTACTGTAAATGAGTCAAAACGCACAATGAGGGACGTACAGCATAAGAGAAAGAACAGGAGTGTCAGGCATCATTGGAAAAAGTGGCAAGGCTAAAATGGCGCTGGCATAGGAATATGTTGCTCGTAGCTCTGACGATAGATGGACAAAACGTCTCCTTTACTAGCACCCTAAAATTGTGATCCAAAATCCAGGACCTCCCTATCTTCGATGGAGGGACAATACGAGTATTAAAGAAACCGCCGATACATCATGGATGCGTGATCCCTAGGATCGACAAAAATAGAGACAAAGAAGATGAAGGAGGCCTACGTCCAGTAGTGGACAAATACTAGGTTGATGATAAATATGATTAACAGCATACAATGACTCGAGGATTCGCGTTTCTTAACAATGAATTCATTGAAATAAATATGTTTAAATTTAAATAAGGTTTGTAGCATTTCGAAGGGTTTATGGGTTATAATTATTAGATAGCACTCTTTAATGACTAATACCTGATGTATTAAACTTTAAAAAAAAAATCATTCCGTAGTTTTTCGTCCTTTTTTATGGAGAGAAGATGTCGTAAGAAGTCTATTTTTGTATTTTCTGGCACAAGATTTGTTCCTGATTTTAAACTGAATAAAACCACAATAAGATAACAAGCCAAGGTGAATAATCTTGGGGATGAAAAGCTTGGCTTGGCTTGATTCAGAGGACTTGGGTTAAATCCTGTAGACCACCTTTTTTTGCAATGTAATAATAGAGTTCCATTTTTACATATACTGGAGACTGGATCCGAAAAACTAATACCATTAATTTTAGTCTTTTTTCAAAAGCCTTATCTCATATTTGCAATATCGTTTTGGAACAATTAGATATACTGATTAAAAAAAAATAAGCGACTTTGAGAAAATTTTTTTTTTTTTCAAGGGTAATTTTTCTAAAAATAGCATATTTAAAAAAATTAATGTTTTTCGATTTGAATGCAGACACGGACGCGTTCTGATGTTGTAAGATATATACTTTCTTAGGTGGTCATAACCCAGCCCGGATATATTCGCCCGGTCAAGTTTCGCTCGAGAATTCCTAGGATGAAATTTAGTTTGGGGTAGTTTTATTATATCAAAATGAAATCTTTTTAGAAGTGGACAGTATTTAAACACAAGAATTTACGTATTAAATCATTTATATTTATCAAAAGGGAATATAATGGATGTTTACTGATATTAAGATGCATAGACATTTCAAATCTAAATATTTGTTTTGTAGAGGTACATTATTGCTCCAACGGAGACGTTTTACTAACAACTATACAAATACAATTTACGGTCAACTTACGGATGAAGAGTGTGGGTTATCATAATTTTGAATGGTATATATTATATATTATAAGATATACGAGTATCAATCAAATATATATTTTGTTCTATAATAAAGCCCAACACCGTCGATTTAAATCCACGGCTTAAGATTTTTTCTTAATCTTCAATGTGAACAAGCACAATATCATCACTTTAGAAATACTATATATAATATTACAATATGATAGGTGGATCGTTCTATTTTTTAAGTAAGTAATTTAATATGAATACTTGATACGCTGATAAACATCGAAACAATAAAAGGCACAAGTCATTATTTCTAAAGTGATACTAGTCAAAATAATTTTAACTTATATCACGTTAGAAATTCTATTGCTATTAAAATTTCTTGATGTAACTAATGTATTTTACACTGTTACTAATACACCGTAAATAATATAAATAATTTCTATGAATAATTTCATTTCACTATAAATAATTTCATTCTAATATATAATAGTTTTATGTTTTTTTTTATTCTAGCTACGAGCAGCTCGTTGCATCAAATTTAAAAAAAATGTATATTGCTTAATGCTGCATATTATAATGCCACATTGTATAGCATTATCATATGTGTGGCCCACACATGTCATTCCCATAAATTATAATAAACTTCTAGAAAACAGACGATTTTATTCGTATTAATTATTTATTTTATTTTGTTATATTATTTTATATCATTGTATTTTATATTATTTGTATAAGATTTATTTTTTGGGTGTTGGACGATCGAAGTGTGCGCAGGAGATGCCTATTGGTGGCGATGAGGTTCGCAACCCATCACACCGCGTCTCCCGCGGAGCGAAAATAGAAGGATGGAGTGCCGCATCAGTAAAAGTGTGACAGTCCATTCTTTCTGCCTACCCTTTCGGGGAGACGGCGTGATGGTTAGTTAGTTAGTTAGTTAGTTAATTAATTATTATCTAGTTTTACATCATTGTCCAAGACGGGAATCGGAACTGTGGAGGAGCTGTTCCGGACATCGCAGGATAGGGAAGAGTTTACCAGAGTGTTCGCCAACGTCGGGGGGACCCGACAGGGCACTTTAAGAAGAGAAGTCCAAGAAAAAATAAGCATCTTATTAAGAATTGATGATAAGTCTATTACTTATTCTGTAATTTTCTCTTTTATATTTGATTTTTGCATATATCCTTAATTGAAAATATGCAAAACGATCCACCACACACTCGAAAAGTATTATAATGCTAAGCACCAAATATCGTTTTCTGGAATGCCACAAAATATATAATAACATAATAACTCAAGAAGTGAGAGGCTGGGTTGAATTGTTGGCGAATCTCTGGGGGTATTTACATCGTAACGTATGTTGTCACCGCCCCGGATCCAAGAATTTTTCACACCTCTCGGGCACCGCGGCGGTGGGCGGTGAATGCAACTTTTCAGAGGAGAAAAATTGCAGCCGGCGAGAACGCGACGCATCATTACTTCACTCTCGGATTCACGAGGAGTTATGGCGGGAGAAAAAATACTCTACTCTGTTTTATGGTGATGAATGAATGACCATAATATGACTTTTGAAAGCTCTATATGTACGAATGCTTTGTGACTACGAATTTGAGTGTCTTTGAGAATGATTAAGTTTTATCTGTTTTAATAATAATAAAAATATATATAAATGGTTACATTTACTTTATTTGGTAGGTATATAGATTTATTGTTTCTTGAACAATTATGTAACACTTTATATTAATTAATCACTTTATAATGCCCTAGACATGCGAAACATGTCATTCACATAAGATATAATAAAACTTCTAGATAAATAATAAAATTCAGATTTAACAAACTAACTCACTAACTTACCATCACGCCGTCTCCCCGAAAGGGTAGGCAGAAAGAATGGACTGCCACACGTTAATCGATGCGGCACTCCATCCTTCTCTTTTCGCCATCGCGAGAGACGCGGTGTGATGGGTTGCGAACCTCATCGGCCACCAAAAGGCATCTCCCGCGCACACTTCGATCGTTCAACGTCCACATAATAAATCTAAAACAAATTATCTGAAATACAATGATACAAAATAAAATAACAAAGAAACATAATTTAACACATATTGTTATTTTAAATGGTGCACTTGTCGTCAGCTGGACGATCCGGACATTTGTGTTTATTTATTCCACGTTATCCACTGTTAAATTCAAATTTTTTTCTTCTATATTCACCATTACTTTGTATAACTTTATATTTAAGAAATGATTAAAACGAATGAAAGGCCCAAGATGTCATTCACATTTTATGGGAATGACACGTTGGACCTTTCTAAGGCATTATTAAATCTTTCTTTGACATTTGATAATGCCTTAGAAAGGCGAAACATGTGATTCTCATAAACTGTAATAAAACTTTTAGAAAACAGACGTTTTCATGCGTCTTCATTATTTAATGTGAAGTTTTACTTCTCCTACTTCTTAGTACTACTTATGGCATGTTTCTTAAAAGGAAAGGCCTCCTGTGAGGTCGACTCCCAGCTGTCGATCCATCTCTTTAGTGGTCTGACCGGGGGTTGTCGCCCTTGGGGATGCCGTGCAACACAATGATAGGGAGTCTGGATGGATCTATTCTCTTCACGGGTGCATACCAATGTCTTCTTTTTTTAACAATAGTATAAAAAATAATTACTTTATGATGAAATAGTCCATGTTCGTTAACTAACATGAATGAAAACGTCTGTTTCGTAGAAATTTAATTATGTTTTATTTATTAAGAATGATATATTTTGACTGCTAAGCAACTTTCAAAACTTGTGCATACACATTTGATAATGCTTATGTATTCGCATAGGTGAAACATGGAATTTCCTTAAATATAATAAAACTTACAAACAACAGAAGTTTTTTTTAATATTCGTTATTATATGTGGAGTTTTTCGTAATTGTTCAAGGAACAACAAATTATTGTATATTTTTTAAGTTTATAGAAATTGTTTTTGGACTAGAGCTGAGCGGCGGCGAGGAACTGTAAAATTATGATGAGAGGAATATCTTGTGGGACGGTTCTGTTGTGATCTCAAATTTGAAATTTTGAATTTGGAGAAAATATCTGATATTTTTATGTAGAGTTATAGAATACTAAGGATTTGATATTATTTGAACAACAAGGACGAAGGATGCCTAATGGGTTTTCTAGTAATAATGCACAATATATTTTTAAGGGACTTAATTAGGAGGTTTTTGCGCAAGCACCCCAGTTCAAGATCCCATAGGTTATCATAGATTGACATTAGGCGAAATACACATCTTTACAGAGCTTAGGGTCTAGAATTTCTCGGGGGCATCTAAAAGCATATGACAATTTTCTAACGCGTGAGGTGAGTGAAGTTATATGTGAATTGAAAGTGTTTATCAAGTGTAGTTAAAATGCAGTTAAATTTTGTAAACATAGTCACACGTAGAAGAGTTTACTCATCATCATCCTAAGCTCGACAGCCCTAGGTGGGCCTTGGCTGAATCCAGGAGCTTCCTCCATTCTTGTCTGTTTGATGCCCTTATTCTCCAATTTCTCACTTGCAACACCGATGCATCCGTGTTGACACTGTCCATCCATCGCATTTTGGGCCTTCCTGGTCTTCTACGTCCCTGTGGTACTGAGAGCGTGAGGCGTTTTGTATGGTTGTCGTCGTCCATTCTGATTATGTGACCAGCCCATCTCAAGCGCCCTACTTTGATGGATCTGATCACATCGGGCTCTTTATAGATATCATATAGCTCTCGGTTATATTGACGACGCTAACCATTGAGTCTCTCACTGGGCCATATATTGTCCTAAGAACCCTTCTTTCAAATGCTGCGATGGACCTTTCAGTGTGTTTTGTCATCACCCAGGTTTCAGAGGCATATGTGAGGACTGGTTTGATCAGGGTCTTGTACAATAGTGTTTTTGTGGTTCTTCGCAGTAATTTGGATCTTAACTGCCTAGAAGAGTTTACTAGGCATATTTAAATTGTGTTTGAAGTGAAATTGTATCTAATGATCTCAAATATAATGCAAGCGATGTCAAAAATGTATAATAATTGAATTACGGACATGTCGAAACAACAAACAGATTGTCCGATCACTATGCTAGTGCCGCCATTCAATTTTATTCCCAGCGGGCGGTCGTGAGGAACATTCTCGATGTGTCTAGAATTGTCCCGGATCGCCCGGAATGGTCCCGAACTGTCCCATGTTGATATTCTCCTGGCACGATGTGTTGTATTTGCCGCTCGTGCACAACGGATGCAAGCAACGTAAATACATTCAGCGGTAGGCAGATAATATACGAATACATAAAAGGCCGTAAATTCTATTATAATTTTTATTTTATTTTGTGCATAAAGCTATCTTTATCTGTTGTTTTAAAATGGTTTAATTAATCGTATGTTAACACATCATATGTTATGAATCTAGGGTAAAATGTGATTATTTTTAAATAAAAAAATAAGTAAATGTTTCGTCAACATAGGTTGACGAAATAGCTGTCTCGTAAAATAAAAATACATTTGTGGTACATAAAACAAGTTTTTTTTAATTTAACAGTTTATAATGTTAAAGTATTATAGTGTTTTGGCCAAAACAATGGACTATTTAAAAAATATATATGTTTGTATCTTATAACGAAAACGTTACCAAATCAGCTATCGTCATAAAATATATCCCGTCAAAAAGTATAAAAACGATAAGCACGAATTTCTTCTACTGATCATCCATTGTAAAATTAACGGAAATAAAATGTCGAGAGAAGAAGAAAATCGTAGCTAGAAAACCTTCGAGAATAGTAAAAATGCAGCACAACCTTCTTTCTATCTTTTTGGTGGTCGTCCTGGTGTTCGACCTCTGGAGTCTCGTGCATCGCGAACTAAGGAATCCTCGCTAATTCATCCTCTCGATGTCCCTTCAAAATCGTCTTCTCTGCCTACTCCATCTCAAGATGTCATCAAATTTGTAGGTTTTTCGTTGGGTATCCTAAATCTGAGGGTTCTATACTTAGGAAATTGAAAATAGCTTTGTTTAATCCTCTAATTATTAAAAAAATATTAATAAACACTTTAGGTGTAAAAATGTAATAAAAACTAAACAATGAAAGACTAATATAAACGCGCATTTAAAACTCGATACAATAATTCAAATTTAAAAACTAACCTGGGCTATTTGTAATAAGTACTAATAATAATTTTTTTAACAGTAAGCACTAAAAATATGTTAAATAATAATAATTCATTATGATAATATAAAATAATATAAAATTTGTAATTAAAGGCCGTGCCACACTGTTTGAAACAAGCTCTCCACAAGGGTGATCTTGGTGGAATGTGGAGCCCCACATGTGGAATGCGTGTTTACAACAGTTTACAACACGCATACTATGCGCGTCCGTCCACAAAGGTTGTTGAAGGTCAAACGAATTTTGGTTTCAAACAAGTGTCTACACAGTTTTAAACCGCCGGTGGAGACCGATGTGGAGAGCTTGTTTAAAACAGTGTGGCACGGCTTTAAAAAAAATAATAATGTATTTAGAAATTAATAAACGATTAATTTGCATTTGATTGGGAATAGGAGCTTGGGAGATTAAATGTATACAAAGTTTTTAAGGAGAAAGGAGTTCTGAGGGTTCTACCCACGATAGGTCGCATTGTTTTCATTTCCGCTACTCTTAAGTTTTTTGTTGTTTTATTTATTCATAATTTTTTTGTTTTTAATTTGAACGAATGTTTAGATAACTTCATATTTTTAAAAAACTTTATCGTCATTTTACTAAGTGATCACTTTCATAAAATTTATTATTCTAATATTTTCAACAGAATGAAGTAATTTCCTGAAAACCGTATGATGGAAGTATTATATTAAGCACTATAATATGTTATAGGTATGTAGTCAGTATCCACTCTTGGGAGTCTCTCAGTTCATTAAACGTTAAATCATATTCTGGAACACGAAATAGTTCTGCGGTTTATGAATTCGAAACTTCTAATTGAATCGGGTAGGCTCACGTTGAATTATCGCAAAAATAATTAACATGAATCATAATATTATAAACTGAAAACTATGAAATTTCCAGACATCACAACAAATTAATTATTGCGTATATGATCATAAATTACTTGGTATACGCATAATATTTTACGTCAAAGGTTAGTTTATACATATTTTTTTCAATTATATTAACAAACTTTAATGTTGTTAACGATGATCTAAGAAGACTAATTAATACAAACAAAAACGCTTGTTTTCTAGTAGTTTTATTTTATAATATATTATGTAAATTACATGTTTTACCTTACTAAGGCATTATCAAATGCCGCACATACATTTGATAATACTTTAGGGCGAAACATGTTATTCACAAATGAGGCCACTAGGACAAAAGTGGTCTACCCAACATTTTTTGAAAAATTGAGTTATTGGTCTAACCCACACCTATTTGTGACCTACTATAAAAGGAAAATTAATCTAACCACCATTTCCAAGTGGAAACATAGATATCGCCATAAATACTTCTTTTGCTCTGACAAAAAATCAAAATATATGGAGTCAAATGTGGTCTATTATAAGTAACCATCAAAAAATATCCTTAAACTTTATATTTCCCAATATTGCAAAATACTATTTTAAAGACATACACCAAATAAACAAGGTTTATCGCTAAAGAAGACCCTAACCCATATAGTTTTAAAAAAAAAAATGGGGAAAAAACGTCAAATTTTCAATCGCATTTATCTCCATTGTCTAAATTTGGGGTTAGACCACTCTTGCCCTGGCGGCCTCATATATAATATTAAAATGAAACTTCAAGTTATTTAATATGGAGTTTTACATCATTATTTAAGAAACAATTAATATTATACACAATTTGATGCCTGGATTTAAATAATTTTCAGACGATAAAGTTTAATAATCATTACGAGATGTAGAGAAGTTTTTTTAAAATTTGGATTTAAACATTTATTCATTATCATCGAACCTGTCGAAAAAAAATATCTCAAAACTGTTAAAAAACAAAGCTTCGTCAATACCTGAAAGCCAACTTATAAATTCTCAAATTTTAATTAATTTTGTGCAATAAATTGTACGTCTCTCTCATATGCTCTTATAAAATCAATATTCGAATTATCAGTAGACGGTTCGCACGGTATCTACAATTATTTTACGTGCCAACAATGAAGTACGTATTTGTTATTTTATTAATTTTCTACAAAATGTATCTAATGTAAATGAAAAATTAGTTTATATATTTTTTAAATATACGTTTAGTTAAAATTCACTAATATTCGTTTCTTTAACTGGTTTCGGCAGCTCGTTGCCATCTTATGGAAAAAAATTAGATAATGGCAGCGAGCTTTAAAACTGGTTGAAGATACCAATATCAGTGAATTTTAACTTAATGAACACAAAAAATAAAATTTTCAGTATTTACAATGAACTTTTACCATGAAATTTCAGATAACTTTGAGTAAAAAAAAAATACGGAAAATGTCATTAATTGATTTCCTTTCTTAAAAAGGCCGTAAGATCTTATGTGTTTTAATATAATTTTTGAAAATTATATATTAAAATGTATTTCTAATTTATGAGTTAGTAATTGATTATAATTTATCTTGTTCTTCTTCAAGTGCCCTGTCGGGCCCCCCCAACGTTGGCGATCACCTCGGCGAACCTGTCCCTGTCCTGCCCGGCTCCCCACACTTCGGATGCTGGTCCACTCCCTCACGTTTTGCAGCCAGGACAGCTGTCTCCTACCGGGCCCTTGGCGTGCCTCAAATTTCCATAATTTATAAATTTTATAATTCATGAGATTTTTCGAAAAAAAATTTAAAACTACGCTAACAACATTGACAATATACGTCTCCCAGTTAAAAGCAGCATACGCGACCTAGGAATTACACTTGACTCCAAACAATCTTTTACCACACATATTGAGTTAGTTAATAAACAACTAACTCATAAATTATATATAATAAGGAACTAACTAACCATCACGCCTTCTCCCCGAAGGGGTAGGCAGAAATAATGGACTGCCACACTTTTCTTTCCTGACATATTTCTCTCGCTTCCTCAACATTCATACATCGTGTCATGCAAGCGCGTCGATTTCTCTGACTCCTCACATGGCCGACATTGAATATTTGATTATTTGATCGTGCCACGTTTTCCTCGGTCTTCCTCTATTTCTGGCTCCATTTACATCATTTACATATAATTTTTTTACCATTTATAATATGTACATAATAATATATGTTAAATATACGATAAATATAGGAACTTCCTTATGAATCGCTTTATTTATGAAAAGTTTTGTTATATTTTGTTAGAGCAAATGTACGAAATACGTATTCGAGCGCATAATGCGGTTCATCTCAACATACCGCGCACGTTAGCTCTTCAATCCGTCTGCATCTAGACATCAGCCGTAGAGGGAGGCTGGGGAGACACGTACCGGTTCCTGGGACACATTGCCGGAGGGAAGTAATACTCGCCATAAAAACTATAATGCACTCTGACTGATTAATATGTCCGTAAATACCAGACGGGTGGTAGTTTGCGCTAGCAATTATTTTTCAAGAGCTCTCCAGATGAGTTGGTTTATATGGCTAAAACAAGTGTTCATTTATTTACATTTTGTACAAACGTGAAATTTCAAATATTAAGCCATTGCTATTAGGATAATAAAAACACATGTTTCAAAAGAAATTAAATATAAGTTAACACTCAAAAATTTGTATTTCTTCTTCTTCTTCTTTGCTAGCCTTCTTCCCTCCACTGCTGAATATAGGCCTCTTCCAATTTCCTCCACTCGTCTCTATCCTGCCTCCTTTGTATCCAAGATTTTCCAATCATTTTGACAATATCATCGCTCCATCTCATCGGTGGCCTTCCGACACTTCGCCTATTTGCCCATAGTCTCCAACTGAGTGTCCTGGGTGCCCATCTGTTTCCACCCTGTCTAGCCAAGTGTCCAGCCCATTGCCATTTCAATTTTGCCACTCGGTCCATGACGTCAGCAACCCTGGTGCGGCGTCTGATTTACGGTCATTTAAACCATTTTAATACGCTTGGGAAATTGAAAATAACTTTGTTTATAATCCACAAAATATTTAATAAAACACGACATTTTTCGTAGAATACCTCCATCTTCAGGTGTAAATACTCTTATATAATAAAAACTAAACAACGAAAGACTAATATGAAAAACGCATTTAAATATGGATATACAAAGGAACAATACATTTAAATTTAAGAACAAAGAAACAATACATTTAAAACTTTAACCTAGGCTAATTGCTATGAGTACTAATAATTATTTTTTATCAGTAAGAACTAATAAATAATATTAAACAATAATACACGAGCACATATTATAATAGCTCAAAATAAATTGTATAGTGTGTGATGGTATTGAACCATCGTAGAGAGAGATACGTGAATTCAGATGTACGAAAATAAATTCAAATGACTAGAAAATATAACACCTAACCAAGTGGGATGGATGTAGTGGTGCGGGAAGCAGAGGGGGACGAGGGGGAAGATTTGGGGATGGGTTTGGGGCGCGGGGAGCGGGGAGCGGGGAAGGGTAGTGGGCCAGGGAGAGAGGTAGCTCGGGGCAGTTGACTTTTGACCTGACGGGAAGCGGTCGCTTTGGTATTAAATTCAGTGGGTGTTTGTTGTTCTGATTATCAAGAACTTCATTTTATTTTGTATACAAGTATAGTGGTACGAGGGGTGCGGCATTTGCAGATTTAAAAATACTATAGAATCAGTTTTCCTGAGCTGTTACGACTGAAAAGCTAAGTCTAGAATTAAGAATTTATATTTCAGGAAATTGGAACGTATGCGTTCGGCTTACTCCATGATTATACTATGCTTACGTTTATGTATTACATACATGCACCTAGATATATATATGTATATGATATATTGATACCTTTCCTATACTGCACGTAATATAGTTCAATAACACTCGGGCCAACGCATCGCGCCCGAACCAGGTATTCACTAACTCATCGAATACTGAAATCTTAGTTATGGACATGTAGCGTTCTAACAAAATTTGCCATCTTCTATATAAATAAACATATAAACTTCGACCCATGCAAATTATGCTACATAAATATGGTTGACTGCTGATGAATGAAGACAGTTAGGAGGGGTTGGGATCGCGCACTTCTTTGACCCCACCGAAAGACGAAATATAAGGTAGTATGGTGAAAGACCCTGCTATCTGTCTATTGGTGGAGATTGTCTCGAAGGTGAGTGGACCGACTGCTGACGAATGAAGACAGTTAGGGGAGGTTGGGATCGCGCACTTCTTTGACCCCACCGAAAGACGAAATATAAGGTAGTATGGTGAAAGACCCTGCTATCTGTCTATTGGTGGAGATTGTCTCGAAGGTGAGTGGACCGAACTTCGAAAACCCCTGATAGGGTGATGGCCAGGTTCATGGGTTTGAATCCCCAGGTCCACTGATTAAGGGTTGGGAAGTAGGTCGTCTGGTTACCAGACGATCCTGCTGTGGAGCAGTGGAGAAAAATCACCAGATTGACGAAAGATCTGGGTCAACGCGATACTAACACTATCATATCCCAGTTCCCACAATTCCTTATACTCGTATACTTAATATATTATATTTTGACATTGCATTGTTATATAATTTGTACCTTTCAGGAAACTGTTCTTTATTGCATCATTATTACATTACGCTCTGATTTAAATTACTGTACATCGTATTTGTTCCAAATTGTTTGTGAATGTTTCTTCCAGGGCTGCCACATTTTCTAGAGATAATATTTTGAATTAATATTTTGTAAACTTAGAGATATTTTAGGTTGTTTGGTTTAGATGTTCCTAGGAAATATTGAGTGACATATAGTTCGATTACACGTGGGTTTGTCAGGATTGCTTAGAATATTCGGAAGGGTTAGGAACGATTAGCTTTAGAATGAAATTATCAGTAATCGCCAAATAAAAGGACTTGGATTACATCGGTCATAACGAAGGGTCATACGGTATTATTTCTAGACGATCACGAAGGCCAACTCGCGTAAGGTAAAACACCTGTAAGCTCCGTACAGGTGGATGAAGAGGGAATGACTGGAGGAAGCTCCACCATTCGCGGATGAAGGTTAGGGGCTCCTCGCGGAGAGGAGACCGTCATCACAGTTAGGTGTCCTCGAGGAAAGGGCTATCCATCACATTTAGTGGCGTGACCAGGACGTTCCACCACATTTGGTGCCGTGACCAGGATAGGACTGGAGAAGGAGAGGAATCCTTCCACACCAGGTCCATCGCGGATAGGACGATTCCCCACATTTGGTGCCGTGACCAGGATTAGACATCACGGAGATCGTAGGTAGCTCGATCCACCACATTTGGTGCCGTGACCAGGAGTTTGGTTTAAAGCATTACTTGATAATTTCATTATTATGCATATTTATTTAATTAGTTTAAAAATTTAAATTGTTTTAAAAAAATTATTCATCGCTAGATATTTATGCCAACCCTAGCTAGGATTCGTAGACAGTGTGCAGGTTTTCTAGGAAGGTATTCTAGGATGCTCTATGCAGGGGTCGCGTATCGTTTCGAATATAATTATCGGCGTGGTATTTAGTTTATGATTTGAATATTTAAAGAGAACTTCGAACATATTATAGAAAGTTTAGTATTGAAACACAACTTTAGTTCACTTTCGGTAGGTTTAATAGGAATAAAACATTATTATCATAATTTTGTTATTGTAGAAGAATATTTTGAGAATTTAGAAAAGGGTGAATGTAAATATTATTATTCATAAGTAACGCTGTTCTATTAAATTATTGTCAGCTTGAAATTATATTCGAGACCAATTAGAGTAATCTTTAAATTATATTAAATTATTGACAGGTTAATCGTATATTTGAGATCAACTTAAGTAATCATTAAAACATTCACTGCATTATAGACTCATGTATATTCTAATCACACTTTTAAGAGTACGCTCAATAAATAAATAAATATTGTGATTTTGTACCGAATTAGCATATTTGCCAAAAAAATTTTAAGGGCCCCGCTATTATTAGTATGCTTAGAGTAGAATATAGTATTTAAGTTAGTTTAGATGTATGATCGTGACGAGATTGAATTCATGCTTAAAATATTGGGAATTAGTAATATCGAGAGTTATATTTATTTCGTAAATGTAGTGTGTAAAAAGGTTTGTTACCACCTACGTTTTTTCCATACTTCTAAAAACTGCAGCGAGAGATCTGAAATGGTAAACATGTGTCTTGAGTCAATAACATTCTTCTTGGTTTGTATTTTTCCATAATCCTGGATAGGTACACATTAATTTCTTTCACACCAAAATAACCATAAATTAGTTCGAGTCAAGTGTTTACATCAGGATACTTCTAGGGATCGCGGTCGGTTAGGTCGCCGTAGCAATTTTGCTTGTTAGGGGGATGTAAATAATATTATTTATAACGAAAGTGACAAATAAATGGGTCGTTTCTAAAATATTTAATCATTTATTGGCCACGTATAATAATACGTACTTGGATTTCGACTGTCCCAGTAAAAGAAGGACGTAGCTCGGTAATTTTAGTTAAATATATAATTATAATAGTTTATGAATACGGAATAGGATAGGAGATATATTTTATAATGGCTAGTTTACAAAATTTATATTTAATGTCTTTATGTTCTACGTATGAGCAATAGGTCATCGATAATAATTTTAAGTTATGTACATTGCGAAGTTGAAATACAGACGTGTTAATTATATAAAATAGAATTGCGAGTAATGATTAAATCAGTAATAATAAGAGTTTAGGTTACTTCCATCGTAAATTAAAATACAGATGTGTCAATTATGCGAAATAAATATTATTGATTTGGGAGATGCCTATTGGTGGCGATGAGGTTCGCAACCCATCATTCCGCGTCTCCCGCGGAGCGAAAAGAGAAGGATTGAAGTGCCGCATCGGTTAGAGTGTGACGGTCCACTTTCTGCCTACCCTTTCGGCGAGACGGCGTGATAGTTAGTTAGGTAGTTGATTGATTATTAATTGCAGCAAGTTGGAATTTAGGTGAATATCTGCGAAGCGGAAAATAAAATATTATATTTTAAATGAATCAAATTGCAGTCGGATATTAAGGACGTTGCGGTCTGAGATACCCTAGAGATACCGAGGAGACCACTTAAAGATATCGTTAAATTTTGTGAATTTTAAAGTGTCGACAATTTTAGCCGTTAAATAATTTCGGATGGAATAAAAAAAAAAAATTCTTAAGTTTCTAGGCTATGTGTCGGGCTTAAATCTTAAGGAGATAGAGTTATTTATTGCGGATGTTGGGACTTGTTAAAATAATGGAGCGGAGGATGAAATTCTGAACGGTCTGTTAATAGGTGATAATTTTTCAATAGTGTCAAGTTGGTATTCTGTAGGCTGGCATTTCATGGAATTCACCTTATGGATCAAGTATCTCGCCAAGCTGGTGTTGTTTTAGGTCGCCATGGGTTGGGTTCACGATAACAAATACTAGGAAATGAACGGCGATGTGACATGCATTTGTGAAATTATTACAGGTTCGAGGACGATACTTAAATTGTACAAAAAAAAAAAAAAAATACGATATTTTATGATACTTTAGAATAATATTTAACAAAATGGAGCGGCATACCCATAGGTTAGTTCGTATATTGCGGAATACATAAATACAAATACATGTTATTTCAAAAGGAATATAGGATAGTGCTTATAATTGTCGAATAAACAATTACGGTGATCAACCGAAGTAGTATAATATGTTAGCATTTAAAGATGATTTCGTTTAAATCTGAATTTATCGGTTAACTGTATATTTTCATAAAGTATTGTAACTTAATCGTAGTTTTAAAATAAGTCTAAGACTAGAGGTGAAAATCCGGATGAGTAGGTATTATAATACATAAACATATAATAGGAATTGACAAATATATGAGTAAGATAATTATAAGAAAACAAATAAAAATATCGATAAAAGGCTATGATGTTTAGGTATAGGTATTTCAGGTTTCAATTGCAGCCGGTTATAGGTCACTTACATATATCCCAACATTATTAGGTGTATCAAAAAAAAAAAAAAAAATCGGAATTTATAAAATTAATAAATACTTCCGCAGTCATCAAAAATTAAGGCCAAATATCATCGATATATATATAATAGATTTCTTCCGAAATTCAGTAAATTATTAGATTACTTAACAACAGATAGTCGCAATATTCTACAATTATGTTTTGCGGAGCTCTACATTCATACTTCGTGGAGCGGACGCTCGTCGATGGCTCCGACTTCTAATGGAACTCCTTTTGGTTTTATTGATTTGACCGCGTCACGCTTTCTTCCGACTTTCTCGACTTTCTTTAATTAGCACCGTGCGTATATAATATATCTTTTCAAAAATAATTTACGTTATTTATTTTATTTAATCTTAGGAGCTTGATGTTATTATTTTAGGGAGCGTTCGATCGATCGAGGTGTGTCACCAAATTACAAGAAATGTTTAAAGCAGCAGAACTAATTATCAATCATAGTGATGAGGAAATTCTTAGGGGGGTACGTTTAGAACCATAATGGTAGATTGAATTTAGAATAAGAACTATTTTAAATTGTCCGAGTAATCAGATGTGTTATTCATCATTCATTATTATTATTTTTTGATCTAGGTAATAGGGTCACTAAATAAAGATAGGTACAACGGCAATAGTGATTATGATTATTATAAGGAATAGATTATAAGTTATTTTATTTATGATAAGTTATATTTTAAGTGCGTCGTTTGTAAAATCAATTACCACGAGGGTACACTAGAAAAGGGCTGACTGGTCAATGCAGTCTTTATTAGTTTAGATTATAGTTATTATAGCATAAGTTTAGTAGTAAGTAGCTATAAATAGGTAATAATTGCGTTAAAATTTGACCTTGATCTAGGTAGTAAATTTATGCTCGTATTCAAAAAAAAAAAAAATAATAATAATAATAATAAATAAATAAAATAAAATGATGTACACATAATGATAATAAAATGAAATACAAATAAATAGATAAAATAAGTAAATAAATAACGGTGTGTGAGTACATGTGCACGTGAGAGTAAAAATATGTAACGAAATATGTGCTTTGGATTTGAGGGGCTGGAGTTTTAGGGGGGAGATGAGGAAAGTTGTATTTGATTTGATTTTGTGGAGCGGAAGAATTTCTTTTGTAGGGACATGGCGATATAATTTTAGTTATAATATTGTGTTCAAAATTTGCCAGATTAGATTCTAATTGGAAACAATAAAAATAAAATGAAATAAATGAGTAATGGTTGTGATTTCACCAATACGAGGTTGATAAAGTCTTCGGATTCTAGGGGGGAGGTTTATTGATAAAAGCGTTGTCGCTTATATATTTTGCGGTGACTTAGGATAATAAAAGGAGCGAAACGAAGAAAAATATTTTACTCGTCAGATTCTTGCTAGAATCTAGGGAATAGAAGTGGCGGCAAAATTATTAGTTCGAATTGAAGGGGTTGGTATATCAAGGCGTAGGTACGCTAGTAGTTAAGACAGCAGAATAATGTACTGTCAAAGGACAATTATCATAGGTTAAATAACATAATAAGGTAACTTACTAGGAAAATTAACAAGGGTGGAACGAATTACCTGGAATTGAGGAAGCAACGGAAAACTTTCTGCCGAGTTTTCCTGGTTTCCTCTAGGGGGGAACTGTGATGGTATTGAACCATCGTAGAGAGAGATACGTGAATTCAGATGTACGAAAATAAATTCAAATGACTAGAAAATATAACACCTAACCAAGTGGGATGGATGTAGTGGTGCGGGAAGCAGAGGGGGACGAGGGGGAAGATTTGGGGATGGGTTTGGGGCGCGGGGAGCGGGGAGCGGGGAAGGGTAGTGGGCCAGGGAGAGAGGTAGCTCGGGGCAGTTGACTTTTGACCTGACGGGAAGCGGTCGCTTTGGTATTAAATTCAGTGGGTGTTTGTTGTTCTGATTATCAAGAACTTCATTTTATTTTGTATACAAGTATAGTGGTACGAGGGGTGCGGCATTTGCAGATTTAAAAATACTATAGAATCAGTTTTCCTGAGCTGTTACGACTGAAAAGCTAAGTCTAGAATTAAGAATTTATATTTCAGGAAATTGGAACGTATGCGTTCGGCTTACTCCATGATTATACTATGCTTACGTTTATGTATTACATACATGCACCTAGATATATATATGTATATGATATATTGATACCTTTCCTATACTGCACGTAATATAGTTCAATGACACTCGGGCCAACGCATCGCGCCCGAACCAGGTATTCACTAACTCATCGAATACTGAAATCTTAGTTATGGACATGTAGCGTTCTAACAAAATTTGCCATCTTCTATATAAATAAACATATAAACTCGACCCATCAAATTATGCTACATAAATATGGTTGACTGCTGATGAATGAAGACAAGGAGGGGTTGGGATCGCGCACTTCTTTGACCCCACCGAAAGACGAAATATAAGGTAGTATGGTGAAAGACCCTGCTATCTGTCTATTGGTGGAGATTGTCTCGAAGGTGAGTGGACCGACTGCTGACGAATGAAGACAGTTAGGGAGGTTGGGATCGCGCACTTCTTTGACCCCACCGAAAGACGAAATATAAGGTAGTATGGTGAAAGACCCTGCTATCTGTCTATTGGTGGAGATTGTCTCGAAGGTGAGTGGACCGAACTTCGAAAACCCCTGATAGGGTGATGGCCAGGTTCATGGGTTTGAATCCCCAGGTCCACTGATTAAGGGTTGGGAAGTAGGTCGTCTGGTTACCAGACGATCCTGCTGTGGAGCAGTGGAGAAAAATCACCAGATTGACGAAAGATCTGGGTCAACGCGATACTAACACTATCATATCCCAGTTCCCACAATTCCTTATACTCGTATACTTAATATATTATATTTTGACATTGCATTGTTATATAATTTGTACCTTTCAGGAAACTGTTCTTTATTGCATCATTATTACATTACGCTCTGATTTAAATTACTGTACATCGTATTTGTTCCAAATTGTTTGTGAATGTTTCTTCCAGGGCTGCCACATTTTCTAGAGATAATATTTTGAATTAATATTTTGTAAACTTAGAGATATTTTAGGTTGTTTGGTTTAGATGTTCCTAGGAAATATTGAGTGACATATAGTTCGATTACACGTGGGTTTGTCAGGATTGCTTAGAATATTCGGAAGGGTTAGGAACGATTAGCTTTAGAATGAAATTATCAGTAATCGCCAAATAAAAGGACTTGGATTACATCGGTCATAACGAAGGGTCATACGGTATTATTTCTAGACGATCACGAAGGCCAACTCGCGTAAGGTAAAACACCTGTAAGCTCCGTACAGGTGGATGAAGAGGGAATGACTGGAGGAAGCTCCACCATTCGCGGATGAAGGTTAGGGGCTCCTCGCGGAGAGGAGACCGTCATCACAGTTAGGTGTCCTCGAGGAAAGGGCTATCCATCACATTTAGTGGCGTGACCAGGACGTTCCACCACATTTGGTGCCGTGACCAGGATAGGACTGGAGAAGGAGAGGAATCCTTCCACACCAGGTCCATCGCGGATAGGACGATTCCCCACATTTGGTGCCGTGACCAGGATTAGACATCACGGAGATCGTAGGTAGCTCGATCCACCACAAGTGTAATTGGATTAAAAAATCATGTAGTTAAAAACATGAATAGTCATTATGAATTTTTACATCATTATTTCAGAAACACAGAATGAAAATTTGCACCTTACAACAATAAAACAAGGTCTTCTTCTTCTTCGCCAATGGCAAGCTAGTTGTAGTAGGAATGCTTCTAAATATATTCCTATCTCTACTATTTCTTTTACCATTGTGGTGGAAGGTTTAGCCGACTCTGGATCATTTCCAGGGGTGCCGGGTGTTATAGTTACACCACACGTAGAGGCATCTTTTTTGCCTCTAGGAACCTTATTTGCCCCCAAGCCCAAGGTACAAGGTCTTGAAATACTTCTTTAACCCTTATTTGCAGTCCAAACTAATAAAAAAATGTTTCAAACTGCAGCAGACTACATTTGCAGTTCATATTTGAATGTATCTTGTAAACCTAATTGGAAAACTCCAGGTGTTTATAAATAGTTGCTTTCGCACAATATTGTATCAAATGCGGTTCTCTGGACCATGGAAGGCGAAAAGCCAATTAGAGAACAAGTCGCTAGACGCAAACGGCAGTGGATTGGTCACACTCCGAGACGGAACCCAGTCTGCATCGCTCAGGGTGCACTAGATCGGTCCCCTATGGGGAGAAAAATAAGCGAGGTAGACCTGGAGCCACCTGGAGAAGAACCCTGCAGGACGAGGTTAAAGCAGCGGGCCTCACTTGGGATGATGTTAGGTATCAGATATGCGATAGAGTCGAGTGGAGAAGGTTCCTTGAGGCCCGATGCACCACGGAGGTGTGACAGGATAAAAAGAAGAATGAACCTTTTCACTTGATGTCCTTACTACTAAATTGTATGTAATATTATGATGAACTGGGACTATCTGCCTGCTACGAATGTAGCCAACCGTAGTTCAAGACCAATTTTTAAATGGAAATGATAACTATCGCACAATGGGGGTTAAAATGGTCTGGTGTATAATTCACGTGACAATAAAATGCCGGTAAATCATGAGAATCAATATATTAGCTAAAATAAATTAATATATTAGCTAAAATAAAATAAAGAATCAATATATTAGCTAAAATAAAATAAATTAAAATAAATTGTATACAGTAATTGGGTTCAAACGACCTGTTGTATACAAAAAAATGTAAGTCATTTTTGATCGAAATGTTCAATTAAATCGCAGTATATTTACCAGTGTACTTATATGACACGAACATATTTGCTTTATCGAGGAGTAAACACTAGATGGGTAGGAGCCGCGGTGCGAGCCCGAGATAGCCTGGCCCCGCCCCTAATGACGTCACGTGCTGGGTCCGCTCCAAGGCAGATAGCGGCAGGAGGCTGGAGCAGGAGAGAGCGTATTGCGGCAGAATAAATTGAAAATAAACAAATTTCGCGAATAAGATTGCTCCGGTTACATATCCCCCGAGGACCGCCAGACCATCGAAACGAACAATGATATTGATTCAAATATTTGTAAAACATTTTGCATAAAGAATTCATACGTCGAATTTTCGTTTATTTTATGATTCAAATCTTTCTTCTTCTTCGACGTCCCTACAGCTCATAACGAGCCTAAGCCTCCAGTATTCTTCGCTTTCAACTCCTCCTGTTCTCCGCTTCGACCTTCCAATCTGACACTCGTAACAATTTCGCCCCATCTCTCTCAACTTCATCATCCCATCGCAGCCTTGGTCGTTTAATTGGTCTTCTATCACTTGGGTGCCACTACAGCAATCTTTTTGGGGTTCGCGATAGCGGCATCTTCTACACGTAACCGGCCCATCTCAGTCTATTCAGTCTGACCTGGGTGGAGAGACTGGGAGCTTTGTAAATATGGTACAGCTCGTCTTTATGCCAGACTCTCCAGCCTTCACCGTTATGATTCATATACACAAAATTAATATTTATTGAAAACAAAGGCATTAAAACTGTAAAATTCCATAGTGATACACTTAGGAAATTGAAAATAACTTTGTTTATTATATTATCCCTAAAATATTAAAAAAACACATAATAACACATAAATATATAATAAAAACTAAACGAATGACTTTTTTTCTTTTTCTTTTTTTAATACACTTTGTTTATACAACACTTACATTATTTTTTTTTTAAATAACATAGACATGTTTCGGACAACCAGTCCTTCTTCAGTTAACAAATGTTATAAAGACTGTCTTTGTAACATCTTTCAGATCATGTAAACAATTTTATGATATTTTAAATCTGTATGTATCTTTATAATATGGATCACTCAAGAAGGACTGGTTGTCCAAAAGATGTCTATGTAATTATTTTTTCTTTAATGTAAGTGTTGTATAAACAAAGTGTGTAAAAAAAGAAAAAGAGAAATAAATCAATTACAGCACAAAATATGGCGAATATAGAAGATAACCAAAGAAAGACTAATATATAAAAAAAAACGGATTGTGTTACTTTTTACACAGGAAAAACAGGACGAAAATTTAAAACACGTATCAACGAACACAAACAAGCTTTCACCAAACATACTATTATTTCTGAGATGGCTAACCATTGTTTTAAATTTGACCATAGTTTCGATAAAAATGACACAATATTTCTACACACTATTGACTCCGGCTCATTGAAGTGCGTTTGCATTACTGAAACTATCGGTTTACGGTATACGGTGGATTCTGCGGTTTATTCACATCTCAAAAACCTCCAATCGGTTCATTAGAAGTAAGATGAGATAAATTAAATGTGGTCTGGCACCCCCTTGTTGTTGCCGTCTTTAAATGTAAGTCCCGGATGGACCGGGGACAGGCCCAGGGAGTGTATGAGCGATGCTGACAAAAGGGCGCCACTACGCCCTATAACAGCCTCGGGAATGTGGCGGGAACTTCTATGTTCCTTAAAAAAATCGGTTGATTAAATTCACTTTCAGAGTTCAAGTTTCAAAGCCAGAGAGTAAAACTTTAACCGAACTAATTTGGATCTAGAAATCAACACATTATTCCTTGGACTATACGAGAACATATCATCAATATGGAAAATGCTTTTCATAAATTGTATGACTATCGGAAGTAGTTATTTTTTTAGAGTAACCAGAACATATACTCAAGAAGGTAGAGAGAGAAACCTTAATAGCAAATGTAAATGAAAAAAACGCTTATCTTCTAATATTACTTGAGGTGTTAATGGGTTAATGGATTCACATGATCATCGATCAAAATAATTTGGTTTCAAAAACGATTTTGCTTAAGTGAAAAACACTTTGGTGTATTAAAATTTAAAATGGGGGTTTCCCTTGTTTACATACACGTGTACTTTCAATGTGTGTTCTTGTGACGTGTAATCGAATTTAAAAGCTAATAAATCATTCGAAAAATACGTTGAAACATGCTGTCATTTTAGGAGAGTACAAAGTGTATTGCAATTGATACTTTTATTATGTCACAAGGAATACTACAAGTACAAATAATATAATAAGCGTATTCATTCTATATTTTTATTTTCTTATATGTTGCGTAATTTTTTACGTCATTATTCTACGTTATTTTAATATATCGTTTTAAAAAATGTATACTCATCATTTCATTTATTGTATTATATCAGGTCCTTACATATTAAATTAGCGTTTTGTATGGGAGGAACATAAAGTTGATTTTTTTAAATATAATATATTTATTTAATCAAAGTATGTACCATTGCTATCTATGCACTTTTGCCATCTCATAGGTAGTTCATCGATCCCTTTACTAAAAAAACCATTCGGACGGGAATCAATAAAATCTTTGAAGTCGGTTTGGACTGCCCCATCGGAGTTGAATTTTTTCCCTTGCAAGAAGTTATCCAAATTTCGAAAAAAATAGTAATCTGTTGGGGCAAGGTCCGGAGAGTACGGTGGATGTCTTAGACATTCCAATTGAAGCTCTTCTAATTTGGTCGCCGTCTGTTGTTCAGTGTGTGGTCTAGCGTTATCATGAAGCAGCAGTGGCCTAGAGCGATTAACCAGCCTCGGTTGTTTAGCAGCTAGCTTTTCCATCATGGTTTGCAGTTGCTGACAATAGACATCTGCCGTAATCGTCTGGCCAGATTTAAGAAAGCTGTAGTGAACGACACCAGCACTAGTCCACCAAACGCTCACAAGTAACTTTTTTGGAGTCAATTTTCGCCTGGGGCATGGTTTGGCTGGTTTGGCAGGGTTCAGCCATTGCGATGAGCGCTTCCGATTATCATACAGGTCCACTTTTCATCACAGGTAATGATTCGATTCAAAATCCCTTAATAATTGTGCTGGTTGAGTAATGAATGAATTATAAAAAAACAAATGAATTATAATTTTCGAAACACAAAAACTTGAGTAAATAGCTGTATAAATTTGAATTTGGAATTCCTAACCAAAGAGAAGATATTTGAGATCAAAGTTGCCAGTACGGCAAAACGCCAATTTCATATGTAAGGACCTAATATTTTAGATTTTTTAATTTCGATTTGTCTGCTAGATATTATGAAATAATAGTAGTAGATGAGTTCGCGTATTAAGGTAGTATGTTTACCAGAAATGGGCAAGTGGAGAGGGATATTGATAAAAGGGTTGGGGCACCCAACAAAGTGAATGGTGCACTTAAAGTTGTCACCGCAAACAAAAACCTATCCAAAAAAGCTAGAATGGCAGTTCACAATGGTGTTCTTTTACCGACCCTTATGTATGGGAGAGAAGCATGGAACTGGCAAAAGAAGGATGAAAGTAGAATAAATACCTGATGTTTTAGATACTTCAGTACCATTTCATCGATTTATCAACGGTTCATTAAAATCGACGATTGAGGGTTGGATATTAAATAGCCGCCAAGTATCAAAAAAGCAGATTTTTTATCGCAATTGGTGTTAAGCATAAGGTCGATAACTGTGTAAACATGCAATGTGATTGAATAATATAGTGTAGTTCATACGTCACCCTAAACATGCCACCCGTAGTACACGGCATATTTTATATTGAACAGTGTTCGACATACTTTGTGTTGTACTTGTAGTTGTTTTATAAATATATTTTACTTTTTTATATACTTTGTATACAACACAAACTTTAATACAAATTAAAATTAAATATTAAACACGTTTCGGACTACCCGGTCCTTCCTCAGTGATATTATAAAGATACATATTAAAAATATTATATCATTTGTCAAAACTGATCATATTTGTAAACAATTTTATAATATTTATAAAATGTATTTTTATAATATCACTGAGGAAGGACCGGTTATCCGAAACATGTCTAATATGTAATTAAAATTATTTTTAATCTTAGTGTTGTTTATACAAAGTATATAAAAAAGAAAAAGACAAATATTATAAAATTGTTGACAAATATAGTCAGTTTTGACAAATGTTAAAAAGATTTATTTTAGAACGTTTATGCTTTTGTTATAACAAATATTATGAAAAAATTTAAAATAATAAAATTTCTTATCGTGGTTCAGGTATTAACTTACAACAAAAGAAATAAATAAAAAATTGGACATGACGTTAAATTTATTTGTTTATTTATAAAATTTTCTTTATTTTTATTTGCTTTTTTAATTTCTAAAATATCGAGATTGTTCGAGATTTTCCATTTTTTTTTGTTTTAGGTTTAAACCACTTAGCACCTTTGTAGTAACCAGCCTTCATTTATAGAAGTGTTCCTTTGCTAATATGCAGTGTGAAACACATTTTTTCTGAAGTAAGAACTGGACGGATTTGTTGTTTAAACAAGTTCTAATTAATGGTGAAATACTTTGGTCTCGGGGGGGATTGTTGGTGGATTTAATCAAAATGTCGTCCTCATACAGTGCTGCCGGCTACCACCGAGCTACGGGACATTGTCTAAATAATGTCTCAATTTTGTCTTGACACTTGACGTCGTAAATTTCGAGTGTCGTGAACACGCGAAAGCTTTTTTCACCGCTAACCTGATTGGAAAAACCCTTCGGCGTCGAAGACTGATTTAAGTAATTTACTTCGTTAACCCGTAGATACCACGGTTGTGCATGCCACTAGTACAAGCGTGGGGTTTTACGCATAAGAAACTCATAAATACATAAAAGTGATTTATAATACTTATTAAAATAATTAATTAATAATTAAATAAAACGATATTTTTTAACTACTTCCACTTTTGTCTTTATTTAGACAGCGACCGGTTTCGCCAAATAATGTTTGTGCACTCCCCGTTGCTATACCCCATATAAAGAAATAAAACATATTCCTGGAATCGATTACTGCCCAAAATGTGTTTTTGATTGATTCCAGACCCTAGCAGCTATATGGATTGAGAAAACCGAATAAGGCGCGGCCAACCTTACGGACCAAGAACTATAACATATAATATTTAAATTCAGTAATAATTTAAACAAAATTACCATTTTTTCAAACATTATATATGAATATGTAAGAGATAATAAAAATTAAAACCCATTGTATTAAACACGAACCTCCAAGAATACCTGTAATACCAATAGTTAAATTCAGAAAAAAATTACATAAATATTTGAAGATTATTTTTGTATAGAATCATGTTTACCACCCCTGATCTGTATGTATATAAAGGACTAAGTTTACAATAGTGTTACCAGTCTGTCGATGCCAGCGAGCCTGGCGAAACCGGTCGCTGTCTAAATAAAGACAAAAGTGGAAGTAGTTAAAAAACATCGTTTTATTTAATTATTATTTAAAATGAACTTCCATCAAGAGATTTCAGTAAAATCATTTGACTATCTTAAAATAATTAACTTCGTAAAACTGCACATAATCTGCATATCGCCTCTTTGCGAGAATAACGTGTTATCTCGAAAAATTGAAAAATGAAACAAAATACCCGTCTGAAAGAGACAACGTGACAACACAATATACCACTGTTGTGCTGTCTCTTTCCCTCATAAATTCTCTGTTTTTCACTTAAAAATACCATGTTTTTGTAGAAAATATAATTGAACAGGGCGGATTTGATTATCGAAATGTCACTTTATTCTCGCAAAGAGGCGATATAATATCACAAGTAAACAAACAAACCATCACGCCGTTTCCCCACAGAAAAAAATTCTGAGGTTTCTCTACATGGTATGGTAGCTATCCGTGGCTCTATCCTACGGCATTTCTTTTGGGAATGTTGGGGCCAACTCTCTGCAGCTTCAAAGAAATGGGCATCACATAATCCATTTCTTTAGATTACTCAGGGGATATTTCGATAACTCGGCCGTGCTGGAGGGTGTTTGGCTTTTTGTCCCTGAGACATATCCTCGACAGCGACATAATATATTGTTTTACCTATCGGCCGCCAGAACCAACCTGCCTTTGGTGACACCGGTGGGAAGGGCAATTTATCTGCTGAACGCGACCTCCTCGGAGATCGACATCTTTCATATGAGTGAAAGTACGTTCAGAAGGCAAATACTCTTAATTCTGGAGAGTATCCTGTCTCCCTAATGTCGAACCATCTCTCATGCGTTTCTGGTAGTATATATTATTTTACCTGTTCTCAAACGATGCCTTAAAAATTAATATTGTAATGCCTCTTGATGAAATCAACTGATTTGATTTGATTTTAATAACCAAAGTAAATAGATTAAGCAATCAGTCGTTCGTCTTCTTATCTGCCGTCTGTTGGTTTAGAAGTTCGGGGGACGTCCTACTTCACGCAATCTCGTGAGCGTCTCCACCCTAAAATCCCGCCACTTTATCCATCTATCCTTAACGCCAACCATGTGACCTTGGTTTTTTAATCGAATAAATTCATTTCTGATTCTGTCTCCAGGATATTTCCAAGCATGTCTCTTTCCATGGACGCTGGGTGTTCTAAAACCTCTACATAATGAGCCCTTGTCACCGTCTACGTTTCGGCTTTATACTGTGCCAATAAACACTGGTTGAAGATTTTGGTATTGAGGCATCGGAGTAGGTACTTGATAAGCGAATTTCATTTTTGTACATAGCATGTCATAACAAAATTACTATACATAATTTCTTTTTTAGCTATTATTATTAATTCTCCTGACATGTGATAGGTAGGTAATCTATTGCTATGTTGCTATATTCTTACAACTAAAGATAGTGTGACAATCACACTGCCATCATCGTGAATCGAACCCGGGACTTTACCCGGAAGTATGTTTTTTCTAAATTACAATTTTGTATATTTTTTTATGTCATCATCATGTATTATTATTATTTAATATTATTTATTAGTTCTTGCTGTTAAAAAAAATAGTACTTATAACAAATAGCCCAGGTTAATTTTTAAATTTGAATTATTGTATCGAATTTTAAATGCGTTTTTATATTAGTCTTTCATTGTTTAGTTTTTATTATAATTTTACACCTGAAGATGGAGGTATCCTCCGAAAAATGTCGTGTTTTTAAATATATATATATTATTTTTAATAATCAGTGGATTAAAGAAAGTTATTTTCAATAATCAATTGTATCTCAATAGAGACGAAGATGCAAATTGGAAACAGAATATGGTTGATCGAGGTGTTTACAGGACTTATGACCTGTCATTGGTTGGGTTAAGCGCACGCTTTATGTAATACAACATTCCCCATTCCACCTTTTTTTTTCTTATGACCAAAAGTTGTATAAATATTAATCTGCAACACCACCCTTTGCATGGTAGTATATTCAATCTACACACTAACGCCATCTATGAGGATTGTATTTTAAGCACTAAGCAGAATATCTTTTTAACTCAATGTGAAAGGCTACCGCCATTTAGCGCACTGCTAGAAACCGCCTGGAGATGTCACTCCAATTTATATGCTATAATTTTGACCAGTTTTGCTTTTTACAACATTTTGAATGTATACAAATACTATTTTCAATTTCCCAAGTATATATCTATGGAATTCCACAGTGTTCATGACTAAACGTTCAATGAGTTTATTTTATATGTATTTATTTTTAATTCTGATTGCTGGTGATAGGGTTAAATGAAATACTCCCGCGAGCTTCGGAGAGCACTCGCAAAGTGAAACCTGCGCGGTACAGGTGATGTTGATAAGTCGTCTGTCAATCTACTTTTTCAGGTTAATCCCTCGAGGGGGCAACTCCGTAACGGCAGAATTTAATTATTTTTATTTTCCTCCACGCAAAACAGTAAGCTTCGGTAAGGTTTACAAAACACGAAAATATAATGGAAATATCGGATTTATTACTTTTTATTTTAATTTTAAGCAGATTGCATCATAAGCTTGTCTTTTTTTTAAATTTATATTTTAAAATTATATTTCATCTTTAATTATTCATTGTTACTAATACTAGTAGTTTTCTCTTTAACTTATCAAAGTGTTACTTTATTCTTCTTATATATTTAACCTTATGTCAGTTGTTACATAATATTTGTGGTAGCATGTAATTGACCTTGTTTTTTTGTCTCTGCGTGTTTAAAATTTGATTTGATTTGATTTGAGTTGATAACTATTTTCGTATATATCAAGTTAAAAGTTCAAACCATTTCTAATACATTTTATGAATTTTCTTAACTTTTCCGCCGACTTCGGTAACCTGTAACAATTTTCCCAGCTGATTTATTTTAAAATGCCTGTTTTTCAGTACATAACTACGCTTTCTGGATGTCTTGACAGTTCTGCTGGGTTGGAATAAATTTAAATAATCCAATTTACATTTACTCTGCTATCTGCAGCTCGCAACATCATTAGAGAAACATTTTATAAAGGGAACGTTTTATCAAGATACAGCGAACATCTTTTTGACTTCACGTGTCTGTATGAACTGCATACATCTGCATAGTATTATTAAAAATCTGGAGTTTTGAATTGGAAAAGATCACATCGTGTTTATATATATGTGATTATTTATACGCCCTTGAGGTCATTAAATTACAAAATTTGCGCTCTAAAAGTTACTATGTAAATATTATTAATTGACTTCAATTTTATCACTTTTTATAATTTTTATTTCTTTATTGTTTGTTCACAAATAGATCTGAAATTTATTATCTGAAACATTGATGTTAAACTCCATATTAATTAATTATTTGATAAACAAACAAACAAACAAACCATCACGCCGTTTCGTCGCAGGGGTAGGCAGAGAGAATGGGCCGCCACACTATCCTGGCAAACCTCTCTAGGTTCCTCCACATTCATACAACGAGTCTACAAGCACTTCGATTCCTCCGACTTCTAACATGACCAACCATTAATATTTGATTAATTTAGTCATGCCATGTTTGCCTCGATCTGCCTCTACTCCGTACTCCATTTACATCATAAACGTATACTTGACTATCCATTCTTTCTCCATCCATGCGTTCCATATGTCCGAACCATCACAGCGATCCTTTCATAATTTTGTTCATAAAACCTTCTTCCGCTCTACATTCCTTTTTTATATCAGCATTTGAGATTCTGTCATATATCGTTCTACCACACATACGTCTTAGGGACCTCATCTCTACCGTATTTATTCTGCTCTCATCCTTATTCTGCCAGTTCCATGCTTCGCTTCCATACATTAGGGATGGGACCAGAACTCCATTTGATAATGCCTTAGAAAGTCACTCCAATAAAATAATATACTACTCTACAAAATAAAAACGCCTATTTTTGAAGTTTTATTAGATATTTTGTGAATGAAATTTTAAGAGAATCGAAACTCCATATAGGTACTCGTATTCAGTATACAACTCTATCCCTTAAAACACCTGTATCCTGGATATAAGCTGGGTACTTTTTTCTAATAGTAAGTTAATATTTCAGTTAAAATTATTGTCTCCTGGCTAAGGCACTATCATTTTATAATAACTAAGCTTGGCAAAACATTTAATTTCCATTAAATTAAATAAACCACCCAGAAAACAAACGTTTTTATTGACATCAATTAATTTAATACAATACGTAGTTTCACATAACTGTTGAAATCTCTTTCCAATTGATATGTATGTATATACATAAGTACTTTTATCGTTCAAAACTTCCCAAGCCGGCTCCTCCATTCGAGCAGTGGCGTGCCTAGGGTCAACCAGTAAGGCAAGCCCATCCGACTTTTTGTGTTTTAATATAAGTAGAGGGTAACGATAATGCTTTTTTCCGGATAAAAAGAGTTTTATCTTCCGAAATTAATTTCTTGAATTAATTGATTTTAAACCCCTTTTAAATCAGTACAAAATATATTTTTCTGCGTCACCAAACTCATGTTCTTATATAATATAATAATGTTTTTACAAATACAAGAACAACAACAACAAAAAACCATCACGCCGTTTCCCCGTAGGTGTAGGTAGAGAAAATAGACCGCCACACTACTGTATCCTGGCACAGCTCTCTAGCTTCCTCCACATTCATACAGCAAGTCATACACGCATGTTGATTCTTCCGACTTCTTACATGACCAACCTTTAAAATTTGATTAATTTGGTCATGCCATGTTTTCCTCGGTCTACCTCGACTCCGTACTCTTTTAATCATTAATGTATACTTTCTAACCATTCTTTTTCCATCCATGCGCTTCATATTTCTGAACCAACGCAGCGATCCTTCTTCTGCTCTACACTCCTTTCTTATATTTATTAAGGATTTTTTTCTTCTACATTTCTTTCTCATATCCGATTTTTAAGGCAAGCCCGGCTTCTCGGCTTGTATGGACGTCTCGCCACTGCATGCGAGATAGGGCGGTATGGAGGAGTGCTCCAGGAGTCAGACAATCCCTTTGCAGCGAGCATGTCAGAAATTTCATATAATCGCACCAAGAAACAATGCTTGTCATTCGCCATAATATACACACGTCGCGTCTTGGAGAATTCCTGGCATACTGACGTATCTACTACCTACTGTGTCTACCGCGAGAAATGCAAGAAATTCATGTATTATATTATTCACTAATATCGGATAACGGAGGTAAACAGCGTTAAGACCCTTCTTAGAGAAACAATTTTAGTTATAATCATTGCATTTATATGCTTTCTTAGTAATTCCAAACTTCAGTATTATTTTTTCTACATGGTTATTGGTTATTGAATACATTCCTTCTAGGAGGTTGTAGGGGAGGTTATTTTCAATAAATTATAAAGCATTATGCAAAACTTAACCATTTTTAAGATAAAACGATTTTAAGTTATTTTGAAATTTATTGAGGTTTAAAAATTAATCAAAACATAACTGTCCGTCCTAATCAAACTTTGATTTTTTTCGTAATTAGTGAACATAACAGGCATTTACTATCAATACAAAATCTAAAACTGCCTGTCCACATTAGGAAATTCCAGACGGAAATATCACATATTTTAATCATTTTTATTGACAAACTCCCAAATAAAGGT